>CM072517.1:73970953-74316634 GCA_036898135.1 Oncomelania hupensis
TTTTGTGGACAATTATTTTAGACCACCGCCACCCCACCCCCAGGACAATTATTTGAGACCACCGCCACCCCACCGCCAGGACAATTATTTTAGACCACCGCCATCCCACCCCCAGGACAATTATTTTAGACCACCGCCACCCCACCCCCAGGACAATTATTTTAGACCACCGCCATCCCACCCCCAGCGTGGACAATTATTTTAGACCACCGCCATCCCACCCCCAGCGTGGACAATTATTTTAGACCACCGCCACCCCACCCCCAGCGTGGACAATTATTTTAGACCACCGCCATCCCACCCCCAGCGTGGACAATTATTTTAGACCACCGCCATCCCACCCCCAGCGTGGACAATTATTTTAGACCACCGCCATCCCACCCCCAGCGTGGACAATTATTTTAGACCACCGCCATCCCACCCCCAGCGTGGACAATTATTTTAGACCACCGCCATCCCACCCCCAGCGTGGACAATTATTTTAGACCACCGCCATCCCACCCCAGCGTGGACAATTATTTTAGACCACCGCCACCCCACCCCCAGCGTGGACAATTATTTTAGACCACCGCCACCCCACCCCCAGCGTGGACAATTATTTTAGACCACCGCCATCCCACCCCCAGGACAATTATTTGAGACCACCGCCACCCCACCCCCAGGACAATTATTTGAGACCACCGCCACCCCACCCCCAGCGTGGTTTAGTTTGCATGTTTCCTTCTTGCTTGTTTCTGTGACTTTCTTTCTTTCTCTTTCTTCTCTCTTTCATTTATGCCTTTCTTTAATTTGCTTCTTTGTTTCTTTCTTCATTTCTTCGTTCATTTCTTTCTTTCATAATTTTTTTTCTTTGCTTCTTTCTTTTATTTCTTTCTTCATTTCTTATTTCTTTCATTCTTTTGTTTTACATTTCATTCTCTCTTTCATTACTTTCTTATTTTTCTTTCTTCCTTACTCGTATCTTGTTTAAATATGTAAAAGAACACTGCATACAACTCTCCTTGTTAATATTTATTATAACAATAAAGGATTGTATATTCTGATCTGTATTAGCGATTATCTGCCCTTCTTTCTTGTTCTTAACAAATGTCAATAAGGTGATGGTAATGTTTTTTTTCTGTTCTTTGCTAAGACAGAATGATGTGTTTAGTGGCAGTAGTTGCTACGTTGAGGAAGAGGTCAAACAAATCCAGCATACATAGCATTACATCTTCAGCACCCCTGATGACGAAAAGGGGAGGAGTACGATGATACTCCCGCGCCTCTCCCATTAATATTCCCTTTGAACCCAGCTTGTATCTGTTAGGTCAGAGGTTTATCATCTTCTACCTCTTAATTGATTACATTTTCGTAATACGTGTGGTATTTAATACGTCATAATTGACGACAATGACGAAAGCTGCGTTGTACTTGGGAAGGGGATCCTTTTGTTGCTGCCAATCGATATCCCATTAGTGTTGGATGAAGTTTGTACTTTGGTTAACATAAAAGTGTATTGAACTCTTTACCTTGTGGGCCACAGACGATGTTCATTATCACAGGTGCCTATCGGGATTACTCCGCTGCTCACATCCCGATGCGGGCGCCTTTGGTTCATTATACTGAAGGAAAGCACAGAGAGTGGCTCACTGGTCAAATGGTCGTCTGGCGCGTTGGAGAACCGGAGTTCCATTCTCCATGGAGATGACTCTGTGTTCGATGTTTCGCTTCTCCCTTTCCCCACGCCGTGCTTTCTCGTGGGACGTTAAAACACCCGGGCATCCCGTCAACTGTATATGTAAGAGCAGCAAAAAATCCACCATACACGGTGGTTGATGAGGATAGACTCAGATGTACTAGGCGTTTGACAGTGCCTTTGATTTTGCAGGTTCGCGTCTTAGGAAACTGGAATTAAATCCTATTCATGGCCAAGGCATTGAGCTAGCAAGTTGTGGGCTATAAAATAAACATGGCTGACTTTGCTGCGCGTGAATACCTCTTTTCAGTCTTATTTTAGTACCAGTAAGTTCTTCCCAAATTTCATATCTTCATCATGGTGATAGACGTATTATAAGTGGGGCCGGGTAGCTCAGTTGGTAAGAGCGTCTTGCTAGTAACCGAAAGGTCGCTGGTTCGAATCCCGGATTGGTCAACGTGTGATCATATTATTTTCCCCTTTACCAACAACTGGCCCGCTGGTGTCAGTATAAATCGGTCCAGTAGTCACCTATATGCGAAAGTGTCGTGTGACTATAATCTACAAACAACAACGTATTATAAATATAACGTATATCTTCATAGCAATATTTTCATTGCTGCCGTGGTGAACTTTTTTTTTCTTCTTTTATATTAAGGACGTGATCAACCGGGTTTTTGTTTTCTCGTCCAGACCGCGTGTTTAATACTGCCATGATACTACATTGATCTGGTGATTGTTTCTTGACTGCCCTACCCTTGTTTTTACTGCAGACCACTTAAAGCGATGCTCGTAAGACAGTCCTTATTGATTGCCATCCTCTTCATACGTCCTCATCTTGTTTTGTCCTTAACTCTCAGCACTTAACGAAGTATTGAACTTACGGCGTTTTCAGTATTTCTCTTTGTTTAAAGGCCTTTACAGATGTGAACATGTTTCGTTGTAGGCAAAGGTAGCCAGAATTTGCTGCAATGCTATGCTTGTCTGTGGTGTTCAGACGCAGCAATGCATTGCCTGCAGTGTGACTTGGACTGCATATTAACAAAACGGCTTCCGTTGTTTTCGAAAGCACAAGCTTGCCGCAGCAGCAGCTGATGTTGCCGTTGTTCTTATAATGCGCTAAAACCGCTGGTTTTATTTCCCAAACCGTCACTAATTGACAAATACTACAGCAACAATTATCTCAAAGAAAGCAGAAGTCAAAAGAGGAAATGGTCTGACGGAATCAGCAAATAAAAGTGGCCTAGTTTTTCATTGGCGGCCGAATGGGGACGTTTTGCATCTGAGCATTCCGATTGATCACAGCGGACACACCTTCGGCAGCGCGCAAAATTAAATGGGAATTAAGACCTTTCAGACGTGAGCATGTTTCGTCATTTTTCGTAGCAGGCAAAGAACATGCTTGTCGCGGACCTCCACGTGACCACTGTTGAACTCATTTTGGCCGGTGCTCTCTCTCTCTCTCTCTCTCTGTCTCTCTTACACACACATTCTCTCTCTCTCTCTCTCTCTCTCTCTCTCTCTCTCTCTCTCTCTCTCTCTCTCTCTCTCTCTTTCTCTCTCTGAGATGCATAAGAGACAGAAACAGCAAACAGAAAGACTAGACAAGAGAATCGATGACATGAAAGACTTTATCTCTCTATACAGTTAGGTGGGGTGGAACAGAATCAACACATGGAAAGGGAGGTAAGCAGTCGCCAGTCTCTGTGTCAAGAATTGAGACAAAAAACAAACTATGATTTACATGCGGAACTAAATACACTCAAAGAAAAATGCGACTCACTAGAAAACTACAGTCGACCTAATAATCTTTTGTTCTTTGGCATTCCAAGAGAGAAAGGGTCAGCAGAAAACTAGAACGACTGAAGAAAAAGTTATGAGAGTGGTGAGAGAGGGCTGCAGATTGACAATAATATTGATATAGAGAGATCACACCGCACTGGAAAAGGGGACGTGCTGCAGATTGACAATAATATTGATATAGAGAGAGCACTCCGCACTGGAAAAGGGGACGTGCTGCAGATTGACAATGATATTGATATAGAGAGAGCACTCCGCACTAAAAAAGGGGACGCAATCAATGTCAAATTTCTATCACACAAACACAAGAACTTGATCCTAAAACACGCACGTAACTTGAAAACGTCAGAGAAATACAACAAAGTGTTTGTGAGGGAAGATTTTTCCATTGAAGTTCGTAAAGAAACGACAGGGACTGAGAGAAATGGCCACGAAGTTATTCAAAGCAGGTCAAAAATCCAAAGATGAAATATGACAAATTGGTGTCAAATCGTGGGGGTATACATCTACGACTACAAGAAGATAGAAGTTGTCAGATTGGATTGTGGTCGTGGTGTTGATGATGAAGATGTCAACGCAGCAGAGGACTACCCACAGAGACAAAACATTGGCACAAACAACCTAGAAGAAGAGGACCAAGACAGAGAACAGGGGGCAACAGGAGGGAGATCGTAAGACGACTGGAACTACGACCCGCTCGGAATGTCACAACGCGATTTTCCACGCTGGACCAAGATAAGTGTGATCTCCAACATCACGCTCCCCTATGGCCACAAGGCTATGGGACCACCTTTACCTTTACCTTTTACCATGCACTGGCTTCAGCGCAACAGAATGGACTGGCTTGACACTGAGCGAAGCCATCAGGGTTGCTGAGGACAGAGAAAGATGGAGTACGCTGGTTAAACGATCATCTATGGTGTACCCTACGACCTCCGAGTTTCGGGATAGGATAGGATAGGTGTGGCACTAGTAGCCGGCAGCCCGCTTCACCGCCTTGCATGAAGATAACGCTCATTTTATTCATCACTGTCGTTTGTACAGAGATATTAGAATAAAATACGTAATGGATCCACTGAGCAGATTCGCAAATTAGCTTTTTATGTTTTCTACGATTGCGTCCAAGGCAAACGTATATCGATCATATTTTATAGAGCATTGTATGACTATGTAAACATTAAGTCACCGTAATTATAACACTCATTTTCAGGAACAGGAGACGCCGATAGGTGTCATCGTCGCCATAACCTTGGACTATTGATAATTGTTCTGTTCGCATTCGGTTCGCTTTTATTGTTTTCCAAGTGTTGTATTGTGACCCTTTTCTAAGGCCAAGTGCCTTCAGCAATTACAGTTTTGTACCTTCGTTCTCTCTTTCTCTCTCTCTTTCTCTCTCTCTCTGTCTGTCTGTCTGTCTGTCTGTCTCTCTCTCTCTCTCTCTCTCTCTCTCTCTCTCTCTCTCTCTCTCTCTCTATATATATATATATCTCACACATACTTTCTCGCTCTCTTTCTCTCACTCACACAAACTCTCTCTCTCTCTGTCTCTCTCTCTCTCTCTCTCTCTCTCTCTCTATATATATATATATATATATATATATATATATATATATATATATATATCTCACACATACTTTCTCGCTCTCTTTCTCTCACTCACACAAACTCTCTCTCTGTCTCTCTCTCTATATATATCTCACACATACTTTCTCGCTCTCTCTCTCACTCACACAAACTCTCTCTCTCTCTCCCTCTCTCTCTCTCTCTCTCTCTCTCTCTCTCCACACATTATCAACCACCACTCTGTTGAAATGTTTTATTTATTTTGCACTGTAATTGTAGCATAAAGGTGGCAATGTGACGATTTGACCCTCACTCTCACGCAACAGGACATTCAACCTTGTCCTTCCTTGTTGGCGGCCATTTGTAACTTTCACCATTTGTACCAGGGAGCTATTTAGCCATTTGTACCAGGGAGCTATTTAGCCATTTGTACCAGGGAGCCATTCAGCTATTTGTGCTCGGCAGCCATTTGTACCAGGCACTATGTTTTCCACACGCTGACAAACGCATACCATGTCATGAAAGTGTTACTTTTGCCGCTATTCTTTTCCTTTTTCCAAAGATTCTTCGTCTTCTTCCCGACGTAGAAGTAAGATCTAATTTTGTCAAGCTCAGGAGATGTTATATTCTTATTTGTTATTTTCTATATTAAAAAAAAACACCTCACACTTTGAATATATATAGAGAGCTATCATATTATTATTGCGCCAGAGATGTGCGTGTCACAAACCAATGCAGACTTATTAGCTATATTGTGGAAGATATTTGCGCATGAGAGGTGCTTCAATGACTGCTGGAGGCGTCTACAAGGCAAGGTGGAATTGTATCAAACTCAATGTTAAACATAATCGGGGCAGTGGAGATGATGAACAGAGAAATAAGATTGCATTTGTTTAGCGCGCTGAACTGTTCAAAGCGTAAACCATCCATCCAGCGAGCACAAGGTATTTCATTACAGTGTCAGGCTGAGACCCACGTGGCCTAACAATCTTTATCATAAAGATGGCGACGCCATGATACATCTCGCTAGTTAAATCTGGTTCTTCTTCCTTCCCTCTACATGGCCCAAAACGCCAGCTTGCTTCGAGCAGATGTACTATGTAGAGCCATGGCCCAAAACGCCAGCTTGCTTCAAGCAGATGTACTATGTAGAGCCATGGCCCAAAACGCCAGCTTGCTTCAAGCAGATGTACTATGTAGAGCCATGGCCCAAAACGCCAGCTTGCTTCAAGCAGATGTACTATGTAGAGTCATGGCCCAAACGCCAGCTTGCTTCAAGCAGATGTACTATGTAGAGTCATGGCCCCAAAACGCCAGCTTGCTTCAAGCAGATGTACTATGTAGAGCCATGGCCCCAAAACGCCAGCTTGCTTCAAGCAGATGTACTATGTAGAGCCATGGCCCCAAAACGCCAGCTTGCTTCAAGCAGATGTACTATGTAGAGCCATGTCCACTAGGCCTCTGTAAGCTACAGTGGACAGTGATGTTTGAGATACAAGAGAGGTTTTGTTAACCCCATGGTGGTACAGATACGTGAGAGCGACGTTGACCTGGAGTCTTTGTAGTATAAATAGCTGTGTGAGTCATTTTGGGCTGTTCGTCGTCCCCTTTACGCTTTGGTGTTGGGGACGCTAATTTAATACCAGTCCAGTTTGGGCTGTTGTTTCGTTGGTTGGTCCGTATGTGGGCGCCAAAGGAAAGCTCAGCTTTGTGTTTGTACGCACTTTGTTTGACAGGACAGTAGATAATACTTTATTGCCAGTCCACTGTGATAAGCTATCGGCGTGCTGTGGCGGTATTTGTAACTACAACGACGGTAGCTAAACCCCTTTATCCACTTCCTGTCTTTGTCGCTATTCCTCGCCAGAGGCTGAAACTCAAAAGTTGTTTGGTCCCAGAAGTGTTTTTAGTGCCAAGAAATCCGTTGCCTGTGCCAGGTTTCCCTTTGACAGACAGCGGATTCAATGTCAAGTGGCGATGGATAACCCGGTGTTGAGGGGGGACCGCCGGCAATCGGTCTGTGACAAAACGCAACAGCTGTCAGGGGACCGATACAATTTCTATCTTATTTTTTTTCTCAACTAAACTTCGTTTGTTATAGAGCTGGAGAAAAGAGAGAGAGAGAGAGAGAGAGAGAGAGAGAGAGAGAGAGAGAGAGAGAGAGACAGACAGACAGACAGACAGACAGACAGAGAGAGAGAGAGACAGAGACAGAGAGACAGAGACAGAGAGACAGGGTGAATGAGGTAGACAGGACGAAGGGATGGAAAGACAAAGAGAAGGTGTTTGGTTAGTTATTGTTTATAGGGAAGGTGGTGGTGGTGGTGATGATGGTGATGATGATGATGATGATGGCGACGACGGTAATGAGCCTTGTATCCCCGGTTAAAGTGTGCTTATTGCGCTTGAGAAGAACGAAAGTTCGCATGTCCATTAGTTAAATACGGGTAGGACCAGTGCTGTAGATGAGTTTATTTGGAGGTTTGAAAAAACCGTGTTGAGGGCCTTGTTGAAGCCAGCTGACCACCGACAATCCTTCAAAGCAAAGGGGAGGTAATTTCACATAGATAAGAGAGATGATACAGTTCAAGACGCTTGTCGGATTTTTCCTTCTCAGCTGAATCGGTGACGGATAGTGTACAGTAGTTCAACATATGATTTGAACATCTTTGGCAGTGGTATTTGTGTGTGGGTGGCTGTGCGTGTCTGTGGGTGTGTGTGTGTGATGGGGGAGGGAGAGGGGGGATGGCTTGTGATGAAGGATTGGCGTCGGTGTGTGTGACAAAAGGAATATAATCAAAGATTTAAAGGTGTTCCTTATTTATTACATGTTAGGCACGGTGGCCTCATGGTAGAGCTTTGGCTTGCGGATCTGAAGGTCCCTGGTTCGAGCCCAGGCCGGGGCATTGTGTTGTGTCCTTGGGAAAGACACTTTACTGCCGTTTCCTACTCCTTCGGATGAGAGTATAAACCGAGGTCTAGTCTGTGTGTCGCATACATTCCATCATAACGGACTTTAAAGATCCTGATGCTCATGTCCTAGACGGGTGAGTGCCGGTAACAAGAACACACTCAGCATGCACCTAGGTTCTTCTTCCCCATCTCTGGCTGCCCATGATTGTGCTCAGTTGTCTGGAGCGTTATTACGATGCGCCCAAAGGCTGCAAGTTGGCGCCTCGGGCGGCTTGAGTTAGATCCTATGTCTTTCAGCGCCTTGAGCAGCTCTTGAGCTGGAAAAGCGCTATATAAGAACGATTAAATAATAATAATAAATAACACTTATTAGACTATAGCGGACCTCAACTCGCTCAATCATTGTCTGTCTCAGACCATCAAGTTAGATTGTTCAAGTCTGTCCGTAATGTAGGTGTGCATAGAGCTTGTCTGTCCGTAATGTAGGTGTGCATAGAGCTTGTCTGTCCGTAATGTAGGTGTGCATAGAGCTTGTCTGTCCGTAATGTAGGTGTGCATAGAGCTTGTCTGTCCGTAATGTAGGTGTGCATAGAGCTTGTCTGTCCGTAATGTAGGTGTGCATAGAGCTTGTCTGTCCGTAATGTAGGTGTGCATAGAGCTTGTCTGTCCGTAATGTAGGTGTGCATAGAGCTTGTCTGTCCGTAATGTAGGTGTGCATAGAGCTTGTCAGTTGAATTGTTCAAGTCTGTCCGTAATGTAGGTGTGCATAGAGCTTGTCAGTTGAATTGTTCAAGTCTGTCCGTAATGTAGGTGTGCATAGAGCTTGTCAGTTGAATTGTTCAAGTCTGTCCGTAATGTAGGTGTGCATAGAGCTTGTCTGTCCGTAATGTAGGTGTGCATAGAGCTTGTCTGTCCGTAATGTAGGTGTGCATAGAGCTTGTCAGTGGAGACGCAGATAAAAATAGTCTGTTCACAACTCTGAACTTCCATCTCCGAAGACTTGGAAACCACGCCAGCCCCTCACTACAGAGTGGCACCAACAAGCTTGTTGTCTCATTCATTCTTTCTCCTCTTGATTACAGTAGCTCACCTTTGGCTGGTCTTCCTAATAATAAACTTGATAGGCTTCTAGACATTCTGAACCAATGCTGCTCTTCTGGTACTTCGTCAACCTCGTCATTCTAACGCGACCTCAGTTCTGAAAACAGTACACTGACTGCCCGTTAAGGCTCGTATCGATTACAAAAGTTGCTTCCCTTTGCTTTCACTGCCTGCCCACTGATTCCTTCTTGTCCTGCGCTGCCTATCACAACTTATCTGCACCTACCAACCTCGCTCTCTCTCTCGCTCTTTGTGTGACTAATACGGCCTGCAGCAGCATCTGTTGGTGCAGAAGTAAGATAAGGCCTGCACGACCAATAGCCGTTGCTCACGTGCATGGATAGCTTCGCTTGAGTTAACTAGTTCAAACATTTTCTTCGTCGTCTACGACGACTTTGCACTTAAAAGTTGGTATTCTAATGGATATTTGGAGCAAGAAAGAGAGAGATATACAGAGACCTAGAAATAAATAGGAAAAAAAGATAGAGACAGAGAGAAACAGAGTAACAATTCCTTGTTGAGGAGGTATTTATTTTTATTTATTTAACAACGTTTTATTATCACCGAGGTGAAATTCGGGAAATTTCATTTTCGAAAGTACAGCAGCCCCATGTGACGCGCTTTACCCAAGGTACATGCTGGGTGTATTCTTGTTACCGGCATTCACCAGTCTAGGACATGAGCGTCAGGATCTTTAAAGTCCGTTATGATGGAATGCATGCGACACAGACTAGACCTCGATTTATACTCTCAGTTGAACTGAATTTACTATTTGTTAACCGGTTTGTGACCACTGACTCATTGAATGTAATCATTGCAATAGCGATTCTCCAGCTCAAGACTTGCTCAAGGCGCTGGCCGTTACACCAACGCCCACTTGCAGCCTTTGGGCGCATTGTCTTTGGCCCAGAACACTGAGCACAATCCTGGCTGACCGGGTTTGGGGGATCAGGGACCTAGTGCGTGCTGGGTGTATTCGTGTAACCGCCACTCCCCCGTCTAGGACATGAGCGTCAGGATCTTTAAAGTCCGTGCCATGGAATGCGTGTGCGCGGACTAGACCTCGGTTTATACTCTCATCGTGGTCCTGGAACACGGTAGAAATGTGTTAATGAATAATTCAAATGACCATTGTCCAGTGTCTGTGCCCGTGACCACGTAATCCATAGGTCGACTACAGCCTTTACAATGGCGGGAAGCAAAATGGCTGAGGCACAGGGTTGGTAGAAGCAAAGGTCGTGGTACAAGTGCAGTCCTGGTACAGGTTGTATAGGCTGAGGCACAGGGTTGGTAGAAGCAAAGGTCGTGGTACAAGTGCAATCCTGGTAGGCTACATGTTGTATAGCCCGCACTCTTCCATTTGGTCACTTAGGTTCCAGACTTTGGAGATCACCGAGAGTTTTCACCGGGTACTCTGGTTTTCTCCTTCTCTTCAATGATGGTATTGGATGCAGTCTAAAATGCCAAAAATAAAATTCCATTTCCTTTCCCTCTTCTAATGGCAACTTGCCTTTACACCTGTTTGAGTGATGAGTGTGTAGTGTGATGAGTGTGTAGTTGTTGTGTACGTACCAGTGTTTACACCTGTTTGAGTGATGAGTGTGTAGTTGTTGTGTACCTACCAGTGTTTACACCTGTTTGAGTGATGAGTGTGTAGTGTGATGAGTGTGTAGTGTGATGAGTGTGTAGTGTGATGAGTGTGTAGTTGTTGTGTACCTACCAGTGTTTACACCTGTTTGAGTGATGAGTGTGTAGTTGTTGTGTACCTACCAGTGTTTACACCTGTTTGAGTGATGAGTGTGTAGTTGTTGTGTAGTACCAGTGTTTAAACCTGTTTGAGTGATGAGTGTGTAGTTGTTGTGTACGTACCAGTGTTTACACCTGTTTGAGTGATGAGTGTGTAGTTGTTGTGTACGTCCCAGTGTTTACACCTGTTTGAGTGATGAGTGTGTAGTTGTTGTGTACCTACCAGTGTTTACACCTGTTTGAGTGATGAGTGTGTAGTTGTGTACGTACCAGTGTTTACACCTGTTTGAGTGATGAATGAGTAGTTGTTGTGTACGTACCAGTGTTTACACCTGTTTGAGTGATGAGTGTGTAGTTGTTGTGTACGTCCCAGTGTTTACACCTGTTTGAGTGTTGAGCGTGTAGTTGTTGTGTACCTACCAGTGTTTACACCTGTGTGAGTGATGAGTGTGTAGTTGTTGTGTAGTACCAGTGTTTACACCTGTTTGAGTGATGAGTGTGTAGTTGTTGTGTACGTACCAGTGTTTACACCTGTTTGAGTGATGAGTGTGTAGTTGTTGTGTACGTCCCAGTGTTTACACGTGTTTAAGTGATGAATGAGTAGCTGTTGTGTACGTACCAGTGTTTACAGGTGTTTGAGTGATGAATGCGTAGTTGTTGTGTACGTCCCAGTGTTTACACCTGTTTGAGTGATGAATGAGTAGTTGTTGTGTACGTACCAGTGTTTACACGTGTTTGTGTGATGAATGTGTAGTTGTGTACGTACCAGTGTTTACACATGTTTGAGTGATGAATGAGTAGTTGTTGTGTACGTACCAGTGTTTACACGTGTTTGAGTGATGAATGTGTATTTGTTGTGTACCTACCAGTGTTTACACATATTTGAGTGATGAATGTGTAATATTTTGTTGTTTACGTACCAGTGTTTACATATTAACTTTTGAGTGATGAATGAGTATTTGTTGTGTGCGTACCAGTGTTTTTAACATATGAGCGTGTATGTTAGTTACAGATTGCCGCGTTTTGGCTGTTTTAGGAAAAAGGCGCGTAGAGGATCCATTATTATTATTATTATTATTATTATTATTATTATTATTATTATTATTATTATTATTATTGATGTTTGTTAACCGAGCAGAGTAATATAATGAACAATGGCGCCAGTGACGTCAAAACTGGCGGCTCAAAAGCCATAAGGATCTCAGAAGGGAGGTAACACGTTTAGTTACTCAGAAACAGAATGTATGAATGTATTCATGAAAATGTATTAAGCGCATAAATATTTGCACACAACAGGTCGTACCACATGGCTGATATCGCCTGTATGTATAATTGGGTAACTTTGTGACGGATTATATGTGTGGTATCTATTAAAATACTGCATTCATTTACCTCAAACTTTGCACAACGACAGATTCCACTCAGCAATATTTATATCAATTATCTATTGACCTCAATGCGAGCGCAACAAACTACGAGAAATTAAAATGGCGTCTGCCGCGCCATGGCAATTGTTTAGCGCGTAATTTTATTACAAACTGCGAGACAAATATCTTTTACATTGACATAGGCTTACTTCAAAGTTGGCGTGCATACACTACGTAGACTCCAGTGTTTTTAACCATTTTATTTTGGGCTAAAAACAAGCGCAAGAAATTAAAATATCGTCACAAGGACAAAAATTCCAGCCATTACATTCATTCAAATGACGTGAAAAATTGAAGTAATTTCGGATTATTTTAATGACATCCCTCCTATACAACGACGCCAACACACATACACAATGCAATGTGGAATGTAAGAGAAAGAGAGAGAGAGAGAGTGTGTGGGTACGCACACGCGTGTGTATATATATATGTGTGTGTGTGTGGGTACGCACACGCGTGTGTGTATATGTGAGTGTGTGTTTGTGTGTCTTTCCACGCACCCCTCTCCCCTCCTGTACAACTGCCACCAGTAGAATCCAGGAAGTGACAAAATCCTCCAGCGGCAGCTTATTGAGCCAATGTTTTTTCGAGCTTCAAGCTGGTAGCCTAACCTGGCAGGCTGAGCTTGAATCTGAAGCATCTGTAGCCTGGGCTATATAGCCTGACCATTACCTTAACTCTTGAGACAGGCTGAGCTTGAATCTGAAGCATCTGTAGCCTGGGCTATATAGCCTGACCATTACCCTACCTTTTGCCGGCAGGCTGAGCATGAATCTCAACAGACTGGCTTAGCAATGTGCCAGTGGGTACATTTACTTCTGTTCATAGAAATTGGTCACCATCAAGAAGAAGAAGAAGAAGAAGAAGAAGAAGAAGAAGAAGAAGAAGAAGAAGAAGAAGAAGAAGAGAGAGAGAGAGAGAGAGAGAGAGAGAGAGAGAGAGAGAGAGAGAGAGAGAGAGAGAGAGTGTCTTTCTTACACAGTGGTTTAGTTTGACTTACATACTCTTTCAAGAGGATTTTCACTTGCCAAATTTTCTGTCTATATTTATGATTGTGTAACTGTGAGGTGTATGTGTGAGACTATGCTATAGCTTTTAAAATGCTGCATTCAGCCACATATTCATGCGCCTGCGCGGGTAAACTGCTAGTAATTCAATAATGGAAAGTAAAACTTTCTGTCACTGATCCGTTGCAGTGGGATAAAATTGTAATAAAGTTAAAACATGGAAACATCTTTGGTAGGTGATACGTCACGCTGTGTTACTTATTGAGGCATTTAACTTTGTCAAGGTAATATTATCATTATTATGCATACAAATGTCCGACAGTGTGTGAATCAATGATACACAAGCGCCATTTTGTCATTGAAACACAAGCGCCATTTTATCCTTCCTTACAACTGGGGCCTGCGCTAATCTATAGAATGTTGCTTAACATGAAATATTGCTAGCGCGAACCCTAACGTCTACACTACTGCACCGACCTCATGTATGGAACCTAATTGCCCGTCAACATTACACAGGACAACTGTATCAGACAGTGGGTCCCGAAAGAAAGTCCTCTCCAGGACAGCTCAAACAACTGCTGTCCTTACAAGATTGAATCCCATTTGGAAAGACATGACCATCAGCTTACACTCCAAGGTTGCTTCACTCCTTTGTCATCTCCATCTTCCTATACTCTTACGAAACATGGACCCTCACATAGACCTACAACGAAGAATTCAAAGCAAAGAGATGAGGCGCTACAGCTACAGAAGACTTTTGGTATTTGGTATACCCAGTACGTCATTAATGACAAAGTCCGATAGACCATCACACAAGCTATTTGATAACACGATGACATGCTCACAATGGTGAAGAAACGGAAACTCTGATGGTATGACCACATCACCAGAACATCAGGCCTTGCAAAAACCATTCTGCAAGGAACGGTGCAAGGAGGCAGAAGAAGAGGGAGACAGAAAAAAGGTGGAAAGCCAACATTCGAGATTGGGCTGGCTTGACACTGAGCGAAGCCATGGGGGTTGCTGAGGATAGAGAAAGATGGAGTATGCTGATTAAACGATCATCTATGTTGTCCCATCGACTTTCGAGTGATAGGATAGGGTAGGGTAGGATATGATATGGTAGGATAGGATAGGGTAGGATAGGATAGGATAAGATTACACAAAGCTTGAAAGTAGTGATGGTGCTGTTTTTTGTTGTTCCACGTCAGAACCAAATAGCAATCTTGCATAACGCTAATATCTAGGCCACTACAGCATGCTCAGCGCGTCTAATAGAGATAAAGAAACATATGTTGGGAATGTGATAACACTTAAGACTCGATCAGCATTATTAAATCACTTTATATTTGTGACAACTAAGGAACTTGTTTTATTTGAAGGAAGGCAGGGAGAGCGGGGCAGATAGTTAGGAACTGGACACCAGTAATGTAGTTACACAAGGCAGGGACAGCGGGGCAGATAGTTAGGACCAGTGGACATCAGTACTATAGTCACACAGATATCTCCATTGTGGAAATGATGAAGTGCTGCACCGCGCATGACAGTCGTTAACCATAATATTAAAGTTACCTTTTTTCCTAGCTTTGGGGTAGAGAGAGCCGTTAGGCGTCTACCATTTTTGGTGGGGCGCGACCCGCCTTCTCTCTCAAGGTCTGTCTGTCTCTCTCTGTCTCTTTCTCTCTGTCTCGCTCTGTCTGTCTCTCTCCTTTAGCGTACAGTGAAGCCAGTTGGGCGTCGCTCCCGTTCTTTAGAGAATCCACCCACCCCACTTCCCCTACCCTCTTCATTGGTGGCCTCGGGTGTCCAGACCGAGCGCCGTCGTCATCTTAATGCCGGGTCCGTCGCTTCAGATTGGTCTTACGCGACACGTCAGCACTCCCGCAGGCCACATCAGCCAGTTTAACCAATTGCGCAACTTGATACATCGCCCCTAGGGAGAATGGGCCATTGGCGCAGCGCGAGACATCTATTACAGGAATAAGTAGCCAATCCAGTAGTTTGAGACGGTATTAAAACCGCAGTCATGCACGCAGTAATATGTGGGGTCGGGTAGCTCAATTGGTAGAGCGGCTTACTTAGACTGGTCCATAATTATGTTAGCAAAACAGTGCCGATACAAATGAGTTTTAACAGTCTTTTTTGTTAACCAGGTCCTTTTGATAGCCCGTCTGATTTCAACAATAAACATTTATTGGTTTTGGAATCATATTTATGGATTATTTTGTATACTTTAATGATGTCACCTCGCAGACCTCTGTACAGCAGGCTATGAAGCATAAGTCACATCCTTAAGTCCTCATTATCTCCGGCTGGTAAAATGTCTCTGAACCGTTTACATTTTGTTACTTTTTACAAATAATAGTTTAGGGCTGTTGAAACTTCAAGCTGAACAAATCATAGCTGAAGAAGAAGCAGGATTCAGGGCAGGGCGAAGTACCACAGAGCAGTTTTCAACTTCAGAATATTCTGCGAGAAATACCTACAGCACCAACCTCTGTATCTTGTGTTTTGCAGACTTCATGAACGCGTATGACGGAGTCTGTCATGCAGCTCTTTGTGCAACCATGAGAGTGTACAACATCAGTTCTAAAATTATTGAAGTCATCCAAAGCCTGTATGACAAAGCTAACCGTGCAGTCCGACAGGTCATCACACAAGACATTGGACAACACGATGACCTGCTCACAGGTGAAGAAACGGAAACTCCGATGGTATGACCACGCCACAAGAGCATCAGGCCTTGCAAAGACCATCCTGCAAGGCACAGTGCAAGGAGGCAGAAGAAGAGGGAGACAGAAAAAGAGGTGGGAGGACACATTCGAGAATGGACTGGCTTGACACTGAGTGAAGCCATGACGGTTTCTGAGGACAGAGAAAGATGGAGTATGCTGGTGCCCAACGAACGACTTTTGAGTTACGAGATAGGATAGGATAGGATAGGATAGTATAGTATAGGATAGGATAGGATATTATAGGATAGGTTGCAGTCTTCTGTTCTCATCCCACAGAGCAATACGCTTTTGTTCTCCGTGGGGATACCGGGGGATCTAGTTAGTATAAATAGTTCCCACACTTGTTTGAAATGTAGTGCTTCAAATGTCCACTTTTCTGTCAATCATTCTATTTCTGCCTTAGCTTTTCTGTTGTCTGCTGTATTCACTGTTTCAATAAGTCAGTCACTTACCTTTATTTTGAAAACGCTCCCAAAACTCCTATTTGAGTATGGGGTCTGTTTGTTCAGCTTGGGGATATTGGACACTTTCTGTCAAATGGTCACTAGGGCTTCTTATGATTTTATTATTTAGCATTGTAGGCATTGTATATGTATATGTTTTGTTAATACTTTATATTGATGTTTATTTTGTTGTTGTTATAAACGGGGTTTCGATAAATTAGAGTACAGCCTAAGCGTCCCCCTGCATGGGATGCCTTGACGATCGACTTCCGACGAGACCCAGCCCCCATCCCCGACCTGTACATAGACGGTGCGAAAGTGGAGAGAGTGGCAAACTACAAATACCTGGGGACGATTCTCGACAAAAAACTGTCCTTAGACCAAAACACAGCTGCGATAGAAAAGAAATGCCGACCTCGACTGTACTGCCTTCAGAAAATCCGTTCTTTGAACATCAGCCGACCCATTCTTTCTTCTTTTTATCGCTGTTTTATTGAATCAGTTTTGACTTTTGGTTTTATCTGCTTGTTTGGAGGGCTAAGTGTAAAGAACAAGAGGGTGCTTGACAGATTGGTGACAGTGTGTGCGAGAGTGACGGGTGAAAGACAAAACAGTTTGAGAGAACTGCATGAATACCGTGTGGCGAGGAAGGCGGGAGTGGTTATGAAAGACACGTCACATGTTTTAGCAAATTATTATGAAATATTGCCCTCTGGTCGCAGACTGCGTGTGCCTAAATGTTCTCTCGTAAGAACAGAAAATAGTTTTATTCCAAAATCTATTGAGTTTTTAAATAAGCGCTAAGTAATATTTTTTGTATATAAGATTTTGATGTTTGTGATGATGTTTGAGATGTCATTTAATACTGGACATTTACTATAGATGTAGTCTACTGTGTACTTGTTTTATCTATGTATGTATTGTTTTAATATTTCATACCGATCAGCAATTGTATGTCATAATTTCTCTGTTGAGATAATAAAGTATTCTTGAACTTGAACTTGAACTTTATTGTAAAGTGACCGGCTGGTGCAGTGCCTTCGGTGTTACCCTTAGTGTTGTTTCAGCAGATCTTTTATACGGATCAGCGGTGAGTCCTCTTTCAGCCAAGTTGTGGTCCTGATTCGGCTCTTTGCAGTCCGCTGGACCCTTCTAAAAATGACTAACTGGCTAACTACTACGCTGGACCCTACAAACAATGACTAACTGACTAACTAATATGCTGGACCCTACAAACAATGACTAACTGACTAACTACTACGCTGGACCCTACAAACAATGACTAACTGGCTAACTAATACGCTGGACCCTACAAACAATGACTAACTAACTAACTAATACGCTGGACCCTACAAACAATGACTAACTGACTAACTAATACGCTGGACCCTACAAACAATGACTAACTGGCTAACTAATACGCTGGACCCTACAAACAACGACTAACTGGCAAACTAATACGCTGGACCCTACAAACAATGACTAACTGACTAACTAATACGCTGGACCCTACAAACAATGACTAACTGGCTAACTAATACGCTGGACCCTACAAACAATGACTAACTGGCTAACTAATACGCTGGACCCTACAAACTATGACTAACTGACTAACTAATACGCTGGACCCTACAAACAATGACTAACTGACTAACTAATACGCTGGACCCTACAAACAATGACTAACTGACTAACTAATACGCTGGACCCTACAAACAATGACTAACTGGCTAACTAATACGCTGGACCCTTCTAAAAATGACTAACTGACTAACTACTACGCTGGACCCTACAAACAATGACTAACTGACTAACTACTACGCTGGACCCTACAAACAATGACTAACTGACTAACTAATACGCTGGACCCTTCTAAAAATGACTAACTGACTAACTACTACGCTGGACCCTACAAAAAATGACTAACTGACTAACTACTACGCTGGACCCTACAAACAATGACTAACTGACTAACTAATACGCTGGACCCTTCTAAAAATGACTAACTGACTAACTACTACGCTGGACCCTACAAACAATGACTAACTGACTAACTAATACGCTGGACCCTTCTAAAAATGACTAACTGACTAACTACTACGCTGGACCCTACAAACAATGACTAACTGACTAACTACTACGCTGGACCCTACAAACAATGACTAACTGACTAACTAATACGCTGGACCCTACAAACAATGACTAACTGACTAACTAATACGCTGGACCCTTCTAAAAATGACTAACTGACTAACTACTACGCTGGACCCTACAAACAATAACTAACTGACTAACTAATACGCTGGACCCTTCTAAAAATGACTAACTGACTAACTACTACGCTGGACCCTACAAACAATGACTAACTGACTAACTAATACGCTGGACCCTACAAACAATGACTAACTGACTAACTACTACGCTGGACCCTACAAACAATGACTAACTGACTAACTAATACGCTGGACCCTACAAACAATGACTAACTGACTAACTAATACGCTGGACCCTACAAACAATGACTAACTGACTAACTAATACGCTGGACCCTACAAACAATGACTAACTGACTAACTAATACGCTGGACCCTTCTAAAAATGACTAACTGACTAACTACTACGCTGGACCCTACAAACAATGACTAACTGACTAACTACTACGCTGGACCCTACAAACAATGACTAACTGACTAACTAATATGCTGGACCCTACAAACAATGACTAACTGACTAACTAATACGCTGGACCCTACAAACAATGACTAACTGACTAACTAATACGCTTTCGTATCATCCGCAAAACTGCGAATCATGCAGCAGTCCACGATATGAGGCATATCATTGATATAATCCATAAAAAGGGTCTGTCCGAGCACTCTGCCCTGCGGCACGCAACTTGACAATGGTATATATGCTGATGCTGAATTATTTATTTTTACAAACGGTGTTCGACCACTCAGAAAGTCCGTAATCCATGCAAAGACAGAACCGCCGATTCCATAGCCCTCCCATCTTATTTATTAGTGTTGTGTGGGGTACGGTGTGAAAAGCCTCTTTGATGTTCAAGTAAATGGCATCAACCGGTTTACTATCGTCAACATCAACCAACAAATCATTGACCTTGGTGACCAGATGAGTGACACGATCGACCCCTGCTAAAGCTAAAGTGACTTTCAGACATGGCGACAAAGTGCACGAACTGCTATCGCGTAAGGCATAACCGGCAATTTGGTTTTAGTTTAGAGCGCATGGCTGTGATCCGTTGGGCAAAAACAAACCAATGGAGGAATACTTTACTTCTTGTTGTACGAAATATTAACCAGTAATAAGTCTTGTAACATCATTTACCAGCAAAATCAGCCAATCACGTAAGACAACGCAAGCCCCATATTAAGCGAATGAGGTGATCGTGGAATAAGTGAAGTCGCCGTGTCGTAAAAAAAGTGTTATTGAGGCGTCATTGACAAAAATAATTAGCCAAGCGCGTGAGGCCAAGTATTCCGCGCTGGGAAAATTAGCCAACCGAGCGGTGCACATTTTTTTATGATCGCACATGGAGAGATTTGATAGCACATGGAGAGATTTGATAGCACATCTTCAGCCCACTGAGTATATTACTTACACTTTAATTATGCATGGAGTCGCTGTGAGCATGCGCTCGTACACACGCACACACACACACACGCACAAACCACGCACACACAAACCACACACACACACACACACAAACCAAACACACGCACAAACCACACACACACACACACACACACACGACAACCAATGTGGAAGGAAAACGTTAAAAATCCCACCTCAAAATCAACAGCGTAATATTTGTACAATTGAGCATGCACGTACTTTAATGCTGGTCGTAGCAATGGTCATTGTTTGCCTGCTTCTTGATGTATCTGTCGTGGTCATCTTAACAACATTACTGAACAAGCATCAACATCACGGGAAAACCCTCAAAAAGCTAAATAGACTTAGAGCAGCAAGTCAAGTCAACAGTTTGAAGTTCAAGCACAGAAGAAGAGGAACAAGACTTAACAACACATGGAGTGTATTTTACAAAGGGTTGAACTGGTAGTGCAACATATAGGCTATCGATCTGCATTTACGCGATAGGACAGATTGTGGCTGAATTGTAGTAGGCAACGGCCATTGATATCCACAGCAGCAACCACAATATACACGCATGCGCATTTCAAATCAGCTCAATGTCTATAGTTGAAGTGTTTGCTTGTGCATACAATTTTATCAGTGTTTACCGAGTGCACTTTTAGTTTGTTTTTCGCTGTTGGACCAGTTCTTGAAAGTTAATACAGCTTTTGTACTAGAACTGAAGCGCGTTTAAAATGTTCAAACTACGGAAGATGCAGAACAGACTTGCCGCATCAAAGAACATAGCCGAAGGCAGACGACGGAATAGTACAACTTATGTTAATCTGATGAATAAAAATTGATGCAACAACAACAACGACGGAATAGTACTGATGTTCTTGTCATTAGTTCGTTGGCTTATCATTTTTTCATTATATGGATTATATGACATCCAAAATGAAAGCGTTTGAGGAGGAACTACTAATCAACCATTCTAAAATTGAAAACGGGGATATATATTCGTTTCCAGACTTAAAGCGGAGTTTCGTTTTGGAGTGAATGAACCTCCATCGTAACGTGGCGTATAGGCAGAACTGTCCCCAATGGCTAAATATAAACATTCGTACAAAAACAACAGAAAAGATTTGAACAGATATTCTCGAGATTAACTATGACTTAAGGGTTCTGAATAGCTGAGACACTTCGTTAGAATTCAAATTGAAATAATTTGTGAATTTACCTTTAGTTTTAGGGCATAGGTGTTGGTGAGAAACTACAGTAGTACAGACCAGTTGAGAGATCTTCTCAGGTTAAGTGCTTATTCTTCAAACAGCCAGACTAGCGTTTATAATAACAATATCAGACTTTGGTACAGCCGTTATACACAGGGACGTTTTGTAAACCTCCACGGTCTCATCAACGACGTCTTAACTTTCAGCCAATGGCAGAAGAGATTGAAATAATGTGTGTTCGGTGTCTATAGCACCTCATTAGTGAGTGCGTACAATAGGTCTAAAGCTTGCACATTACAGAAGAAGAAACGCTAACATATTTGTTAAAGTCTTCTAATGCTGAAGATCATTGGAGACCACATTAAAAAAATGATTAAAGAAGCTACGACGAAGACAACGACAACTAAGAAGAAGAAGAAGAAGAAGAAGAAGAAGAAGAAGAAGAAGAAGAAGAAGAGAACAAATAGATAAGAAAAAATAGTTTAACGCGGGCATGCTAGCACACAGAACGAGCACGTACACCACAATTCTGGATTGAACATTTAAAATGTGCACAGTTCCAAAGAAAAGTTGATCTGACTGACAGCCAGTAAAGCTTCTTGAAACAACAAATGGGTGTGCAATGAAAAGATGAAGGTTTCCATTACATTACATTACATTACATTACATTACATTACATTACATTACATTACATTACATGATTATTGCTTTAGGTCCAGCGGACTCTTCCGAGCCAAATCTGGGCCGGACAACCCCTGATCCGCATAAAAGATCTGCTGAAACAACCCTAGTGGTAAAACTGAAAACTCTCCACCAACCAGTCACTTTACAATAAAGACATCCCCCGCAGGGGACGCTGAGGCTGTTCTCTAATTTATCGAACCTCCGTTTACAAAAACAAAATAGAATACAAACATCATTATAAATTATCAACAAAACATACATATACAATGCCTACATTCCTAAATAATAACATCATAGGAAGCCCTAGTGACCACCTGGCAGAAAGCGTCCAATATTCCCAAGCTGATCCAACAGACCTCACACACAAATAAGGAGTCTTGTCCTGGAAGAGTTTTCAAGAAAAAAGGTAGGTGACTGGTCAAGCGAAGAAGAAGATAGTATAGCAGATTGATAGAACAGAGCAGGAATGAGAAAGAACAAATGAGAAAGACAGCAACAGTGGGAATTTAAAGCACTAAATTTCAAGAAAGTGGGGATACTATTTTTACTGAAACGCCCGGCACCCCAACGGGGGAGGGGCGGGGGAGGGAGAAGGTTTACATGAAGAGCAGGTGCTTGCACTTGCCAACTTTGTACAAAATCATTTTTCCTTCCATAGTTTATTTTGTTGCCTTTTGCCTAGGGGTGGCTGAAAATACTGTAATGTAAGCTACGGGCATTCAGTTCAAAGTCATACACACCACTCTTTCTTTTCATCTTTATCTCTCTTTAGTCGGTCTGTCTGTCTGGCTATCTGTCTTATTACGCAACCCACTGATGTACACATTGATACGGCGCTTGGCCATTGTGAATGGAGAGGCATTGTAGCACACGCTGACAAACAGGCACGCTGACATACAGGCATTATGACGACCAGGAGAGAACTCTGCACACGCTGACATGCAGGCATTATGACGACCAGGAGAGAACTCTGCACACGCTGACATGCAGGCATTATGACGACCAGGAGAGAACTCTACACACGCTGACATGCAGGCATTATGACGACCAGGAGAGAACTCTGCACACACTCTCATTAAACTCATTAACATGAACAACACACAACATGAACAATACACAACATGAACAGCACACAACAACATGAACAACACACAACAACATGAGCAACACACAACAACCTGAACAACACACAACGTACCGTGAACAACACACAAAGCAACATGAACAACACACAACATCATGAACAATACACAAAGCAACATGAACTAGGCACAACAACATGAACAACACACAAAGTTCCATGAACACCACACAAAGTACCATGAACAAAACACAAAGCAACATGAATAACGCACCACATGAACAACACACAACAACATGAACAACACACAAAGTGCCATGAACAACACACAAAGCAACTTTAATAACGCACCACATGAACAACGCACAATATGAACAACACACAAAGTTCCATGAACAACACACAAAGTGCCATGAACAACACACAAAGTTCCATGAACAACACACAAAGCAACATGAATAACGCACCATATGAGCAACGCACAACAACATGAACAACACACAAAGTACCATGAACAACACACAAAGTAACATGAACAACACACAAAGCAACACGAATAACGCACCACATGAACAACACACAAAGTACCATGATCAACACACAAAGTACCATGATCAACACACAAAGCAACATGAATAACGCACCACATGAACAACGCACAACAATATGAACAACACACAAAGCAACCTGAGGAGGATGGATCAACATAAAGGAGGATGGATCAACATAGAGGAGGATGGATCAACCTAGAGGAGGATGGATCAACGTAGAGGAGGATGGATCAACATAGAGGAGGATGGATCAACCTAGAGGAGGATGGATCAACATAGAGGAGGATGGATCAACATAGAGGAGGATGGATCAACATAGAGGAAGATGGATCAACATAGAGGAGGATGGGTCGGCGAGAGGGGGAAGGGGTTAAAGGATTTGATAAAAAGCATGATGGATAATCTTGTTTCTTCTTACACTCTGCCAAAAGGGAAGATCGCCAGTGTCCCCAAATCAAAGAAAAAGGCAATTCTGTTTTCACAGTGGAGGGTGGAAGAAAGCAAAATACAACCACACTTCCCACGGGACAAACATACTCTCTCAACTGCTTCTGAGAAAGAGAAAGAGAGAGAGAGAGAGAGAGAGAGAGAGAGAGAGAGAGAGAGAGAGAGAGAGAGAGAGAGAGAGAGAGAGAGAGAGAGAGAGAGAGAGAGAGAGAGAGAGAGAGAGAGAGAGAGAGAGAGAGAGAGAGAGAGATGTATCTGGGTGAGAGTGTGTGAGGGCGAGCAGTGATTGTTTTCACGAGCTGAAGGTGTTGAGGTGTTGAATTATTCCAAGAGGTGTGACGTAATTGAAATGTCCATTGTCGCCAAATGACGTAGCTTGCAACAAAAAAAAAAAAAAAAAATTTTCTCGTATTTTCGCTCTGGATGGCAACGGCCAGCATAATCCGAGATAGTGAGAGCAGAAAAACAAAGACAGAGAAAAATAGAGACAGAGAGGAATAGAGACAGAGAGTAACCAGGAGAACAATGTTGGGGCTATTTCAATGTGCTGTTCTCAATCATTACGAGAGAGTGCCACTCCAAACAATTTTTTTAGACGCCAGCTGAAGTTTCCCTTATTTTATCAACGACGATGTTATGGAATGGTAACATTTTTTAATTGGAATATTTTAGTGTATTCTTTTAATCGTTTATCTATGCGCCCTTAGCCAAAGAAACAAAAATATCAGCACTATGCAAATATGCAGGCGATTAGGAGAGAAAGAGAAGAAGAAAAAAAAAGTTGGGATGACAGGAATTGTGGAATATGAAGGACCACGTCACAATTTACAGTGGAGGTTTTGAGAAACACATGCACTTGCTGTCACATTGCAGTGAACTCCCCATTGCATCAATTGTTCCGCTTTTTAACATTTTACAATACCTCTGTAGAGGAAGAACAACAAGAAGAACAGGAAGAAGCAATGCGGCGCAATATTTCATGATGAACGGGTCATCGTTTTAAATTGTATTCGAAAAATAAACACATTACAGATGAATCTTGGGTTCTGAGGACCACGTTGCTCAGTGACGTCGCTTGACCTCCTAAGACTGACGCCTATGCGGATCATTTAGCTGTGGGGTAATTGTGTGTCTAGTCGGCGCCATTTGCCTAAACTGGCGTAACGACCAGCAGACGATGGAGGCACGTGTGAAGTTCCGGTAACGACCATCTTGCTAGACTTCTTTTACCTCCACTTCTATCAAAGGTTTTATCGCAGTCTTTTCAAGGTGTTGTAAAACGCGTATTGCTACACACTACCACACACTACCACACATTACCACACACTACCACATATTACCACACACTACCACATATTACCACACACTACCACATATTACCACACACTACCACATATTACCACACACTACCACATACTACCACACACATTACCACACACTACCACACACTACCCCATACTATCACACACTACCACATACTACCACACACATTACCACACACTACCACACACTACTACACACTACCACATACTACCACACACATTACCACACACTACCCCATACTACCACACACATTACCACACACTACCACACACTACCACACATAACACACACTACCACACATAACACACACTACCACACATTACCACACACTACCACATATTACCACACACTACCACACACTACCACACATTACCACACACTACCACACATTACCACACACTACCCCATACTACCACACACATTACCACAGACAAAACAATTACAAACATACAAGCAGGGAACTTCACTGTCAAACACTAACGACCAAAACCAAAGTGAGATTTTGTTAATTTGAAAGAGGTGAAAATTGTTTGTGGTGTTGTTACCAAGGCGTGAAAGGAGGAATGATGATACTGGACACCTGATGGATCCCACCTCTGTCATTAGGCCCCCGCACAACACCGCAGTCTTTCAAACACTATTTTCAGGCCTTTGAAACACTGCTTTCACGTCTTTGAAACACTGCTTTCAGGTCTTTGAAACACTGCTTTCACGTCTTTGAAACACTGCTTTCACGTCTTTGAAACACTGCTTTCACGTCTTTGAAACACTGCTTTCACGTCTTTGAAACACAACACTGCTTTCACGTCTTTGAAACACTGCTTTCACGTCTTTGAAACACTGCTTTCAGGTCTTTGAAACACTGCTTTCAGGTCTTTGAAACACTGCTTTCAGGTCTTTGAAACACTAATTTCATAGTGAGAGCAGAAAAGCAAAGACAGAGAAAACTAGAGACAGAGAGGAATAGAGGAGGATGGATCGGCGAGAGGGGGAAGGAAGGTAAAGGATTTTATAAAAAGCATGATGGATAATCTTTTTCCTTCTTACACTTTGCCAAAAGGGAAGATGGCCTTTGCCTACAGGCAACAGAAAGCGTGTGGAATAAAATAGCTGTGAGCGTAATTATGACT
Source organism: Oncomelania hupensis (assembly GCA_036898135.1). NCBI lineage: Eukaryota > Metazoa > Mollusca > Gastropoda > Littorinimorpha > Pomatiopsidae > Oncomelania > Oncomelania hupensis. The sequence goes on from CM072517.1 coordinate 73,997,409, forward strand.
ACTTGTGCCATTGCAGTTTGTAAAGGGCGGATGAACACAAACTACCTTCAGTCCAACACCTCCTCCTCTGTGCTCACCCTCACACAACACAAGCAAATAAAAAGACCGAAGCATAGCCAGCACAAACACGCTGCTTTTTCACTTAAGGTTGTCATTGATCGTCTAAAAGAGCGGCGCGAGCGCCTTTAAGGAGCAGAAAGCACTTGGGCGATTGAGGGAGGTAAAAATCCTACCCAAATGACACTCGTCCCCTCGCATCTCCTGTCCTGTATCTTAAGAAAATGGTGCTCGTCGTAGAAAAATACAGTCGTCTCATAAAAATGCAGTCCGTTAAATGTGAAATTCTTATAGTCGTAATACGGCATCACTACCAGGAATAAATGCCAAACAAGGTGTGGTCGTTCGCTATGGAGATAATCACCAATTATGATGTCTCTTGAAACAACGGTAAATAATCCTGTTTTATGAAATAAACCACTGATTGAAAGGCAATGTTTTATGAAATAATTGTGAATGGCAACGACAGCAATCTAAAGAGGGAGGGTGATTTGATGTCGGTGACAGCAAGCTAAAGAGAGAGAGAGAGTGATTTGATGTCGGTGACAGCAAGCTAAAGAGAGAGGGTGATTTGATGTCGGTGACAGCAAGCTAAAGAGAGAGAGGGTGTTTTGATGTCGGTGACAGCAAGCTAAAGAGAGAGAGGGTGTTTTGATGTCGGTGACAGCAAGCTAAAGAGAGAGGGTGATTTGATGTCGGTGACAGCAAGCTAAAGAGAGAGAGAGTGATTTGATGTCGGTGACAGCAAGCTAAAGAGAGAGGGTGATTTGATGTCGGTGACAGCAAGCTAAAGAGAGAGAGGGTGTTTTGATGTCGGTGACAGCAAGCTAAGGAGAGAGGGTGTTTTGATGTCGGTGACAGCAACGAAGGTAAAGCTGTGGAGATTGAGGAAGAGAGAGAGGTAGAGATAGAGAAATAGAGAGAAGGAGAGAGAGAGAGAGAGGGAGGGAGAAAGAAGAGAGGGAGAGAGAGAGAAAAAAAAACAATATAATGGGAGCTCCTCGATTCATTTTCCTGGCTCATTTCCACACTCACTTCTAACACGTTTATTTATTTACCTTTTTCGTCAACTACCGGTATCTCCACCGTGATCTCTCAGTCCCATTGTCTTCTCTTCTGTGTCTTTTTTTCCCGTGGCTTGGTGATGATAAGGCAGCATGCAGATCAGCCTGCGACGTACGTGGCTTGGTGATGATAAGGCAGCATACAGATCAGCCTGCGAAATGAAAATGTATAGCGTGTAGGAGAACACCCGTTATGAGGCTGCAGAGCTGCCCTACTCAGATACTGCAATAGCCCTTGGAGACGTGTCTTTAAAGCAGATACTGCAATAGCCCTAGGAGACGTGTCTTTAAAGCAGATACTGCAATAGCCCTATGAGACGTGTCTTTAAAGCAGATACTGGAATAGCCCTAGGAGACGTGTCTTTAAAGCAGATACTGGTATAGCCATAGCAGACGTGTCTTTATAGCAGATACTGGAATAGTCATAGCAGACGTGTATTTATAGCAGATACTGGAATAGTCATAGCAGACGTGTCTTTAAAGCAGATACTGGAATAGCCCTAGCAGACGTGTCTTTAAATCAGCTACTGGAATAGCCCTAGGAGACGCGTCTTTAAAGCAGAAACTGGAATAGCCATAGCAGACGTGTCTTTAAAGCAGCTACTGGAATAGCCCTAGGAGACGTGTCTTTAAAGCAGAAACTGGAATAGCCATAGCAGACGTGTCTTTATAGCAGATACTGGAATAGCCATAGCAGACGTGCCTTTAAAGCAGATACTGGAATAGCCACAGCAGACATGTCTTTAAAGCAGATACTTGAATAGCCATAGGATACGTGTCTTTAAAGCAGATACTGGAATAGCCATAGCAGACGTGCCTTTAAAGCAGATACTGGAATAGCCACAGCAGACATGTCTTTAAAGCAGATACTTGAATAGCCATAGGAGACGTGTCTTTAAAGCAGATACTGGAATAGCCCTAGGAGACGTGTCTTTAAAGCAGATACTGGAATAGCCATAGCAGACATGTCTTTAAAGCAGATACTGAAATTGTCATAGCAGACATGTCTTTAAAGCAGATAGTGGAATGTGTTAAAATCTTGAGATGGTAACTTTTTAATATTTTAAAATGCTAACATTTTATTATTTTAACATTTTAATATTTTATCATTTTATCATTTTGCTTTACGGCTACAGCAGTAGCCCATTGTACCTTGTGCAGTGTAGATCATGGAATAATCCTACAACTAACATTTTATATAGTTAAAATAGTCCTATAACTTAAACTAACATTTTATATAGTGGAATAGTCCTACAACTAACATTTTATATAGGGGAATAGTCCTACAACTAACATTTTATATAGGGGAATAGTCCTACAACTAACATTTTATATAGTTAAAATTAGTCCTATAACTTAAACTAACATTTTATATAGGGGAATAGTCCTACAACTAACATTTTATATAGTGGAATAGTCCTACAAGTCGTAACTCGAAAGTCGTTGGGGTACCACATATGATCGTTTAACCAGCGTACTCCATCTTTCAGCAACCCTCATGGCTTCGCTCAGTGTCAAGCCAGTCCATTCTCGAATGTTGTCATTCCACTTCTTTTTATGGCTCCCTCTTCTTCTGCCTCCTTGCACCGTGCCTTGCAGGATGGTCTTTGCAGGGCCTTATGCTTTGGCGACGTGAACATACCATCGGAGTTTCCGTTTCTTCACCACTGTGAGCACGCCATCGTGTTGTCTAATAGCTTGTGTGATGATCTGTCGGACTTCGACGTTGGTGATGTGCTGGGTATAGAACATGCCCAGAAGTCTTCTGTAGCATCTCATTTTCATGCTTTGTATTCTTCGTTGTAGGTCTGCTATGAGGGTCCATGTTTCGCAAGCGTATAGGAAGATGGAGATGACAAGGGAGCGCAGCAGCCTTATATTGGAATGTAGACTGATGGTCCTTTCTTTCCATATGGGCTTCAACCTTGTAAGGGCAGCAGTTTGTGCGATCCTGGAGAGGATTTCTTGTCGGGACCCATTATCTGATACAATGGCTCCTAAATATTTGAAGCTATGCACTGTGTTGAAGGATTGGCCTTTGACTTTGATGTCCGGTTGATGCCATTGGTGCTGTTGGTCATCATTTTGGTCTTCTCTGCACTTATTTCCATTCCAAAGGCTCTGAATGTGGTTTCAGGCCTCTGTACCAGCTGTTCAAGCAAGTTCTTGTTCCTCTCCAGCCAATCCATCAATGTCATCCGCAATACGGAGGTAGGAGATTCCTCTACGCCCTATGCTGACTGTGCCTTCGTGAGCTGCAAGGGCATCTGACATGATGCGCTCCAGGAAGATGTTGAAGAGTGTTGGAGAGAGTAGGCATCCTTGACGCACGCCGATTATTGTTCTGAACCAGTTCCCGATGGCGCTGTTGTGGAGAACTGCACTAGTAGCCTTTTTCATATAGGCTTTTAATGACTTCAATAATGTTAGGGCTGATGTTGTACACTCTCATGTTTGCCCAAAGAGCTGCATGCCAGACTCGGTCAAACGCTTTCTCAAAGTCTACAAACTCATAATATATATGATGTTGGTGCTGTAGACATTTCTCGCGGATGGTATTTCGCCCTGCCCTGAATCCTGATTGTTCTTCAGCAATGATCTGTTTAACTTGGGGTTTCAACCTGTTGAGTATTATTTTCAGGAGGACCTTGCTGGGATGGCTGATGAGGCTGATGGTGCGGTAATTTTCACACTCCTGAAGGTTACCTTTTTTGGACGAGTGATGACAAGCGACTGGGTCCATGGTGTAGGCCACTGCTCACTCTGCCAGACCTTGTTACAGATAATGGTGGTCAATCATCGCTTCTCCTCCTGCTTGAAGCAATTCTGCGGGTAGGTTGTCCACTCTTTTCAAGTGGAGTAAGAAAAACATCATCACGATATCGTGGTCACTTCCGATGTCTCCTGCTGGAAAAGTGCGTGTCCTGCCAATGTTAATGCTTGATCTGAAGCGTTTCTTGACCATGATGTAGTCAAATTGGTTGTGATGCTCCCCGCTTTTACTGTTCATGTCCATCGTCTGGATTTTTTGTGGGGACTAAGCGTGTTTGCCAGTATCAGATTGTTGTATCTGGCAAACTCCAAGAGTCTCAGACCTCTGCCATTTGTCTCGTTGTTGCAGTGGGGTCCACATGTGTCTCATCAGTTGTGGTACTCATCTTGGCCAATCTTGGCATTCTAGCCGTCTTGCACTATGACTACGTCCTTCTTTGGCACTTGGTCAAAGACAGCCTGCATATGTTGATAGAAATCTTTGACTTCGCTGTCGTCATAGTCTGATGTTGGGGCATGGGTCTGGATGATGGTGATGTTGAAAAGTGCTGCTGTCAAACGGATGGTAATGAGTCCACTTGAGACTGGGCGGCCACCCATGACAGTGGCCAGGATGTTTTTGTGGTCCAAGAATCCAACGCCGTGTTCGTGCCTGTCATCTCTCCCGCTGAAATAAAGCTTATGCCATTGTCGGTCGTTGTTTCACATAGGCCTTTCCAGCGCAGTTAGCTGATACCTAAAGTAACCCATCGACAGGTTCCTATGACGATGTTGTCTCTCATGCGGGTCTTGGTAAGTTGTCCATCAGTAATCCACCTATCACCTCCATCCTGGTGGAAGGCGCGGTCCTTGGTGACCCTAGCGACGACCGATCCGATATGGAGTGAGTGGTTCTTTTCATCATACGGTGTGTCTTGGGCAAGAAAGATCTGGCGGGGCCCAATCCTCTCCAGGCTATTAGCCAAAGCCGAAATCCACGAGTACAGTGTGGCTCGCCTTGGCCCCGAACACGTGGTTGTTGAACTTATAGTAACGTGAAGTTCCTCCGCCCTAGCCGTTGACTTCTGTGTAGAAGACTTTTGTCTAGTGATGCTGTGCTGACATCACCCCTGTTAGTCGCCTCTTACGACACGCCGGGAAACATTGGGTCTATTCTATTCAGTGTCCGAACCCACGGGACAGGATTCGAACGAAAAAAAAATCTAGAGATACGGCGCATATGACTTGACACGATGTTGGAATCAAAAGGAAATATGAATATTTGTCTGAGCGCTTGGATCTTGTATGGGCCAGTGTGTTGTTTTAGCGCGGTACCACACTTTAAGTGCGCTTTTCTACCTCCAGCTGCTGAACACAGGCATTGTTTTAGCGCGGTACCACACTTTTAGTGCGCTTTTCTACCTCCAGCTGCTGAACACAGGCATTGTTTTAGCGCGGTACCACACTTTTAGTGCGCTTTTCTACCTCCAGCTGCTGAACACAGGCATTGTTTTAGCGCGGTACCACACTTTAAGTGCGCTTTTCTACCTCCAGCTGCTGAACACAGGCGTTGTCTGAGGCCCAGACACCTATTGATATTCCCTAATGATTCCGTCAGCGTGTCAAGTCATATGTTGTATCTCTAGAAATGTATTTGTTCAAAATCCTCACAAAAGATAGTTCACCAACAGGAAACACACATTTAAAAACTAAACTATAATAATATATACTATATAATGTCGGTTTACTAGCAGTCATGTGCCAATACTGCAACTAGAATAAGCCTTTTATACTAAGCAGGCATTATTTAAAGTGTATTTGTTGTAATGAGATAAGTGATGTTGCTGCTTTACATTTCTTGACCTGGCTTGGCTTGTACTATATTGTTTGGGATTGGAGACACAAAAAACATACTTTTGGCAGATCGAAACTGGGAGCTAGAAAAGACGGTGACATTGTATTTTCCACGAAGGAGAAGAAGAACAGAACATTACAGTACACGCTATAGGTGATCCAGTTTGTTATGCATATTTCAACCATCTGTCTTTGTGGATCAGGGCTGAATGGTCACACACACACACACACACAACCACACACGCACACCCACGCACGCACACACACACACACAAGCAGAGTATATTTCACCAATACTAGGTGTAGTTATGATAAATGTGAACACTCGCTCACTCTCTTTCTTTACACGTCACACACACACGCACACACACACACACACACCACACACACACCACACACACACCACACACACACCACACACACACACCCACACACCACACACACACCACACACACACACACACACAAGCAGAGTATATTTTACCAATACTAGGTGTAGTTATGATAAATGTGAACACTCGCGCACTCTCTTTCTCTTTACACGTCACACACACACGCACCACACACAACACATACACACGCACTACCTATGAAGGCACTAATCCTCCATCCCTCCTCACCCCACCAACCCATCCCCACACCCTACTTTCTTTTTTTTTTAATTGAGGACACCGATTGCGGTTTTAAAGGTTTTTTTTAGTGAAATAAGAGATTGTGAAGCGACGTATCTCAGCATACAGCTCTCCACCTTCATACGCCACTTGTTTCACTCAGAACCCTGACCCCGAGGACAGTAAAATCACTAATGATGAACTAAAAAAGCGGACTTGGAGAAAAGGGAGGTCATTACCGGCTTTCTCTCCTACTAGCGAAAGTTCAGGGGAGATTTTTAGCCTTTTTCTTCCAAACCTTGAAGAACGTTTGATGAACTTTAAAGTATGGAAGTGAAGGAATGGGATTTACCATCAAAGGACGGCAAAGGACACTTCGTCTGCCTCCGCAAACTCTTCACTGCACAGTCCAGTGAGCACAGAAAGTTGTAAGCTGTGCTGTCACAGCCGTATTCCTGCGCTGGAACAGCCGTATTCCTGCGCTGTCACAAAGTAGGGCAGGGGTGAAGGGTCGTGTGACTGTGAAGTAATTGTGCTAACATAGCGCATGCTTACTGCTATGTGCTCGCGCACTGGCTCACAGCGACTCCACCACTCCTCTTTTAGTTCGTCCGGAGTTTCACAAACCTTACAATGGTGCGCCCAATGGTGGGTGGAGGGAGGTCTGTAGTAGCACCGATACTCTGTACTTCTTCTGCAAGTTTAGCGCGCGACTGAGCACAGGGCTTGACTACAGAACTCGTAAATTACAGGCAAAGATGCGCTGTTGTGTAGTTGACTAAGGTATAGTACAATTATAGACCTATTAAGTCTTCCTTGCTGCCGCTTGTAAGGGAGCGTGCAGGGACTATTTTTTAGGAGGGAAAAGGTGGCCGACTCTTTCTTCTGTAGTTTAACTTTAATCCACCTTTCCAGTTGTAATGAGAAGCAGGTACTATACTCAATGTCCGGTTGTTGGCCATTGTGGTTGCAGGAGTTGTAGTCAGTTGCTTGTTGCTTTTCCAGTTTAGGAATAAGCTCACTACTGACCATGAGGCTAATGGCTTGGATGCCTTATAGTTTCACCGGTCCACCATCACCCATCCCTGCAGCAATGTATTTTGCATTTATCTCCCTTTCACTCTTTCTCTCTTCCTCCCTCTTTGCCTTCCCCCCACCTCTCTCTCTCTCTCTCTCTCTCTCTCTCTCTCTCTCTCTCTCTCTTTCTTTCCCTCCATCTCTCTCTCTCATTTCCAAAAGACATAGAAAAGAAAATGGATACAATATCATTCTGTTCTTCTTGTTCGTGTTGTTCTTCTTGTTCTTGTTCTTCTTCTTGTTGTTGTTCTTCTTGTTCTTGTTCTTCTTCTTGTTGTTGTTCTTCTTGTTCTTGTTCTTCTTCTTGTTGTTGTTCTTCTTGTTCTTGTTCTTCTTCTTGTTGTTGTTCTTCTTGTTCTTGTTCTTCGTTTTCTTTTTGTTCTTCTTCTTAATGCTTTTTTTATTCTCCTCTTTCTGTTCCCACGATGTCAGTGAGAACGTTTCCCACAGAGAGAGAAAAGATGTGGCTCCGTTTTGGGGTGTTCCTTCTTTGGCGTTTATTGTGTTTCTATTACAAGTTTTCTTCTCCTCCCATCCTTCTCTTCATCCTTCTGATTGAGAACCATTTGTAAAGACAAACAAAATCATTTCTTTTTCTTTCCTCTTGTTCCACTTTTTTCTTTCTGTTCCTCTCCTTGGGATGCAGTGCTCCTAGCATCATCTTGTGTGTCATAATTGAGCTTGAAGCGCCCTCTGCGCTCACTGCTAGTTGTGTGTAATGTAAAGAGGCAGCGAGGTGCCCAAGGTGTCCCCAATGATTGGCCACACAGCCCTCCTGTCCCTCTCTCTCCATCTCTGAATCCTTCACAAAGTGGGCTTGAGGTCATTCTAAGAAAAAAACAACAACGTGTACACTAGATACAGTTTGATCACGGTAGAGTTTATTATTCACTGTTACACTAGATACAGTTTGATCAGGAAGAGTTTATTAATCACTATTATACTAAATACAGTTTGATCAAGGAAGAGTTTATTAATCATTGTTACACTAGATACAGTTTGATCAAGAAGAGTTTATTAATCACTGTCACACTAGATACAGTTTGTTCACGGAAGAGTTAATTATCCACATTATTGGGGTGAAAGTTTTTCAGTAAGCGTACAAGCGGCTTAAATAGACATTCGGTTCCTTCTTGCCACCTCGCCAGTCTATCACAAGGGTCCTTACCTCCTACCGTAGGCCCATAATCCTGTTCCTGTTATAATCAATTCTATTCAAATCAACAAATCTGTATCAAATCAGCCGAGCCCTAGGCCACAGCCAAAGGCGGGAAATTATTGTTAATCACGCACCGCTGATTTTATGTGTGCGTGTCTACACGGGGCCTCCAAAGGAAACTACGTCATGTAGTGCTTCCAGCAGACGATCTTTAAAATGGTCAAGGCAACGTTTAGGTTTAATGTCAAGTAGGGAAAACGTTTGAATGTGTAAGCAAATAATTCTCTCTTAGCGTGATTTCTCCCCCGTTGGCGTGCCGGGGGTTTCAGTATAAATAGTATTATCCCCACTTTCTGGAAATTTTGTGCTTTAAATTCCCATTGTCGCTATCTTTCTCCTTTGTTCTTTCTCATTCATACTCTGTTCTATCAATCTGCTATACTATCTTCTTCTTCGCTAGACCAGTCACCTACCTTTTTTCTTGAAAACTCTTCCGGGACAAAAAAAAAGACTCCTTATTTGTGATTTGAGGTCTGTTGGATCCGCTTGGGAATATTGGACGCTTTCTGCCAGGTGGTCACTAGGGCTTCCTAAGATGTTATTTTTTGGCAATGAAGGCATTTTATATGTATGTGTTTTGTTCATAATTTATAATGATGTTTGTATTCTATTATGTTTTGTAAACGGGGGTTCGATAAATTAGAGTATAGCCTCAGCGTCCCCTGCGGATCAAGGGTTGTCCGGTCCTGATTTGGCTCGGAAGAGTCCGCTGGACCTAAAGCAATAATAATGTAATGTAATGTAATGTAATGTAGCATGATTTCCACCTTTTTTTAACCGCAAATTTCATCTCTATTTTAGACACACTTTAAACTTTATGTTGCAATTGACCCAATTCTAAACTTCACACAGTCGAGAGAGAGAGAGAGAGATAGAGAGAGAGAGAGAGAGAGAGAGAGAGAGAGAGAGAGAGAGTGAGAGAGAAAGAGAGAGTGAGAGAGTGAGGAAAAAAAAAGAGAGAGAGAGAGAGAGAGAGAGAGAGAGAGAGAGAGAGAGAGAGAGAGAGAGAGAGAGAGAAGCAGTTAAGACCAGGTAAAAGACGTTTATGGATTTGTTGTTTGTTTTTCTTTAATCGAGATTGTCTTCTGTTATATTTACCACATTATTTGTTTAGATTCGCTCTCAAGACGCTTGGGTTGCCTCTGTAATAATAATGTGTTTCTGTGTTTAGCCTTGTATGGAGTGATAATAATGTGTTTCTGTGTTTTAGCCTTGTATGGAGTGATAATAATGTGTTTCTGTGTTTAGTCTTGTATGGAGTGTCGCTGCTATGTTTCTGTGTTTAGCCTTGTATGGAGTGTCGCTGCTGTGTTTAGACTTGTATGGAGTGTCGCTGTGGAGACTTATATGGAGTGATAATAATGTGTTTCTGTGTTTAGCCTTGTATGGAGTGTCGCTGCTGTGTTTAGACTTGTATGGAGTGTCGCTGTGGAGACTTATATGGAGGGATAATAATGTGTTTCTGTGTTTAGCCTTGTATGGAGTGTCGCTGCTGTGTTTAGACTTGTATGGAGTGTCGCTGTGGAGACTTATATGGAGTGATAATAATGTGTTTCTGTGTTTAGACTTGTATGGAGTGTCGCTGTGGAGACTTATATGGAGTGATAATAATGTGTTTCTGTGTTTAGCCTTGTATGGAGTGTCGCTGTCGTGATCCCAAGTTACAAACACAAGGAGACAGGCGGCTGGGTGGGTAGGGGTGGGTGGGAGGGGGAAGCAATAAGCAGAAAGAAAGATGTTGTCGGGTCGTAATTTGGGTTTAGCATTGCCTCTTTGGCATAATTATAGGCTAGAACGAACGTGTGATTGATCCTGACTCCGTCAGGTTAATAGCATCTTAGTTTTGAATCCCCGGACCTAGATGGAGTCAGGCATTGGCTTATTGCTAAGGCATGTTTGTCCGTTAATTCAATGTCCTCTAATTCATTTTTACCTCCTCAAGATTTTAACATTTAATTCGTTTATTTTGGGAGGTAAAAAAACAAACTTTAAAAAACAAACAAACTTGTTATGTGACATTTTCTGTACCTGTGTTTCACACAGTGGTTGTCTCCCTTTATCGTCCTGCTAGCCCCTGCTTTGCTGTGACTGTTGGATGCCTGAAGCCATAGCCCAGCTGTCTCCCTGATCACCTGCTTGTGCTCAGTCTAATGAGGCCGTGTGGCTCAGTTGATAGAGCGGCTTACTAGTAACCGAAAGGTCCCTGTTTCGAATCCCGGATTGGCCAACGTTAGACCATTATTATTTCCCCTTACCATCAACTGGGTCGCTGGTGTCAGAATAGACCATTATTATTTCCCCTTACAATCAACTGGTCCGCTGGTGTCAGAATAGTGTGACCATATTATTTTCCCCTTACCATCAACTGGTTCGCTGGTGTCAGAATAGTGTGACCATATTATTTTCTCCCTTACCATCAACTGGTTCGCTGGTGTCAGAAAAAAATATTATTTTCCCCTTACCATCAATTGGTTCGCTGGTGTCAGAATGGGCCATTATTATTTCCCCTTACCATCAATTGGTTCGCTGGTGTCAGAATAGTGTGACCATATTATTTCCCCTTATCATCAATTGGTTCGCTGGTGTCAGAATAGCGTGACCAGTAGTCGCCTATACGCTCTGGTGTCGTGCAACTATAATCTGCAATTAACCTTAAGCTCTCTCTAATTGTCTTTTAACCAAAACCCTTCTTGCTCACAAACCTGGAGAAGGAGAAGAAGAGAAAGGGAGAGAGCAGTAGTGTGATGATGATGATGATGATGATGACAACGATGATGATGATGATGATGATGATGATGATGATGATGACAACGATGATGATGATGATGATGATGATGATGATGATGATGATGATGATGATGATGACGATGATGATGATAACCTGAATGATGTGGTCAGTGACAACATTAAATTAGCTCGCTATACGTGATCCCGGAACCCCAATTTGTCACGATCAGGGAAAATAACTAGATAGAAATAATATAAAAACTGTAGCTTGCTAAAGAAAAAAACACCACACAGGCAAAGAAACAAACAATCCTATCCTATCCTATCCTGTACCGTAACCCGGAGGTCGTAGGGGGGCACCACAGATGATTGTTTAACCAGCATACTCCATCTTTCTCTGTCCTCAGCAGCCCTGATGGCTTCGCTCAGTGTCAAACCAGTCCATTCTCGAATGTTGTCCTCCCACCTCTTTTTCGGTCTCCCTTTTCTTCTACCTCCTTGCACTGTGCCTTGCAGAATGGTCATTGCAAGGCCTGATGATCTGGTGACGTGGCCATACCATCGGAGTTTCCGTTTATTCACCACTCTGAGCAGGTCATCGTGTTGTCCAATGGCTTGTTTGATGGTCTGTCGGATTTCGTCGTTGGTGATGTGTTTGGTATAGGAAATGTCCAGAAGTCTTCTGGAGCACCTCATCTCCATGCTTTGTATTTTTTCGTTGTAGATCTGCTGTGAGGGTCCATGCTTCGCAAGCATATAGGAAGATGGAGATGACAAGGGAGCGCAGCAGTCTTACTTTGGAATGTAGACTGATCAGGGCCGGACCTAAGTTTTTCAGGGGTAGGGGCCCAAATTTATTTTAGAGTAGTAGTGAAGGCGCGAAGCGCCGAGCCGACGGCGCGAAGCGCCTAGTATGCTAGGGGGGGTCCGGGGGCATGCTCCCCCGGAAAATGTTTTGAAAAGGGAGAAAAAATGGTGCAATCTGAGCATGTAAATTGCAAAATTTTGGTGCTATAGTTTGCCACTGATTTTGGGGAGAAATTACCTTTAAAAAAGTGTGTGTGTGTGTTAGGAATAAAGTCATAACAAAAATATGACTTAGGTCTTTGGGGAACAAAATATAGTGATACTCGGGTCCGCGGTAGACTCCTTTTGTCAGTCCTTTTTTTTTTCTTTTTCTTTTCTTTTTTTTCAAAAAAGGGTAGGGGCCCGGGCTCCTCGGGCCTCTAGGGCAGGTCCGGCCCTGACTGATGGGCTTCAACCTTGTCAGGGCAGCAGTTGTTTGTGCGATCCTGGAGAGGACTTCCTGTCGGGACCCATTGTCAAACAGACAAAACAATAAAACTCTATACAGTCAAACGGTGAAGAACTGAAAAATGTTATCCCACAGATGACCTCATTACAGATATGTTTTCAGCCGAGGTGGCTAAAACTGGAGACCATCAGTTTATCTTATTGCTTGAGGAAGTACATTGCAGGGTGTGCGACACAGAAGACATGCTTGCTGGGCCTACAATTGATTGGGGCCAATATTCTGTCTTTGAAGTCAGGCATTTTCTTCTTTAAACCTGCCAGTCCACATTCGATGATATCCAGTGCACTGATAGGTTGATCTGAAAAAGGCGGGAGGTTTGTTAAGAAATGCAATGATGCAGGGACAACAAGACTACGAAACAAAGAAGGGGGAAGAACACAAGGCACGAGCGGAGATCGGTGGGAGTTATCTTTCCTTCTACAGAAGGGATGAGAAGGTAGCAAAGTAAGACAAACAGGAGAGATTATAATGAATTAGGACCGGGAAGAGGACAAAGAAGAAGAGGATGGAATGAGACTGTAATGAAGGGGACATCACAAGGCGGAGGAGAGGGCGGGGTGGGAGTGTAGGGGGAGTTAGAGTGAGATGGAGGGTGGGGAGGTGAAGGAGGAATGTTGGCTGGCGTACCACAGACAAGATGGGACTCAAATTCGAGGACAGTGAAGGCCGTGTTTAATTAAATATTTCAAAATCTCATTGCACCGGCAGCTGATACTGTGGCCATTAAAGACATTCGTCAGCTCGTTCAAACCAGTATTGCGCCGGTGGGTGGTCATTGCATTAGTTTTGACCTTCACAGATTTGACATGGACAAGTGCCCTTCCCACTCCGCTGACATAACCCAAGACAACACAACACAACACAAGACTAGACAACATAACCCAAGATAAGACAACACAACACAAGACCAGACAACACAACCCAAGACTAGACAACACAGCACACAAGACAAGACTAGACAACACAACACTAGACAACACAACACTAGAAAACACAACACTAGACAAAACAACACAACACTAGACAACACAACACAACACACAAGACAAGACGTTCTAATTCTTGTCCTCTTGGTTTTAATGTGTAGTTAGATTCTTCACCGTTTTTCCTAACACCTGTTTATTTTGTTTTTTAAATTTAATAATTCTTCACCGTTTTTTATTCTTCTTCTCCTTTTATTGTCCTACTTTTAAATCAAATCTTCTACAACCACCTTTTTCTTTAATTATGGTTGTGTGTGTGTGTGGGTGTGTGTGTGTGGGTGTGTGTGTGTGTGGGTGTGTGTGGGTGTGTTTGTTCTCCATTCTCCTCCTCTTCTTTTTCTTGTCCTTTGTTCACTACACCTTTCTACCTCTCATTTGTTATTTCTCTTCTTCTTCCTACCTATTTTCTCCCTCTGACCAGCGTCCTTTATTCTATTCAACCAGCGTCCTTTATTCCATTCAACCAGCGTCTTTTATTCCATTCAACCAGCGTCCTTTATTCCATTCAACCAGCGTCCTATATTCTATTTAAACAGCGTCCTTTATTCCATTCAACCAGCGTACTTTATTCAATTCAACCAGCGTCAACCAGCGTCCTTTATTCCATTCAACCAGCGTCCTTTATTCCATTCAACCAGCGTCCTTTATTCCATTCAACAGCGTCTTTTATTCCATTCAACCAGCGTCCTTTATTCCATTCAACCAGCGTCTACCAGCGTCCTTTATTCCATTCAACCAGCGTCAACCAGCGTCCTTTATTCCATTCAACCAGCGTCCTTTATTCGAATTCAACCAGCGTCTTTTATTCCATTCAACCAGCGTCCTTTATTCCATTCAACCAGCGTCCTTTATTCCATTCAACCAGCGTCCTTTATTCCATTCAACCAGCGTCTACCAGCGTCCTTTATTCCATTCAACCAGCGTCAACCAGTGTCTTTTATTCCATTCAACCAGCGTCCTTTATTCCATTCAACCAGCGTCCTTTATTCCATTCAACCAGCGTCCTTTACTCCATTCAACCAGCGTCCTTTATTCCATTCAACCAGCGTCCTTTATTCCATTCAACCAGTGTCAACCAGCGTCCTTTATTCCATTCAACCAGCCGATGATGTAAAACTACAAAGGAGATTGTCAACTCAGGGGGGATGTTTAACCAAAGAAAGGAGGAAAGTGTAAGAGGGGTGGGGTGAGTGTGGGGTGAAGGAAGGGAAACAGATACTTCTAACCACATTAGTTATCGAGGGCTACACGTGCATATGTGCGTGGCGGAATGGGGGGCGACTGTTTCACGCTTGGGAGAGCGATTGTCTACCTTCCATTTGTTGGTTAGTCTAGCCTTGGGTAGCTCCAGCTGTGCAGAATGTTGTTTGGTGTGGCCATTGGGTTATGCAGGACAAGGCGACACGGCATATGTTCTCCCCACATGACCATTCGTTTTCTGCTTTTGGTGGTGAGCGGGATTACATTGTCGGCAGGCATTGTATGCAAGTCAGTGGCAGTGACTTGTAGAGGGTGTCATGGCACTACTAGCCGGCACAACAGTTTACGATCAACACGCTTCCCACCTTGCAGGGCAAATATTTGTATGTCCCTCTTACGAGAGATAAATGAAAATAACATTTGGGATTGGGCAGTGTACTCAAGGTAGAGGACGAGAGGGCGGGAGTCAAATGCTGCTCTCAGCTACATATGGTAGTACCGGCTTTACTTATTGCTACTTCATCAAATTTCACAGAAGAAAACAAATATCCTAATTAATGATCACAGTATCTTTCCTATTTAATTATTGTTATTCCTGTTTCCAATCTACTTTCACTCTTCCTTCTTCTTCGTCTTCTTCTTTCCTTCTTCCTCATTGTGTTACTTCTCCTCTTCTTCATCATTAGATCATCAACCTCTCCTTCATTCTCCGCATCCTCTGTTGATCTTGGCATAAGCAGCCACAACTGAACTGTATTATTTTGGAAATATGACCTGTCATGGTCGGCATTGGTCTTGTTATGACATCCCCGAAACGCCTCCTTCAGTCCTCCCTAGCTGTCTCGTTCCTGTCACTACTTCCTGTGTCTCGTTCCTGTCACTAGCTCCTGTGTCTCGTTCCTGTCACAACTTCCTGTTCCTGTGACTACTTCCTGTGTCTGGTTCCTGTGACTACTTCCTGTGTCTGGTTCCTGTCACTACTTACTGTGTCTGGTTTCTGTCACTACTTCCTGTGTCTGGTTCCTGTCACTACTTCCTGTGTCTGGTTCCTGTCACTACTTCCTGTGTCTCGTTCATATGTCTACTTCCTGTGTCTCGTTCCTGTCACTACTTCCTGTGTCTCGTTCCTGTCACTACATCCTGTTCCTGTGACTACTTCCTGTGTCTGGTTCCTGTCACTACTTCCTGTGTCTGGTTCCTGTCACTATTTCCTGTGTCTGGTTCCTGTCACTACTTCCTGTGTCTGGTTCCTGTCACTACTTCCTGTGTTTCGTTCCTGTGACTACTTCCTGTGTCTCGTTCCCGTGACTACTTCCTGCGTCTCGTTCCTGTGACTACTTCCTGCGTCTCGTTCCTGTGACTACTTCCTGTGACTACTTCCTGTGTCTCGTTCCTGTCACTTCTTCCTGTGTCTCGTTCATGTGCCTACTTCCTGTGTCTCGTTCCTGTCACTACTTCCTGTGTCTCGTTCATGTCTCTACTTCCTGTGTCTCGTTCATATGTCTACTTCCTGTGTCTCGTTCCTGTGACTACTTCCTGTGTCTCGTTCCTGTGTCTCGTTCATGTATCTACTTCCTTTGTCTCGTTCCCGTGACTACTTCCTGTGTCTCGTTCATGTGTCTACTTCCTGTGTCTTGTTCATGTGTCTGCTTCCTGTGTCTCGTTCCTGTGTCTACTTCCTGGGGAATAAATCAATGAATATATGACTTAGTTAATAATTTATAAACCGTCTAAATATCGCCACGCATAAGAGCATGATCGCAATGAGAGGGAAGTGGACACATACACACACACACACACGCATACACACACACACACACACACACAAATACATGCGCTCGTGGCAAGGTAAGAATCAAGTTCAAAATTTACAACACTATAAATCTACATTAACATTACACATTGTGTACAAACAAACCTCATAGTTCACAATGATGCACGACTCCTAAACAACCCCAAACAACCCCAATGTCAAGAAAAGCCGCTGGTTACAACTAAGTCTAGGCTAGAGCCACATCACGGTGTCACAAATGGGATAAGACCAGTTTATTTGGTGGATCTTTTCCCCTATTATAGATTGCCCAATAGAGTAATGTTGTTAATGCAGTCAGTAGACGTTGCCCATACCGTTGTGACTATGTCCATTATTGCTAAGCACTGATCAGACACCTTTCCCCAACCTTGAGATAGTCCTGCGTATGTTGTTGTAGAGATTATGCCGTAAGTACAAGTTGTTCATTCACTCTGCTAATGTTTTCCTTCCTGTATTTCTGTGACAATGGGTTTTATTGTGCTGGGCTCTGCACAATGGAATGCTGTAACCCTCCCGTCTTATTCTATGGGGACCGCTAGTGAGTCACCCTGTGAATTACTTTCATACATTTATTTGTTTAGCTCGGTCTGTGTTAAGGCTGGGGTACAGAGATAGATAGAAAAATGGTAAAGGATCACTGTCACACTAGCTTTCACACGGCTATGAATCATATGTAGTCCAGCCACTTGATAACAGTCAAAATCACACATTTATTTCCTCTACTCTATACACGATCATTGAAGTACGAATCTAACTTAAAAGTTCAATTGTCAATGCAAATGGTTCGCTCGCTGATAGTCTAGGCAGCTACTTTTTCTTCATAGGGCACTGGCTACTAGCATTCATGAAGAGTGGACTACTGTGGTCCTTTTGATACAGTTTTAGTGCACTGTTTCCTGGGCACTTAACTGAGTAATTGAAGCCCTGCGTTGAGGTCGCTTCTACGACACGATGTGTCGTCGTGTAGTCTTTGACTTTTTGGTACGACGTTTGGGGCTATCTGCGCATGATGCTGTAGATGCCTCGGCATCCAACTGTTCGCATTGACATGGTTGTTGTCGTTTGCTGAGTTGGGCTCATGCCTGCTTGTCTGTAACATATGAGACAAAATTCTGCACAACCCTGTATAATAGGTCTGTGCAGAGCGTCTCACTGAAACCCAAAGTAGCCCTCAGTGATAGCTCCACATCTCTATACATAAGCGACGAACATTCTGCTAAGTCCGTGGTCCACTGGAATCTCCACTCTAATTTCCTATACATATATAAATATAAATCATGGCTAACTATACACATAAAGAATTAATAATATTATAAACATTCACTGGTATAGCCACTGGTCTGCAAGCATACATATAGGTTAAACAACAGTGGTTCAGTCAGGTATACAACATGGCGTCAAACCCGGTCGTGCTTGACACGTGGTCGGCTTCTCCACATGGTCGGGCAAAGTCGGACTAACAATTCAATTCTATGCATAGCAAATTCCACAAACATAATTTCAACAATAATATAAATACATCATGATGAAACAGAAGTATGTTCATTTACCTGTTTGACAATGTCAGGCTGTGGCTACTTGATTGAATTCGAATATTCAACAAGCACTGTTGTCTAATCTTCTCAGGAGAGATTCTGTCAGAGAGTACTGTGTACTCCTTAGCGTCTCACTCTAGACTGACCTCCTACCTGGCTTTGACTGAATCGCCCAGAACTGGTTCTAACCACTCTACCTGTGTCCCGACTGGCTAAAACAATCTAAGTGGCTATAAAATTCGGAACACCATTGTAGGCCGCGATGATGTCACTAAACGGCTGCGTCAGCTCGGAGTGTGTGTACACATCAGTTATACCTTAATCGTCTGCTATAGACTACAGTAACCTTCTAAGTTTTACTACTGCTTAAACAAGCAAAAGCTCAAATAGTGAGGGGTAAACTGGTCTGCTTGTTACAATTTCCAGTATTGTTTATTCACTCTACTAATGTTTTCCTTCCTGTATTTCCAGTATTGTTTATTCACTCTGCTAATGTTTTCCTTCCTGTATTTCCAGTATTGTTTATTCACTCTGCTAATGTTTTCCTTCCTGTATTTCCAGTATTGTTTATTCACTCTGCTAATGTTTTCCTTCCTGTATTTCCAGTATTGTTCATTCACTCTGCTAATGTTTTCCTTCCTGTATTTCCAGTATTGTTTATTCACTCTGCTAATGTTTTCCTTCCTGTATTTCCAGTATTGTTTATTCACTCTGCTAATGTTTTCCTTCCTATATTTCTAGGATTGTTCATTTACTCTATTACAAACACACTTTCTCAACATGTTTTTGTACAGATATTCCGAAACTAAACCCATTCACCGCCTGTAGGGTCGAGAGTCTTAACAAGTTATTCTTAGTTAACCAATCCTGCTGCATTGTGTTATATTTCTTTTTTACCATTACACGTGTGAAGTCCCCCCAACCCAACCACCCCATTCAATTACTGGCCTCCTCCCCCCGCTCCCCCCTCCTCCCCTCCCTCGCCATCCCCTAGGATCTAGGACCCAAAGGTTAGGAGCAAATTGTAAACACTTGGCTTTAGTTTAATTGTAAGCGATGTTGTGTGATGTTAAATAGTGAGGTGCTGTTGCTGTATTGATTGTAAACACTTGACTTTAGTTTAATTGTAAGCGATGTTGTGTGATGTTAAATAGAGAGGGGCCGTTGCTGTATTGATTGTAAACAACGTAAAGGTTGATGACGCCGTTAAGGTGCTAAACAACTTTGTAACTGAAGTTAAGGAACTCCTCAATCTATGTAAAGTAGTTTATTGTGGAATCATAAGCATTCTTTTAGAGGGCAGTTAAGAACTTTCGCTTTTTAGGACCAGCTTTGTGATGGTAGTGTTTCTCTCTCTTCTCCCTCTCTTTATACGTGTCTCTTTCTCACCTACCCACCCTCTGCACCTCTCTCTCTCTCTCTCTCTCTCTCTGTTTTACCTTCCACCATTCCATACAGTCCAACTGTGTGACTAGGACTACCTGTTACACGCCAGACTGGTTTTGCACGTCACCTACCGATGACCCCCTTGAAACCTTTGTGAACATTTGGATGCTGGATTGGAAGCTTGCGAAACGTTTCAAAAGCGCTTTGTATGGCTCTACCCACGTCACCCCTTCTTCCCCTTCTATTTATAGCTGTAACGCTGGACACATTGTGTTGTTGTTGTTGTTGACAATTCAAGTCTTATCCCATATGTACGTAACACAGAATGTAGTCATTTTGTTGTTGTTGTTATTGACAATTCAAGTCTTATCCCATATGTACGTAACACAGAATGTTTTCATTTTGTTGTTGTTGTTGTTATTGACAATTCAAGTCTTATCCCATATGTACGTAACACAGAATGTAGTCATTTTGTTGTTGTTGTTGTTGTTGTTATTGACAATTCAAGTCTTATCCCATATGTACGTAACACAGAATGTAGTCAGAAACACAAAGCAAAAGCTAATGTTGTGAACTGGACATAACTGCTGGAGGGAAGCTATAGCACATGACCAATGGGTAATCTGTGATGTAGCCAAACGGCAATCAACAGTGAATAATCTGTGATGTAGCCAAACGGCAATCAACAGTGGATAATCTGTGACGTAGCCAAACGGCAATCCACAGTGGAGATCAGTAGGGCGATTGGATGAATTGCAGTAAACTCCTTTCATTTGGTTATTGACGTTTACAAAGGCAAACCTGAATCCTAGATCTTTGTCAGCTCATTTCTTCCGGGCTGTTAAAAGCGCGGCTTGCAGAACCTGCTTACGTTAGAAGGCAGGGTACGGATCACGTTGCCAACAAACAGCGTGTTGAGGTGGTGGGATAGTAGCGCACAAGCTGCTAAAGTTATACGAAAATTGTTGTTGGAACGGCTGCGCGCGCATCCTTCATGCAACGAAAGGTTAACGAAGCGAAACTCCAACGAAATGCGATCTATATTTGTCTGTTAATGCAGGGGTGCGTGAGGAATAGGGTGCAAAGGGTGGTGGTGAATGAACTGTGCAAGTGGGAGTATTGTGTGCCTGTCGTATAGAGCGACACGTTAAGCCTGTCTCAAACAGATCTTCGCTAGATTCTGACTGACTTACTGACTGAGACTGAGACTTTATTGGTCTACAAAATGTACATAGAAATGTGCCTTTAGGCTGCACAAACATAATTCATGTAAATGTAGGATAATTATCTTTTAAAAAAATTAAATGTACAAACAAAAAAGTAAATAGTGCAACACATAAAATATAATAAAACAACTAAAATCCCACACCCCAAAACATACGGCGCCGTATACTCCCGTCTACACCCCACACACACCATCACAAACCAACGCTCTCACGCACATCAACCACAGGTGTACAACACGCTCAACCCATGCACAAACATGATCATCTCATGCTAAGCCAAATCACAAAACAGGATTTGAAAAATTCACACACTCACACACACGCACACACACACACACACACAGAGCCGAGGGTACACAGTATTATTATAACTTTCCTGAAACGCCACCTACGTTGTGCTGACAATGGGTCATATTTCGTCCCCCTTTTTAAGTACTTTTAAGTGTTCGAACACTAACCCTAACCCAGCCCTAACCCTAATGGATCATTGTTCTGACGTCAAAACAAGTAGGTCTGTTAAAACAAGTTATGTAGATGTTCACTGGTTTGTCCAGATAACACCGTGTAAACATGCCCACACACACCCACACACACACACACACACACACACACACACACACACACACACACACACACACACACATTTTTGTAGAAACGACATTCTCATGACTGTTGTGAAAAAACGGATTTTTTTGACACACTTTCCATTTCTTGGACATTATTTTGATATTTTCCAATTTTTGAAGCTATCCCTAACCCTAACCCTAACCCCTAACCCTAATCCTAACCCTTAACCTAACCCTAATCGTAAAACAGCTCTAACTCAACGGAGCACAATTTTGACGTCAAAATAGTACGGCCTTCCAAAAAAGTCAGAAGAAACCATGTGGAGTTTCATGTGTGTGTCATCAGAACGTCGTTTCTACATGCCCACACACAGACACACATCTCCAGACACATTAAGACCCACAATGCACAGTTTTCACAAAAGCAACAAAATACAGTATTTTACACTGTATCTACTTTATGCTGGATCATTCACACACACGCAGTACACACACCGGCACTCCATTTCATACTCACAAAAATCACACACACACACACACACACTCTCTCTCTTTCTCACACAAACACACACACATACACACATGCACGCACGCAGGCAACCATTCTGGCTGACTACATAAATTTATCAGACTGACTGACTGACTGACTAACTGATCAGATTTCATAAAGTCAGAAGGAATAGCGTTTGAGTCAAATGGCGCTCGGCAGAAAGGACCGGCGGAACCTGTCAGACCTCGCGCGGCAGCTGATAAGCCTGCGGGATTAGGAGGAGGCCAGCACCAGCAGCTCGTCACACAGCAGATCGGTTGGGTCACGCTGAATCGCCTCGAAGTGCGCCTGAAGGTCAAAGACGGGTCTGCCAGCCAGCTTGCCGGCAGCCTTTGTGACCTTTGCCAGCCTGGCCTTGTCCTGCTCTTTCAGGCTGCCGAAGAAGCACAGGCTGTTGTAAGTCAGTCGACCATCGACTCGTAGAAAAGCTCCAACATCCTGGAAGGCCCATTGAAGGCATTCAGCCTCCTCATAAAGTAGAGGCGTTGGTTGGCCTTTAGAAGCACCAGAGCGAAATGATGCGACTAAGGACCCCAATTTCTTTTTAAGCTGCTTGCACACTTCTCTGAGAGATTTCAGTTTGATCTCAATAATGTGGACTGATAAAGTCTGCTGTTATATACCGTCTAGTCTGAAAAGATGACGTGAGACGCTCTTGAACAAGATTACCCCTGGCCTGAGCGTGTTGATAGGATCAGTGTGTATGATGATGTAGTCTGAGACCTGTACAACACACTTGCAGGAGGCTACAGTAATACAAACACTGATATCCTCATTATCCGCACAGCGTCATACATGTAAGCTTAATACAAACACTGATCGTCATTATCCGCACAGCGTCATACATGTAATACAAACACTGATCGTCATTATCCGCACAGCGTCATACATGTTAGCTTAATACAAACACTGATCGTCATTATCCGCACAGCGTCATACATGTAATACAAACACTGATCCTCATTATCCGCACAGCGTCATACATGTAATACAAACACTGATATCATCATTATCCGCACAGCGTCATACATGTAACACAAACACTGATCATCATTATCCGCACAGCGTCATACATGTAATACAAACACTGATATCATCATTATCCGCACAGCGTCATACATGTAATACAAACACTGATCCTCATTATCCGCACAGCGTCATACATGTAAGCTTAATACAAACACTGATCGTCATTATCCGCACAGCGTCATACATGTAAGCTTAATACAAACACTGATCGTCATTATCCGCAAAGCATCATACATGTAATACAAACACTGATCCTCATTATCCGCACAGCGTCATACATGTAATACAAAACCACTGTGTTTTTGGCAAGGGGTGGTATTCATGACCGTTGGTTAAGGCTTAACCAATGTTGGTAAAATTAACGACGTTGGTTAAGCTGGAAATTTTAAATTCATGAGGCCTTAGCAGAGTTAACGACGGTTGCTAACCATGGTTATTTTAACGGAGGGGGCACCACCCGATAACCAATCGAACACTGGTTAAAAATGGCGGCCATCGTTTGGTGGCAACTTCGACAGAGACGAGCTCCGAGGAGAGAGAGAGTATTTCGCGACAGAAGTAATCCACTTGACAAATTTGATGATGTGGAACTGGTATCAAAATTTCGTTTTCGTCGGCATGATATCATCACGTTAACGAACGCGGTAGACAGACTGAAACTGTGTGATCGGCAAGGCGTTTTGTCACCACTTTTACATGTGTGTCTCACTCTTTGTTTTTATGCCTCTGGCACCTTTAATAATCTGTCATATTAATAAAACGGGTTAATATTATTATTATTAAAATATTGTAGTTGTATTTTGACTGGTGATGTGTAGGCTTATTGTGTATCTGTATAGTTTATACTCGTAGGGTAATGCAACCCTACGAAATAAAGACAACATTTCAAGTTCCAAACTACCCAGAAACGGCAGAAATTGACACCTCAGTCTAAAAACAAAATGTAGGCCTAACATTACAAACTACAAAGTGGTCAAAAGTGATTTCTCTCCTTTCACCCCAACAAAAAGCTCGCTCTCCTTGCTCACTATGATATCCAGCATGCTGTCGGTAGGCTTGCTAATCACGCCACCATTGCCATACTTTAATCGTGCGGCTGCACGATTCCGATGGGTTATAGGCCTATTTTGTTGACGAAAGAAGGAAAACAGCTGCTTGAATTATGCCCCCTTACGGATATTCCCGCAGAGCCCAAAAATAGCCTTGGTTAAGTAACAATGCGTGGACACTCCCTCATGAATAGCGATCTGCTAAACGATGGTTAACGATACCATTGTTGGTTACAAAACCAATGTTGGTAACGTTAACCATCGCCTATAATTTAACTGGCCATGAATTCCACCCAAGGTGTTGTTTCGTGCATTCACGCGAGAACTGACCATGTTTATCCGCCCGGCGCAATACATGCAGTTCATGGGCACGGCGATTTGCGTGCAGTCATGTCATTAAGAGGCGGCTTTTTCGCAAAAGACCCGACACCCAAGGGAGAGCAACGGGGCTCGAACTGTCAGTTATTTAGCTTTTCTATGTTTGGGTTTCTAGTTTTCGTATTTAGTTTGCAGTACAAAGATAGGGTTGCTGAGGACAGAAAAAGATGGGAGTACCCTGGTTAAACGATCATCAGTGTTGCACCAACAACTTTGGAGTTACAGGATAGGATAGGACAAAGATAGGCCCTTACAGCACTGGAGGCTGAGCTGAATGTTGGAGGGCCCCATCACCTCCAGTTGTACTCTTTGCCTTGTCTATACACTATCTTAGTGTTGGCAGGCCTCACCTCCAGTTGTACTCTTTGCCTTGTCTATACACTATCTTAGTGTTGGCAGGCCTAACGCTGCTTGCATGTGTGATCGTCCTATTTGGTAGGAAAGCGCAGACGATGCTGAAGACGACCTCAGTACATGAAAAAAGGTCAAGTAACGGATCCCCGTAAACCTTGGGTCGTTGGGGAGTGAAGCGTTTGAGACCTCGCCTTTTTAGGCCAGCTTAATGGGGACGGTGCCTAACTCCCCTCCCTCGCTGCTTTAGTTTTGACAATTGTCAACAGATCCAGGTTCCCACTGACGTGTGGGTGGACCGGGGTGCCTCGTGAACTTGTTTCAGTCCTTGTGTATGGTTTGGAGGTGGTCTTCCATGCATGGTTCTCCGTCCAAGTACTAACCCGAAGTCGCTTGACTCTCTCTATACTTTGCTACCCTATAGCCTAGTATAGCATACCGACGTTGCTTGACTCTCTCTATACTTTGCTACCCTATAGCCTAGTATAGCATACCGACGTTGCTTGACTCTCTCTATACTTTGCTACCCTATAGCCTAGTATAGCATACCGACGTTGCTTGACTCTCTCTATACTTTGCTACCCTATAGCCTAGTATAGCATACCGACGTTGCTTGACTCTCTCTATACTTTGCTACCCTATAGCCTAGTATAGCATACCGACGTTGCTTGACTCTATACTTTGCTACCCTATAGCCTAGTATAGCATACCGACGTTGCTTGACTCTCTCTACCCTATAGCCTAGTATAGCATACCGACGTTGCTTGACTCTCTCTATACTTTGCTACCCTATAGCCTAGTATAGCATACCGACGTTGCTTGACTCTCTCTATACTTTGCTACACTATAGCCTAATATAGCATACCGACGTTGCTTGACTCTCTATACTTTGCTACCATATAGCCTAGTTCCAGCGCACAACGGTTTCATACTGACATACGCATAGGCGTACCGCTGCTTTCGGAAGTCGCAGTGTGCAGACTCAGCATAGTATACGAAACTAACGTGGAAAAACCTCTTATATTTTCATTTTACAGTACGCTTGCACCGTTCGTCTGGTATTCACCACTGATGTTTCAAAGAGAGTGGGCTTCTAACATGGAAAGGGGATGCTAAAAGTGTTAGTAGTGGACAAAGTGGTGAAAAAGTGATGACGATTATGTGTAATTTCAGCGCTGTAGATACGCGCTACCATTAGAGGGAGGTAACGCTGTTTTCCACAACAATCAGGTAAAGGTCTATTATTGAACCGTTGCCTCCCTTACACAATTTGTAGCTTTTAGTGTGGGAATGGGATGTGCACATTTGAATGGGGGGAGAGGGGTGGAGTGGGGAGGTGGTTGGAGAGTATTTTCCCAAATGAATCGGTAAATAGCAAAGATAATTCTATCAAACTTGGCTATTGGTTAGTCCATTCTAATTTCTTTATGGACCTAAAATTTCAAATCTCTACTACAGTTCTTTTTTTTTTTTTTTTTTTTTTTTTTTTTTTTTTAACTCAAATGACGACGCTATTGCGTCACTATGGTAGCAGCTGCTTGCGTAAGATGGCGTCACAATTCTTAACTCACAGGATTTGACTTTCCTGAGCAAAAAGCATGCTACTAACTTCAGGTTTTCAATACACTGTAATACTTCAATACCAGATCTGATAGATCAAGTTCAAAACGCAGGTCCCGCGCATAGTTTCAAATATTTAGGAGCCATTGTATTAAACAATAGGTCCCGACAAAAAGTCCTCTCCAGGATCGCAGAAACAACTGCTGCTCTGACAAGGTTGAAGCCCATTTGGAAAGACAGGACCATCAGTCTACACTCCAAGGTAGGGCTGCTGCGCTCCCTTGTCATCTCCATCTTCCTATACGCTTGCGAAACATGGACCCTCAAAGCAGATCTACAACGAAGAATACAAAGCATGGAGATGAGGTGCTACAGAAGACATTTCCTATACCCAGCACACCACCATCGACGAAGTCCGACAGACCATCACACAAGCCATTGGACAACATGATGACATGCTCACAGTGATGAAGAAACGGAAACTTCAATGACATGGCCACGTCACTAGAGCATCGGGCCTGCAAAGATAATCCTGCAAGGCACGGTGCAAAGAGGCAGAAGAAGACGGAGACAGAAACAGAGGTGGGAGGACAACATTCGAAAATGGACTGGCTTGACGCTGAGTGAAGCCATGAGGGTTGCTGAGGAAAGAGAAAGTTGGAGTACGGTGATTAAACGATCATTTATGATGCACCAACGACTTTTGAGTTACGGGATAGGATAGGATAGGATAGGATAGGAAGCAGAGCTCGTTTTGGGGAGGCTTCAGAAAAGGGCTAAAAGCCAGCAGTTTCGGTAGTTTTCTTTTCTCTCTATTTGATGGCTGGGATACTATTTGTGCGCATTGTGCATGACTTTGTGACATGGAATTTTCGGCGCCTTAAAGCTTACAAGACAACAAAATCAACATCATCAGAGAGAGAGAGAGAGAGAGAGAGAGAGAGAGAGAGAGAGAGGGAGAGGGAGGGAGGGAAAGGCAGAGAGAGAGAGGGAGAGAGAGAGGGAGAGAGAGAGGGAGAGAGAGAGAGGGAAAATGGATGTGTGTATTCCGTGAGTGTGCTGTGTGATCTTTTGATTGGATGTTAAAGTAAATTCTGTTACTTCATAAACTAGTATTTGTTTCTTTGCTTGCGAGGAAAAATGTGTTTTTGTCTTTATAGAGTTTAGATCAAACAGTGCACTCTGCAATTTGGACATGCTAGCTACGGTTTCCAGTTCACACGAACGAGAGAGAGAGAGAGAGAGAGAGAGAGAGAGAGAGAGAGAGAGAGAGAGAGAGAGAGAGAGAGAGAGAGAGAGAGAGAGAGAGAGAGAGAGAGATGCGTAGACTTCATGGGTAGTTAGAGGAAAGGTACATGGAACATTTCAGGACAACATCAACAATAATTAGCACAGGTTAATGCTAATGTTCTTTAGAGATTAGACGGTTATAGCATCCATTATTATTATTATTATTATTATTATTATTATTATTATTATTATTATTATTATTATTATTATGCCGTACTTCTTTTTCTTCTTCTTTTTCTTCTTCTTCTTTTTCTGTTGACTGGGTGACTGTCATAAAGCTGGGGGGGGGGGGGGGGGGGGGCAGGTAAATGAGAGAGTGAATGTTAATAAACATGTATGCCTGTAAACAATGCTTTCTCAGCCCTATTGGAATCTGACTCCTCTCACTCTCGTCTCTCCCACTCTGTAGACAACGCAAATTTTAAGGATGCAGACTTCTAATAACCAAAATAACTACACACTCACAAACCAAAATATTAAACGTTATATTCACGTAGATTGTTCATTATAACCGCCCAAGGGAACGACGACTACGATGATTCGAGCTTGTCATTCCAATAGTCAATAGTAGCAGTATTATGAGTGTGGCCAACGCGAGACAATTGAAACATAACTTACTGAGTCTGTCCTTAATGTCATACATAGCACCTCATACATACATAGCACCTCATACATACATACATAGCACCTCATACATACTGTAGCACCTCATACATACATAGCACCTCATACATACATAGCACCTCATACATACATAGCACCTCATACATACTGTAGCACCTCATACATACATAGCACCTCATACATACATAGCACCTCATACATACATAGCACCTCGCTCAGGCGCCCAACACTCCAGTACCTCCACCGGAACTACTTTACACGGACTTTCTCCGTCTCCACAATGCAGTGTCCTCGCCCAGGCTAGTGTACACTCATACACAGATCGTCCAGCCCCGCTGCGTCGATCTTGAACCATCTCCATCTGTAGAGCTTCCAACTCTCATGAACTCCTTTTACAGATAGAAACACCATTATGTTCACCGATAATTCTTTATCTCACTTGGCACATACTCATCTCTCTCTCTTTCTGTTGGCCATTTATCTAGATCTATTATTACTTTGTATTATCAACTGACTTCGGACCCCATCACATTTCACCCTTCTTATAATATCCACAGACACACACATCTATCCTACTACTAACAATAGTTCACACGTGCCATTTCTTTATAATACTAACAATACTAACATAGCAACAACTTCTAGGCCTAAACCATATTCCGTCAGTAACCATCTGGTAATACATACGTCAACGCACGCCAGCAATACTTGTATCCTATCCTATCCCGTAACTCTGAGGTCGTTGGGGCACCACAGATGATCGTTTAACCAGCGTACTCCGTCTTTCTCTGTCCTCAGCAACCCTGATGGTCAAGAATACTAAATGAATTACTTTTACAACAGCAAAATGTAATGTTTTACCATGATATTAGCTAGCAATAATATATATTAATTTACTTAGAGCTCCGTCGCTCTGAAGGAGAACTTCAGCCCATGCATACAGCAAGGAGCCAAAAACAGAGGGAGACAAAAACAGAGGTGGGAGGACAACATTCGAAAATTGACTTCTTTGAAACTAAACGAAGCCATGAGGGTTGCTGAGAACAGAGAAAGATGGAGTACGCTAGTTAAACGATCATTTATGGTGCCCTAACGACCTTTGAGTTACGGTATAGGATAGAATAGGCACTCAATACCATTATTGAAGTATATGCTTTCTTGGAAACAAATGTCATTGTGACATCACTATAGCATTGGAACTAACGTCATGGAACATCAGTGCAATGTCTCGTCACTGGATGATTCGTTTTGCTGTGCCAATCGGATTGAGTTATTAATTAATGTTGTATATAATTATTGTTACTAGCAATGCTATCTTTACAAATTGTAATGCATCTAAATGACGCATGAATGCGTAGGTAAATGATCGTGAGTGACGTATATATGACATGGTGGTGAGCAAGCTGAACCACACACCAAAAGACACAGAAGATGCAAAAAGACTTCCGGAAGACACACAAATATATACCCCTTCACCCCCCACCCCACCCCACCACCACCAACTCAACCCTTACCCTCCACCCACACACACAAATACAGTTAGACACCAAAATAAACAGATTCACGAGAAGACACGAGGAAAAATACACATAAAACAAAATGGCGGGAAAAGACCTGAAGTCGCAGAAACTCAGAGCAAGGCAGTGTTGTGACACAGTCATCAATGCGGTGTTTTGATTGGCTTCCCATTGACAAGGATCAATAACACTGAGATAGAATGTATTGACAGTTTGTCGACGGTCCGACGGGATCACTCACTATGGTGATGAAAGGGGGAGTGTTGGAGTGGCCTGGTCATCTTCTCAGGGCCTTCCTCAAGGATTTTCATTCATATTCACATTTTTTCCTGTTCCTTTTTTACATTCATAACTTGTTTTTTTAAATAGTATTTTTTATTATTATCCCTCACTTTCCATCCACAATTCTCTCTCTTTCTCTCTCTCTCTCTCTCTCTCTCTCTCTCTCTCTCTCTCTCTCTCTCTCTCTCTCTGTCCTTCTTTGAAATTATTATTATTAAAATAAATAATACATCAGATTGAAAAACTTCGTCTGAGACTGAAAAACAGAAATGTCGTTTAATAGAATAACAGTGTAATATAGTCAAATGGATGACAAAGCCGTTAGTGACACATATCAGTCTCATATATCACAACGCAGACGGATTTACATGCCTGTTAGTTTGATTAAAGGTCGAAATTACCACAGGAAACGTCAGTGTGATGGTCACATTCGGCAGGCTAAACAATCGGAAAACAAAAGAGGTGAAGACGAAGACGATGGAGACGATGATGAGAAAAGAAAAGGATGAGGTAATGAGGAAAAGGAGTGGGGGAAATTGGGGGTGTAAGGGGAGGGGTGGTGTATTGGGAGGGGGAGAGTGGGTCCTATTCTTATCCTATCCCGTTGTCGCAAGATGACTAGTTTTACCCTGCCTTATTTACGTTTTTGCTTGTATAGTGAGTTAACCTTAGAATGTTAATGTTAGGCTGCAGCAGACGATGGAAGTAATCAAGCGTAGCAATGATATACTGCCGGTTACACACAGTGGTAGTTGACGATAGTAGCGCAGGCAATGACATCATCGTAGCTACGTTAGGCGAGTCGATTACCAGCCAATGGGAACACAGTTTAGAATGGATTCAACCAGGTCTGGCTGATTCAAATAGAGAGATAGAACAGGAGTCGAGTTTGAAAACGAGGAGCAGTAACCAGCTACACAGTTAGCAGTAAAATCTCTCCACTCATAGACCAGGAAGCAGGATTTGTGAATCTTAGAATTCAATCAAGTAGCCACGGGCCTGACTTTGTCAAACAGGTAAATGAACATACTTCTTTTTCATCGTGATATATTTATATTATTGTTGAAATTATGTTTGTGGAATTTGCTATGCATAGATTTGAATTGTTAATCCGAATTTTCCTTACCACGTGGAGAAGCCGAACACGTGTTAAGCACGACCGGTTTGGACGCCATGTTGTATACCTGACGGAACCTATATGTATGTTTGCAGACCAGTGTATGTTTATACTATTATTAATTCTGTATGTGTATAATTAGCCACGAGTTATATTTAGGTATGTATAGGAAATTAGAGTTGAGATTCCAGTGGACCACGGACGTAGCAGAATGTTCGTCGCTTATGTATAGAGATGTGGAGCTATCACTGAGGGCTACTTTGGCTTTCAGTGAGACGCTCTGCACAGATCTATTATTCAGGGTTGTGCAGAATTTCGTCTCATATGTTACAGACGAGCAGGCGAGATATACCGTGCGCCCAACTCACCAGAAGAAACAAGTTGGCTGTTTAGCCTCTACAGCACAGGACGGAGAGAGCAACCCTGGAAAACACTCTCCAAGACAACACAGCGTGTCAAGGAACCAAACTACATGACGGCCCAGCGTGTACCAGAAGCTATCTCAACGAAAGGCTTCAAACCCGCTACACTGAAGTTAAGTGCCTAGGAAAAAGTGCACTAAAACTGATAGCAAAAGGACCACAGTAGTCCACTCTTCAGAAACTATAGTAAAGAGGACCACAGTAGTCCGATCTTCAAGAACGCTAGTAGCCAGTGACCTATGAAGACATAACAGCTGCCTAGACTATCAGCGATCGAATCGTTTGCATTGACTTATGACTTTTTAAGGTAGATTAGTACATCGAAAATCTTGTATAGAGTAGAAGAAATAAATGTGTGATTTTAACTGTTATCAAGTGGCTGGACTACATATGATTCATAGCCGTGTGAAAGCTAGTGTGACAGTGATCTTTTACCATTTTTCTATCTATCTCTGTACCCCAGCCTTAACACAGACCGAGCTAAATAAATAAATGTATTAAAGTAATTCACAGGGTGACTCACTAGCGGTCCCCATAGAATAAAGCGTGAGGGTTACAGCATTCCATTGGGCAGAGCCCAGCAACACATAAACCCCACGTTACACCCGTAACTTGGAAGTCGTTGGGGCCGAGTGCTAATAATATACAAACATAAAAGAAAAATAACCACTGCTATTTTTTTAAAATGTCGTTAGATTTTGGTGTTAACACTGTCAAATATTTGGGGCTTCTACTTCATTTCATCCTATCCCTATCCTATCCCGTAACTCGGAGGTCGTAGGGGCACCACATGTGATCGTTTAACCAGCGTACTCCATCTTTCCTTGTCCTCAGCAACCCTGACTGTTTCGCTCAGTGTCAAACCAGTCCATTCTCGAATGTTGTAATCCCACCTCTTTTTCGGTCTCACTCTTCTTCTACCTCCTTGCACTGTGCCTTGCAGGATGGTCTTTGCAAGACCTGATGATCTGGTGACGTGGCCATACCATCGGAGTTTTCATTTTTTCACCACTGTGAGCAGGTCATCGTGTTGTCCAATGGCTTCATTCCTTCATTTACCAAAAATAGAACAGTCTGAACAAGAACAACAGCAAGAAGGCCTACCAGACGGTGAAGCGGCTGACAAGTGTTAAACAGCCCAAAGTCTCCACGATTCAAAGCAAGTCTGGCATATGCCTTACAGAAGAACAAGAAGTATTGGACAGATGGACAGAGTACTGCTCTGACCTTTACAACCATACACCAAATGGAGACCCATCAGTTCTAGCATGTCCCGAGAACAGAGAAGAAGAAGAAATCCTCCCAATTCTCCGGGAAGAAGTTGAGGCAGCAGTGCAATCGCTGAAGAAAGGGAAGTCAGCGGGAGTGGACAACATACCCGCGGAACTGCTACAAGCAGGAGGAGAAGCGATGATTGACGCCCTCACCATTATCTGTAACAAGATCTGGCAGAGTGGGGAATGGCCTACACTATGGACCCAGTCGCTTGTCATCACTCTTCCAAAAAAAAGGTAACCTTTAAGAGTGTAAAAATTACCGCACCATCAGCCTCATCAGCCATCCCAGCAAGGTCCTCCTGAAAGTAATACTCAACAGGTTGAAACCCCAAGCTGAATAAATCATAGCTGAAGAACAAGCAGGATTCAGGGCAGGGCGAAGTACCACTGGACAGATTTTCAACCTCAGAATAATCTGTGAAAAATACCTACAGCACCAACACATCTATATCATGTGTTCATAGACTTCAAGAAGGCGTTTGACCGAGTCTGGCATGAAGCTCTATGGGCAACAATGAAAGTGTACAACATCAGCCCTAAAATTATTGAAGTCATCAAAAGCCTGTATGACAAGGCTACCAGTGCAGTCCTCCATAACAGCGTCATCGGGAACTGGTTCAGAACAACAATCGGTGTGCGTCAAGAATGCCTACTCTCTCCAACACTTTTCAACATCTTCCTAGAGCGCATCATGTCAGATGCTCTTGCAGATCACGAAGGCACAGTCAGCATAGGGGGTAGAGCAATCTCCAATCTTCGTTTTGCGGATAACATTGATGGATTGGCTGGAGAGGAACAAGAACTTGAACAGCTTGTACAGAGGCTTGACACCACCTCCAGAGCCTATGGATGGAAATAAATGCAGAGAAGACCAAAATGATGACCAACAACACCAATGGCTTCAACACAGTACAGACATCAAAGTCCAAGGCCAATCCCTCAACACAGTACTTAGCTTCAAATATTTAGGAGCCATTGTATCAGACAATGGGTCCCGACAGGAGGTCCTCTCCAGGATCGCACAAACAACTGCTGCCCTGACAAGGTTGAAGCCCATTTGGAAAGCCAGGACCATCAGTCTACATTCCAAAGTAAAACTGCTGCGCTCTCTTGTCATCTCCATCTTCCTATTTGCTTGCGAAGCATGGACCATCACAGCAGATCTCCAACGAAGAATACAAAGCATGGAGATGAGGTGCTACAGAAGACTTCTGGGCATTTCCTATACCTAACACATCACCAACGACGAAGTCCGACAGACCATCACACAAGCCATTGGACAACACGATGACCTGCTCACAGTGGTGAAGAAACGGAAACTCCGATGGTATGGCCACTTCACCAGATCATCAGGCCTTGCAAAGACCATTCTGCAAGGCACAGTGCAAGGAGGTAGAAGAAGAGGGAGACCGAAAAAGGAGTGGGAGGACAACATTCGAGAATGGACTGGTTTGACACTGAGCGAAGTCATCAGGGCTGCTGAGGACAAAGAAAGATGGAGTATGCTGGTTAAATTATCATCTGTGGTGCCCCACGACCTCCGAGTTACGGGACAGGATAGGATAGGATAGGATAAAAATAAAATTATGTGGAGGCGAGTGTGCGTACCTGAGTTCATGAATATGCGTGTCATCCATTTGTGAGGGTGCGGCCTTCATGTGTGTTTGTGTGTGCGCGTGCGTTTGTGTCGGCTTGTAATTTCTGTAATCTGTAGTATTTCCAATAAAGTTTTAAACATGTGTGGCGTTCACGTGATCGCGTATTTGTCTCTGTTCGCACGTTCGCGCGCGCGTGAATTTGTGTCTGGTTGTAATTTGTGTATTCTACAAGATCCGTTAGAGGGCACCTTAGCGGGTTTGTGAACATTGTCAACTGGTTACAATTAAGTGACAATTGTTGGGAAAGCGATTGTTAGTTGTGTAAGAACTAAACAACAGTCTGCCTCGACAACTGCCCACACGATCCTGTGATGGCAACACCTAGTAACCATTCTTTGTCACAAACACAAAACCAATATAAAAGTTACTATACAATTTTTTTTTTTTAAAGAAAGAAAAGAATCCATTTTGTACTTCCTCATCTCCTGATGGAGAACACCATAAAAGGCGTGGGCAGTGGTAACGTTGAATGTCACGTGACCTTACACTGCCAGATCCAGACAAGTATGTCATCCAAGCATAAACAGACCAACGCCGCTGGACTGGCTTTATTTTGTCGTCATAGGGTACAAACACTTTAGGCAAATGGCGATGCTGTATCTGGGAAACAATTACAATGTAGCAGGGCGAATGGGGATGCTGTATCTGGGACACAATTACAATGTAGCAGGGGGAATGGGGTTGCTGTATTTGGGACACAATTACAATGTAGCAGGGGAATGGGGATGCTGTATCTGGGACACAATTACAATGTAGCAGGGGGAATGGGGATGCTGTATCTGGGACACAATTACAATGTAGCAGGGGGAATGGGGTTGCTGTATCTGGGACACAATAACAATGTAACAGGGGGGTGGGGATGCTGTATCTGGGACACAATTACAATGTAGCAGGGGGAATGGGGTTGCTGTATCTGGGACACAATTACAATGTAGCAGGGGGAATGGGGTTGCTGTATCTGGGACACAATTACAATGTAGCAGGGGGAATGGGGTTGCTGTATCTGGGACACAATTACAATGTAGCAGGGGGAATGGGGTTGCTGTATCTGGGACACAATTACAATGTAGCAGGGGGAATGGGGTTGCTGTAT
The DNA here is from genome assembly GCA_036898135.1 of Oncomelania hupensis. NCBI lineage: Eukaryota > Metazoa > Mollusca > Gastropoda > Littorinimorpha > Pomatiopsidae > Oncomelania > Oncomelania hupensis. The sequence goes on from CM072517.1 coordinate 74,032,989, forward strand.
CTGGGACACAATTACAATGTAGCAGGGGGAATGGGGATGCTGTATCTGGGACACAATTACAATGTAGCAGGGGGAATGGGGTTGCTGTATCTGGGACACAATTACAATGTAACAGGGGGGTGGGGATGCTGTATCTGGGACACAATTACAATGTAGCAGGGGGATGGAGTTGCTGTATCTGGGACACAATTACAACGTAGCAGGGGGATGGGGATGCTGTATCTGGGACACAATTACAATGTAGCAGGGGAATGGGGACTGGCAGTTTAAAGAAATGAGGGTGTGGGGAGAGGTGGAGCGGGAGGTGGGGGAGGGAGGAGGTCATAGGAGAAGAAAATGACGTTTGCAAGATACAGGTGGAACAGAACAGTGTGCCTGTAAATGACGTTTGCAAGATACAGGTGGAACAGACCAGCGTGTGCATGTAAATGATGGCTAAGGACAACTGCTATGTTCACATTCCACACTTAGCGCCTTGTCCTGGGTCCGCTTTGGGGTCTAATGTACAGAGGCCTATGGGCGGACTGATGTGACTTGGGTACCAAACTATTGATGTCACCCAGGGTTTTCTCCGGGATCTCCGATTTCCTCCCTTCCTTTAACAATGTGTATTGGATAAAATCAATCTTTAACAATGTGTATTGGATAAAATCAATCTTTAACAATGTGTATTGGATAAAATCAATCTTTAACAATGTGTATTGGATAAAATCAATCTTTAACAATGTGCATTGGATAAAATCAATCTTTAACAATGTGTATTGGATAAAATCAATCTTTAACAATGTGTATTGGATAAAATCAATCTTTAACAATGTGTATTGGATAAAATCAATCTTTAACAATGTGTATTGGATAAAATCAATCTTTAACAATGTGTATTGGATAAAATCAATCTTTAACAATGTGTATTGGATGAAATCAATCTCAAATTGCACAAATCAAAAAATCAATTTCCTTTCCGTCTTCTAAAGGGATATATCTCCCTACCATTACACCTCACATTTGAGTGATATATGTGTGTATGGTGTGTGTATGAGAGTGAGGGGGGGGGGAAGATACATGTGAGCGTGTATATTGGTATAGATCGCCGCGCTTTGAGCCTGATTGATGATTTTGGGGGGAAAGCGCATTATTATTATTATTATTATTATTATTATTATTATTATTATTATTATTATTATTATTATTATTATTATTATTATTGGTTTCCGTAATCCGTCCGGTCTTCGTGATTAGTCCTGTGTGTTAAAAACGTTAGTTACAAGACTTGTCAAGTGTATGTGTCACTGTAGGACACCTCCCGCCATGTTTGAAATAAACGTTAATCAAAGATCCAGTCAGTGTTCCCATAACGCAGCCTACACATGTATACTGCCTACCTCTGTTCCCAGCTGTAGACATGGTTGGTCACCCCCACAATCGCGTTAGTTAAGTCCCATTTATCTGTTTAACTCCCATTCTTCTTCTTCTTCTTCTTCTTCTTCTTCTTCTTCTTCTTCTTCTTCTTCTTCTTCTTCTTTCTCCTCCTTCTCCCCCTTCTTCTTCTCCTTCGTCACCGTCATCGTCCTGGTCATTCTCCTCGTCCTTCTTTTTCTTCTTCCTCTTCTTCGTCATCGTCCTGGTCGTTCTTCTCGACGCCGGGGTTGTTGTCTGCACTTACTACTACTACTACTACTACTACTACTACTACTACTACTACTACTACTACTACTACTACTACCACATATTTCTTCTACGAATTCCTTCTTCTTCTTCCTCTTCCACCTGCTACTTCTTTTTTTCTTCTCGTTGACAAACATCCCCGGCGGCGTCAGCAGACATAGGCACACAATTGGAGAGCCTTTCCCACCTCCGCACAGCAAAGAGCGAAAACATATCCTTACCTCCCTTGATGTGGCTGGAGGGCCAAACATTGTTTCTTGGGAAAAAAGAGTAGAGGAAAGGGCGACAATTTTGTTGTATTTCCCTGTGGTTTGTACGTCCATTTCTTTGATGTTTAGTGTCTCCAATGCCTGTAGCCTGCCACAGCCCACTTACACACAGCACCTACTTGTCCTCCCACCTTCCCCTTCTTCTTCCCCCGACCCACTTGACCCTAGCATTTGGCACTTTCTCTCCGCCAACAAAAGAAAAACCACACATACTCACACACGCACCCACACACATACTCACCCACGCACGCGTGCGCACACTCACTCAAACACACGCACATACACACACACAACCTACCCAGGGTCATAGCTCACAATTCTGCAGCTGATCTCTTCTTGCAGCCGCCAACCAGCACAATTCAGGCGGTTATCGTCCAAAAGCGCGCCTTTCCTAAAATACACGAACTTTTCTCATGGCCCAAAACAGCACTTTAATATTTTGCATAACTGAGATTGGTTGCCGGGGGTTGGTTATCTGAACATAGGTGGCGCTTTTAGACTGTCATCAACAGTTGCACAGTCGCGCTTTTTTAGTTGTCCTAAGTTCCAGCCTTCGTTCTTCGCGCTTTTGAGCCTTTCCCGTATAGGACATCTCTCTAAGGGAGCGCTCCACTCACCACTCTCTCTTCCACTCTTTGCTTTCCCTCCCTCCCTCTCTCACTCACTCCCTCCCTCCCTCACTCTCTTACCCCCTCCCTCCCTCTCTTACTCCCTTCCTCCCTCCCTCCCTCCTCCCTCACTCCTCTCTCTCTTTTTCTCTTTTCTCTCACCCCATCTCTCAGCTACCAAATTCCAATGTGCGTTTTCTTCTGATCAATGCCATTTTCACTTTATTCTATTGAAAACCTTTATTTATTTAATGGATTGATTAATGGATATCTTGGTCTTTATGTTAACAAGTGGCATTGTTCTGTGTTTCAGGACTAACAGTGTGCGCATGCGTCACAGTCCTGGTTGTGCTCGCCCTGCACACGTCCTACAACAGCGTCACAGCGTTCCCTTGGCTACATCCAAGGTCAGTTCCCATTGATTATTTATTTATGTCCTTGGTTGATTGGTTGGTTAACCTGAACTCTACCATTGTTGTTGCGCAAGAGAGAGTTTATGAAAGTGTGTTGTTATGTTGTATTGTATTATGTTGTTATATTATGTTGTATTGTACTGTGTTGTTATATTATATTGTATTTGTACTGTATATGTTGTTGTGTTTTATATTATATTGTATTGTGTCGTTGTGTTTTGTATTGTATTGTATTGTATTGTAGTGTTTTGTATTATATTGTATTGTGTCGTTGTGTTTTGTATTATATTGTATGATGTCGTTGTGTTTTGTATTATATTGTATGATGTCGTTGTGTTTTGTATTATATTGTATTGTGTCGTAGTGTTTTGTATTGTGTTGTGTCGTTGTGTTTTGTATTGTGTCGTTGTGTTTTATATTGTATTGTGTCGTTGTGTTTTGTATTGTATTGTGTCGTTGTGTTTTTGCATTATATTGTATTGTGTCTGTGTTTTGTATTATATTGTGTTGTGTTGTTGTGTTTTGTATTATATTGGTGTGTTTTGTATTATATTGTTTTTATGTTGTTGTGCGTTGTATTGTATCGTTGTGCTTTGTATTATATTGTATTATGTCGTTGTGTTTTTGTATTATATTGTATGATGTCGTGGTGTTTTGTATTATATTGTATGATGTCGTTGTGTTTTGTAATATATTGTATTGTGTCGTTGTGTTTTGTATTATATTGTATTGGGTCGTTGTGTTTTGTGTTATTTTGTATTGTGTTGTAGTGTTATGTATTATATTGTATTGTGTCGTTGTGTTTTGTATTATATTGTATTATGTCGTTGTGTTTTGTATTATATTGTATTGTGTTGTTGTGTTTTGTATTATATTGTATTGTGTCGTGGTGTTTGTATTATATTGTATTGTGTCGTTGGGTTTTGTATTATATTGTATTGTGTTGTTGTGTTTTGTATTATATTGTATTATGTCGTTGTGTTTTGTATTATATTGTATTGTGTTGTTGTATTTTGTATTCTGTTGTACTGTGTTGTATTGGTTTGTATTGTGTTGCGTGACAATTTTGACATAATAAGAATGTTCCGTGACGTCATGATGTTGATGCGTGCAAAAGGAAGCCTACGTGTTGCGTGTAAAGTTGTAAACCGTAAAAGATTAACTTCCGGTGCTAGAATCTTTAGTTTCGGCAGCAAATGTAGAAGTCATACAGCCGTTAGTTTAAAGGATCGTTCGCGGATAAAATTAAGAACTGTCCGGCTTTCCCTCACTACCTTAGGTGAGTCTTAGCCTCATTTCCCTCACTACCTTAGGTGAGTCTTAGCCTTATTTCCGGCTCTCACACGGCGACCCCTGCAGGAGCAATAACTTAACGATCATCAGCAGCGGAGACAATTCAGAATTGCTGGTCTGATTGGCGGTTGCATTCGTGTTGATGAAAGTTGATTGGCTACAGTTTGTTCCCCTGGACGTTTTCCACATTGATTTTTTTAATTATTAAAGCTCGGAAAACTACTGTTCTTGGCTTTGGGTGTCCGGCCGTCCTTCAATCCAGCGTCCGTCCGGAGGTGACATTTGTGCCATTTTCTCTTAAACAAATTGACGGATTTTTTCGAAAGTTGGTATTTAGTTAGGAAATAGTGAACCCTTCCAAACGTCAAAAAAATTATGCATTTTGGGTGAAGTCATCATGGTGATGAAATAATTTGTTGTGTTTTTTTCTAATACTATTATCTCCCTAACTACTGTGGAGATTTGGTTCAAGTTTGGTATGTGCATAGACTTTACGTGTTGCTCCAAAGTAAAACCAAATTTATGAAAATCGAGTGAGTAATCATCGTGACGTAATGTTTTAACTTTTGTTTATTTATATTTTTATGTTGAAGGTTGTGTTGAGTGTACAAGGTTCAATGTTGTATTGCACGACACTGCAGTACACTATGTTTTTGTAGGCTGTTTTAACCACGACCCTCGCCCAGGGCCTGTGACAGCTTGGTGGTTCGCTTCTGACAAATTAGGACGTTAAAGCGCATTTGAAGGTTAAAACCTGTTTTTATTTCTGTCTTCTATCTTTTCAAAGTAAATGCAGGACGGAAACCGCGTATTCACGAAACTTCTCCCAATTGGAATTCAGCGACTTGAATTCTATGAATGATTGTAGTCGTAACTCTGTCCTAGAGTATAGGTTGAGCAAAACGGTTAAGACACTGAGCACAACTGCAATGAAAAATGGCATTGGACATGACACACAAAAGCAGAGGTCAAGGTCGAGAGAAAACAGAGATAGAGAGAAAGAGAAATGGAGAGAGAGGGAGAGAGAGAAGAGAGAGTAAGATCTAAACACATGCACACATACATACACACACAAACACCCACACACATTACACACACACACACACACAAAGCATAGACGATGAATATAAAAGGAAAAAAAACAACAACTGCTGGAGTAAATGCAGATTGTGTAAGTAGAACCAGTACCATAGTATTCCGTGGTAGGACGTACATAGCAGTGTAGCAAATACCTGATGTTTAGTTGACTTGATCTGCTGGAGCGAGACCTAATCTTCTTGTCTAATGTTATTTGGAATTGCTATTCTTTTTATTTATTTTTTTTATTATTTTTTTCCCCGTCTTATCATCTTTGGTGGAAAAGACGTAAATAAAACAACCAACCAACCAGCCAACCGTTATTTGGAAACTTCTTTTCCACAATATAATTTTCAAACATGATTTTCGTTGAAATAATAGGTCTGTTTGATACAATATTTCGCGTCTTTTTACTGAGAATTAGATCGAACGACTTTTCATTAAAATGATAATAATAATAATAATAATAATAATAATAATAATAATAATAATAATAATAATAATAATAATAATAATAATAATAATAATAATAACTAGAACTTATAACGCGCACATATCTCACCACAAGGCGACTCAAGGCGCACTTACACACATTCTTTTGCATTAACATTTCAAGCACACTGATATACACTTGCGCATAAATGACATGAAGATGACAATGCAGCCACACAAACGGAGACACGGCACTCAAAAATAAGCATGAGACATTTTCCAATAATGATTATGTACATACATTTACAACTGCGGTGATTTAGGCTTGTGGGTGATGTGTGTTGGGGGTAGGGGGAGGTGGTGTGGTGGGGCACTGTTGTCTGAGGATTATTTAGGGAAAATAAAAGCCTTGAGGCCAGATGTAAATGCTTCTAAAAACTGGTTGTTGACGGAGGGGGAGAGGTAGGGAGTTCCAGTTGGTGGGGGCTTGAAAAGAAAAGGTGCGTTATCCTGCAGTTTTAAGTTTTTTATGAGGTATGTTGAGGTTGTCGTTTGAGGTGCGGAGTGATCTGGAAGGTTGATAGAGTGAGGGGGAATCCGAGAGATAGGTTGGAGCACGCTTGTTGAGGCATTTGTGTGTGAGAGCGGAGTTGTTGCAATAGAGGGGTGATGTGATCTTTCTTTTACTTTTTGAGAACGAGAGGGGCAGAGCTGTTTTGAATGCGTTGAAGACGATAGACAGAAGAAGCGGGAAGTCCAGCAAGTAGGGAGTTACAATAGTTTAATGCTAATGCAGAAACGATACAGTATTCCTCGTCTTCAAGCCAAAATGATACCAAATAAAATAAACGATACAGTATTCCTCGTCTTCAAGCCAAAATGATACCAAATAAAATAAACGATACAGTATTCCTCGTCTTCAAGCCAAAATGATACCAAATAAAATAAACGATACAGTATTCCTCGTCTTCAAGCCAAAATGATACCAAATAAAATAAACGATACAGTATTCCTCGTCTTCAAGCCAAAATGATACCAAATAAAATAAACGATACAGTATTCCTCGTCTTCAAGCCAAAATGATACCAAATAAAATAAACGATACAGTATTCCTCGTCTTCAAGCCAAAATGATACCAAATAAAATAAACGATACAGTATTCCTCGTCTTCAAGCCAAAATGATACCAAATAAAATAAACGATACAGTATTCCTCGTCTTCAAGCCAAAATGATACCAAATAAAATAAACGATACAGTATTCCTCGTCTTCAAGCCAAAATGATACCAAATAAAATAAACGATACAGTATTCCTCGTCTTCAAGCCAAAATGATACCAAATAAAATAAACGATACAGTATTCCTCGTCTTCAATCCAAAATGATACCAAATAAAATAAACGATACAGTATTCCTCGTCTTCAAGCCAAAATGATACTAAATAAAATAAACGATACAGTATTCCTCGTCTTCAAGCCAAAATGATACAAATAAAATAAACGATACAGTATTCCTCGTCTTCAAGCCAAAATGATACCAAATAAAATAAACGATACAGTATTCCTCGTCTTCAAGCCAAAATGATACCAAATAAAATAAACGATACAGTATTCCTCGTCTTCAAGGCAAAATGATACCAAATAAAATAAACAATACAGTATTCCTCGTCTTCAAGCCAAAATGATACCAAATAAAATAAACGATACAGTATTCCTCGTCTTCAAGCAAAAATGATACTAAATAAAATAAACGATACAGTATTTCTCGTCTTCAAGCCAAAATGATACCAAATAAAATAAACGATACAGTATTCCTCGTCTTCAAGCCAAAATGATACCAAATAAAATAAACGATACAGTATTCCCCGTCTTCAAGCCAAAAATGATACCAAATAAAATAAACGATACAGTATTCCTCGTCTTCAAGCCAAAATGATACCAAATAAAATAAACGATATAGTAATCCTCGTCTTCAAGCCAAAATGAAACCAAATAAAATAAACGATACAGTATTCCTCGTCTTCAAGCCAAAATGATACCAAATAAAATCAACGGCATTCCGTGCGCAATTTGCTCAGTTTATTCAGATTATCATAGATCATCCGGTAACGTCGCTGTTCCTAATTATCCACTGGGTTTGTGGCGGGTGGACTCAAATAATCAGGAGATGTAGCAATTGAGTTGACTCAATGTTGTAAGAAGGGGGAAAAAAGTCACAATGATGACTGTATCGCGTGTGTAATGACATTGCTTGCCTGATGCCTCCCCATCCCCCACCTCCCCCAAACTATGTGTAGCCGTGGTTGTTTGGCCAGTGTTGTCTTTATTTAGTTTTTCTGTTGTTTTTTTAATTCGCTTAGCTATTCTTCCATCGGTCCCTCTTTAAAATAACCTATCTAATTACATTTCCAAAATGTTTCTGTCTTTGTTTTGTTTGTGTTTATTCAATCTGTATTCATTCCCAGCACTGTGAGCATGCTTTGTGTGTGCAAATGTTGATGCGCTTAATACATTTTCAGTCAGTCTTTCTTTATTTAATGATGACTCTTCATTATTTTCTTTTTCTTTTTTCTTCCCCTTCAGTCTCTCTCTCTCCCCCCCCCCCCCATTCTCTTTCTTCCTTTCCCCTTCACTTTTCCTTTTACTATCGCTATTTTAATATTAACAATAAGTGCCTCTCTCTCTTTCTCTCTCTCACTCTCTATCTCACTCTCTCTATCTCACTCTCTCTCTCTCACTCACTCTCTCTCCCTCTCTCTCTCCATCTCTCTCTCCCTATCTCTCACTCACTCACTCTCTCTCTCCCTCTCTCTTTCTCTCTCTCTTTCTATACCTCACTTTCCACTTCTATTTTCCGCTGACAGTCCTACACACCCCAACCCTCCCCGATAGCTAGCAGACAGGGATAATTAATAATAGAATTGACTAAAAATTAAATTTAGGCAACTTATGGATTGGAAATATGGTTCACAATGAAATCGTGCCGCGAGGACGTCATCAGAATGTTAGTCGCGCCATTTGTTTTGTGTCGGCCGAAGCATTTTCCCCATTACTTGCAAATAGGTCTTTAATTAGGCGTAAAAATTGTGCTACTCGATTTATATCAATGAAATCGTGCTACATTGTAATGACCATGTAGTATGACAGTAACATTTTCTTACTCTAAACTCTCCGTCTGAAATGCCAACTTTCATTGTGTCTGTGCGAAGGGGTCGGATACAGAAAGGGTGTTGGGGCTGGTAAGACGATGGGTTTGGTCTAGTACACCTCTTGAAGGTGTTTATAAGGAAAGTGTGAATATTGGTATTGCAAATTTGATTGTTTGATTATTTCGTGTAATTTTATTTCCACCTTCATCATGCTTTCAGACAGAACAGATTTTATTACCATAGTTCTCCCCCTTTTACCGGAAGCGACTTAACGAAGCGCAAAGGGCCGTATTGGCCGTATCTCTTTGGGCGGGAGAGTAGGACAAAGCTGTAGCAGGCAATTTGCCACACTTCTTTCACTTTCTTATCAATTATTCATCAAACAAAATGTTTACTTCAACAGGCGTGCCTCCCTGCAAGGAAATACTTGATGAGGCGGAAGTTGGAATTTACTTTGTAAAGAAATTGTTTCTTACTAGTTTAAACGTCATTCTAATTCAGGGTTCATTGTTTGCTTGGGGGGGGGGGGGTGTGTGTGTGGGTGTGTGTGGGTGTGCGTGTGTGTGTTTGTGTATATGTGTGTTTGAGAGAGAGAAACAGACAGACGGACAGATACTACAACAACAACTACTACTACTACTACTACTACTGCTGCTGCTACTACTACTACTATTACTACTACTATTACTACTACTATTACTACTACTATTACTACTACTAGGTACTACTACTACTACTACTATTATACTAAAAGGTAAAGGTAAAGGTAGTCCCATAGCCTTGTGGCCGTAGGGGAGCGTGATGTTTACCTTCCCCACCCTCAAGAGAGTAGGTACTCAATCACAGTTGAGTCAACTGGGGGCGTTGTTGTTTGTCGCTTCACACCTTAGCGGTCACCCATCCAAGTGCTAACCGCACCGGACGGTGCTTCACTTTCGACACAGTAGCGAGTGCTCCAACCACTGCACTATCCGACACTACTACTCCTAATATTACTACTAAAGATAAAAGAGAGAGCTTTTGCCATACTAACACTGACAGTACGTAAGCTAAGCAAAGATAAGATAAGATAGATATCTAAAATCACAAGAAATGTTCAAGTTTAGAATGATCGAATACATTGCAGTTCAACAAAATCCTTATGACATCATCAACGCCAAGGTCAGAACAACAATGCAGCTTATGAGAGTACAGGTAGGACTGAGGGCAGTCAGGTGCAGACAGGCAGGTGTCCTGCAGGAGCTGAAGGCAGACAGGCAGGTGTCCTGCAGGAACGGAAAGCAGACAGATGGGTGCAATGCTGGAGTTAATTGTTCTTTCTCCATTTTGAGAAGCGCAGCAGGATATACATGTAGGTTGGTCGTTTAGTCAACTTCCTCTGCGGTCTGGATGATGTGGAGGCAAATTAATCCAGACAGGATCCAAATGACGAGCATAAGCCATTTGTGTGGAGGCCACTTGCCCTGGTCGCTCCAGCCAGGTTATTGGAGACTTTGAGAGATTTCTCTTGTGAACGACGATGATTGCAGTTCCGTGCCTTATTGGATAATGCAATTGTCTTTTTTTCTTGTTCTTGTTCTTGAATGTTCTTGTTCTTCTTCTTCTTTTTCTTTCGTCTTCGTCTTCTCCTCCTCGTGTTACCAATAGCCGTTTCAGCCCCGATGCTTGAATCTTGATAAGTGTAACTCGAATTCGTTTATCCACGCAACCTGTTCACTCAGCAACAAAGCAGGAGTCGTCGTATAAAGTTTTCCAACTTTATTCAGCAAACATCAACGCTTTCCAAAAATCACTTCAAAGATCATCATCATAAAATCACTATCAATCACCCCGCAAGTTAGATAGTTAGTTAGTTAGTCATATAGGTTAACGTCCCCGGACACATAAGCATATAGGGGACGAAACACGGTGCATTACTTATATAGCCTCTCTGCAATCGAGAAAAAGTTCGAACTTTCCAGCATGACGCAATCAAAATAAAACTCATCACCGGAACTATGCACTGTCTTACGTCATTCGGTTAGGAGAATCGCTTAGCTATTGCATGTTCTTCGGTCGATAGTAAAGAAGTAATTCTAGAAAATTCTCAACAATATCGATTGACGAAAATTATCAACATTATACAAAGCTTCTTCTAGCAATAACGCAAAATCAAATCAAAGGTAAATACACTCTGTTATTGCATGTTTTGAAAAACAACACGATCGGATCTATCGCGCGCGTCTCAAACGTAACACCTAGTCATCCACAATCTTCTTCTGCTCCCCACACCTCTCCTCCCTGTGCATCCTCCCTCTTCTTCTTTCGCCTTCATGTCTTCTATCTTCCCCCATCCCTTCCCACTGTGCATTCCTCTTCGTCATTTTTGTACTGTTCATCCTCCCCCCTCCTCATCCTCCTTATCCTCTTTGTCACGTTGTGCTCGTCTTGTCCAGCTGCAATACTGTGCATTTGAAGAGCCTTTTGTCTGCCCAAAGCCATTATGAGGAACACGCTGCTGTCCATGTTCCACAGCTGGCCAAGGGATGACTGTAAGATCCACTGACCTGTCAAACCTACAACAGTGTTACCTGCAGAGGGAGGCACAACGTGTGTGTACAACACAAGTGATAAAGGGATGACTGTAAGATCCACTGACCTGTCAAACCTAGACTGCAGAGGGAGGCACAACGTGTGTGTACAACACAAGTGATAAAGGGATGACTGTAAGATCCACTGACCTGTCAAACCTAGAACAGTGTTACCTGCAGAGGGAGGCACAACGTGTGTGTACAACACAAGTGATAAAGGTGGCTCGCCTTAACACAAGGGATTGGAGTTTATTGACAGCATGTTGGATAACATCCTTATTAGTTGCTGTCTTCCGTGGGAATGACAGGACAGAGTTATCTCCACTTCTCTGCTGCCCATGGTTTGTATTTGTGGGTTTGTGCCATAGACACAGATGGCCATTCCGCTGTGCCCTCAGCTGGTCACTGTATAATGGAAACTAAGGTCACTGATTTTCAATGCATAGGAAGACGCCTGAATGAAGTCCTCAGGAAAAAACCATCTTCATGCAGACTTACACCATGCATCGTTCTATTTTATCTACGAGGTCTTGTTTTAACTGCTCCACCAAGGCCTCGGATTTTGCGTGTTTTTTCCCTGGTTCTTTGGAGACGTGTGCCATATGCAGTTACTTCTTCATTTAGACGGAGCATCAAGAGTATCCAGAAGCAGAAGCAGAGGAAGAAGAAGAAGAAGAAGAAGAAGAAGAAGAAGAAGAAGAAGAAGAAGAAGAAGAAGAAGAAGAAGAAGAAGAAGAAATAATGTAGTATTGGGGATTTCTGTAGAAGAAGAAGACATTGTAGTATTGCGGATATCTGTATATTATTCTTAAGGCTTCTCCTACCCCAAAAATGACGTCATTGTGGTAGACAACGCGATGAAGCTGTATGCCTAATGTCCACACCTCAAAGGAGTTCTACGTCTGGTGATCATCTCCCATGTGGCCTAGGTTGATAGAAGGGTGACCACAATTACAGACTGCAGCACTTACAGTAATTGCTTTCATGCCTAGCTAAGTGACAAAACCGCCCACTGCTCCACGCTGCTCCCTACTCTTTTTGTGTTGCATCTTCTTGCAGATCATCAAGCTCCCACCCTTCCTCTCCTCTACGCACGCGCAGGCTGTCACAGACAAACACACAAACATACATACCGCTCCTTTCACTAATACGACCCAACACAACATTTGCCAGATTGTGGCATCTACATTCGACTAACACTTTCCTGCGGCCTACATTGTTACAGCTCTTGTTGCTTATCCAGTAGCTTGTTTGTTACGTTTTGTATCAACACTTAATCTGTTAAAACGTCCTTTGGGCCGTAGTGTATATGGATATTTGGGAATTCACCATGTCACTGACACATATTATTCTCCTTACATGTATATCTCTGGTGTCCCGACTTTTTAATTGTAAAAATGGATTGTTGGCACGATGCTGCATGTTGGGAATTCATATTGACAGATCTGCATGGAAGCTGTCTCTGTACGAAAGCTGTTTAGAACAGAGAGAGAGAGAGAGAGAGAGAGAGAGAGAGAGAGAGAGAGAGAGAGAGAGAGAGAGAGAGAGAGAGAGAGACAAGACAGATGTTTTCTACAATTATAGATGACGGCACTTTGATTCAATTCAATTCAAATTTCTTTATTGTCCAAACACATGGCATGGACATTTGTTTAGCAGTGCAAGAAGGAAGGAGATAACAACATCAAAACTATTTAAAAAAAACAAACACATCAGAAACATAGACATACAATATTAATACATTTGATATACTATCATACACAACTTCCATACCGAAATACAAATCTATCACCACTAGCACTCATGCATAAACAGATATCCAGTCACATACCCATGCGTACACATTTGATACACAGATAATTATTCTACATTACACAAAACTACTCACACTCACCCATTCTTCCATGCCTTAGATCCATCCTAGATAATAATAATAATATAATAATAATAATAATACAAAATAATCATCATAATATTAATAATAATCGTAATCATAAGGGTAATTATAAAAATAATAACAATAACAATACAACTACTAAAAATAACACAACAGCAGCACCAACAGACAAATGATACTAATATATGGTAACAATGATAATAATAATAACAATTCTACTACAACTAATATGAGTGTGTCTTAACATGGAGTCGCGTGCTAAACAGCTTGGGGTTTGATTGGATTGAGTTTCTTAGCCTAGCAGAAGATCCACAGTGTCCTGGAGAAGGAAAAAAAAGAAGAAGAAGAAGTAGTAGTAGTAGTAGTAGTAGTAGTAGTAGTAGTAGTAGTAGTAGTAGTAGTAGTAGTAGTAGCAGTAGTAGTAGTAGTAGTAGTAGTAGTAGTAGTAGTAGTAGTAGTACATTGCCCTAAAATAAAAAACCACTTTGGTATGGGGTAGTAAAACATGGTAGATTACTGTTGGAAAAAGTGACGGCAAAAGGAAATAGAGCGATAAGGGAGGTAACACACCCACAGCCCAAGTTATTGGCAAACCTACGGCGGCACCTTGACTAATCAGGCAAGAGCTGTGCCCCTATTCTTTCAGATGAAAGTATGAACCGAAGTCTAGACTGTGCACACATGCATTCCATCACACGGACTTTAAACATCCTGACGCCCATATCCTTTACTGATGAATGCCAGATACCCCCCCCCCTCCCCATCCAGCCAGCACTAGGTCCTATTCCTTTTGGCATTGCTCTGCGGCTGCCGTACTTTCGCTGATAGGGCAACCTCATTATCTCCCGCATGGGTGACCAAGTTGATACTTAAACAAATCTAACGAGTCATTACGTAAAGCTGATTGCTATGAGTGTGTGTGGAGGGTGGGTGGTGAGTGGAGGAGAGATGTGCGTGTTTGTTTGTGTGTGTGTGTGTGTGTGTGTGTGTTTGTGTGTGTGTGTTTGTGAGTGTGTATGTTTGTGTCTGTGTGTAAAACTCTTACGTCATTTGCGTGAGGTGGAATCTCACCCGGGGTCGTTTGCATGACAGGCACACAGGTTAGCCACAAAGCCGTTACAGCGCGCACGCACACACACACAAACATATACCAACACCCACAACACACACATACACACACCTCACTCTCACTCTCTCCATTATCACGTCTACTCTCACGCATCCTCACTTCCCCCTTCTCACACCTCTAGGGAGCGTAGCGTAGGGCGGCTGCGGGGTCCGTGCTGCAAGAACGTTACATTGTGGTGAGCGTCAACGCCAACCTGCACACTGTGACAGGATTTGTGGCGCCATCACTGCACAGTCATGCCCACACCTCACGCTGACTATCACCATCACTACATATTCATGCCCACTCCTCACACTGACTATCGCCATCACTACATAGTCATGCCCACACCTCACGCTGACTATAGCCATCACTACATAGTCATGTCCACACCTCACACTGACTATAGCCATCACTACATAGTCATGTCCACACCTCACGCTGACTATCGCCATCACTACATAGTCATGTCCACACCTCACGCTGACCATCGCCATCACTACATAGTCATGTCCACACCTCACACTGACTATAGCCATCACTACATAGTCATGTCCACACCTCACGCTGACCATCGCCATCACTACATAGTCATGTCCACACCTCACACTGACTATCGCCATCACTACATAGTCATGTCCACACCTCACACTGACTATAGCCATCACTACATAGTCATGTCCACACCTCACGCTGACCATCGCCATCACTACATAGTCATGTCCACACCTCACACTGACTATAGCCATCACTACATAGTCATGTCCACACCTCACACTGACTATAGCCATCACTACATAGTCATGTCCACACCTCACACTGACTATAGCCATCACTACATAGTCATGTCCACACCTCACGCTGACCATCGCCATCACTACATAGTCATGTCCACACCTCACACTATCGCCATCACTACATAGTCATGTCCACACAGTCATGCCCACACTCACGCTGACTATATCGCCATCACTACATAGTCTGTGAGCATTGACAGTACCCAGAAAGACTTGCAGGTGAGAAACTTTGACTCTGTGTGAATGAACTGTGAACATTGACAGTGTTCAGACAGTCTGAAATAAGTTTTAATTCTGTACTTTGTTTGTGCATTACGTTTCAACGTTGTCGAAAGAAATTGGGTAAATTTCTTCTTGAGTGGGGGGTTATGTTACGTTGAAACGTGAACGAAAGTATGTCGGAAGCGCGCACAATAGATCTAATCGTTTCGTTTTGCAAAGTATTCAATAATGGTGTTTATTTACCTTTGATTTGAGTTTGCATTGTTGTTAGGAGAGGCTTTGTATAACGTTGATAATTTGCGTTAGTCGATATTATTTGAGAATCTTCTGGATATGCGTGTTTACTCTTGATAGAAACTTCCCGATACATGTCGAAGCAAGAGGTCGTTCTGGAAGATATAAAAATATGTATTGACGTAAGTCAGTGATGACGATCTTTTATTCGATTGGTGGCAGTACGTCATTTTCTACCATGTACGAAATCTTTCCGGAAAAGAGAGAGGTTATTTAATCGTGTGCAGAGTTGCTGTTGAGAGATAGTAAAGTTGTTGATAGTGATTTGAAGAGTTGCTGTGAAAGTTGTTGAGTTGAGTTGAGAATTGTATGCAGTTGTTGATGTGTGCTGAATAAAAGTGGAAAACTTCATACGTCGACTTTGTGACTTGTACGCTGTTTGGACGGGCTGTGTGAATAAACGAATCTGAGTTACACAACTATCAGGAATTCAAGCATCGGGGCTGAATCAGATACTGATAGAAAACACCATCATCAAACAGAGTGTAACATTTAGTCATTAGTTATCAGTACAACTTATGTTAATCTGATGAATAAAAATTGATGCAACAACAACAACAACACTACATAGTCATGCCCACACTCACGCTGACTATATCGCCATCACTACATAGTCATGCCCACACAGTCATGCCCACACAGTCATGCCCACACCTCACGTTGACTATATCGCCATCACTACACAGTCATGCCCACATAGTCATGCCCACACAGTCATGCCCACACCTCACGTTGACTATCGCCATCACTACACAGTCATGCCCACATAGTCATGCCCACACAGTCATGCCCACACTCACGCTGACTATATCGCCATCACTACACAGTCACTACACAGTCATGCCCACACAGTCATGCCCACACTCACGCTGACTATATCGCCATCACTACACAGTCATGCCCACACAGTCATGCCCACACAGTCATGCCCACACAGTCATGTCCACACCTCACACTATCGCCATCACCACACAGTCATGCCCACACAGTCATGTCCACACCTCACACTATCGCCATCACTACACAGTCATGCCCACACAGTCATGTCCACACCTCACACTATCGCCATCACCACACAGTCATGCCCACACAGTCATGTCCACACCTCACACTATCGCCATCACTACACAGTCATGCCCACACAGTCATGCCCACACAGTCATGCCCACACAGTCATGCCCACACTCACGCTGATCAATCAATCAATATTTCATTTATTGTCTATTCACACATTCAGGTGATATTAGACATTAATTAATAACAACAACAATATAAATCAAATCACAACTAAGAAATCTTATAACAAAATGGAATGAAAGGGGAAGAAGGATTTAACACCAAACTATAAAAGTCTACCAATAGGAGTCATTGCAATAATTTTCACAACTGCTGTTATCTGTGAATGATGTAAAACATCATCTATAGAATGTCCATATTCAGTCAAAAGATGTCCTTGGTTTTCGTACATTGCATTTAAAACTGGACATTCAAATAAAATATGGTAAACTGATATATTTTTGCCACACATACACTGTATATCTGCTGAATATTTAGTATTCCATGAGTTCATTCTTAACTTGTATATTAATTTTGACAACTGTCGTGAACAGTTCGGTATAGTAACCTTTTTAATGCTAGTATCTTGACATACTACTTTTTCTAATAAGGAATACATTTCAGAACAACACATACTCAAATTGTTGACAGAAATGGAATCTAATGATCTTAGTGCTCCCTCTTTGGCTAACGTGTCACACACTTCATTCCAATGAATTCCACAATGTGATGGAACCCAACAGAAATCAACAACTATACCTCTAGAGAATATACAATGGATCATATGTTTAATTTCATATATGAATTCATTTCTTTCTTTGGAATTACCCTGTTTTAAAGCATACAAAACCGCTTTTGAATCGACACAAATCAGTAAACCTAAGAGCTCTAACGGTAAAGTCATAATGTAATTTAGAGCCATTACAATAGCATAAAGCTCACTCGTAAAGATAGAAAACCCCTTTCATAGATAATATGAGCGTCTTACATTTAATGCAGGAATGATAAAGGCCGATCCACTATCTAAAGAATCTAATACCGAACCATCTGTAAAAATCTTCAAATGGTGTAAATAAGTATTTGCAATATGCTCTTTTACCTCAGTAACTAAGAGATTAGTGTTATCATCTTTTTTAGTTACACTATAATCAATGTTAAAATTTGCATTTCTGCACACCTCACGCTGACTATCGCCATCACTACATAGTCATGTCCACACCTCACACTGACTATAGCCATCACTACATAGTCATGTCCACACCTCACACTGACTATAGCCATCACTACATAGTCATGCCCACACCTCACACTGACTATAGCCATCACTACATAGTCATGTCCACACCTCACACTGACTATAGCCATCACTACATAGTCATGTCAACACCTCACACTGACTATAGCCATCACTACATAGTCATGCCCACACCTCACACTGACTATCGCCATCACTACATAGTCATGCCCACACCTCACACTGACTATCGCCATCACTACATAGTCATGTCCACACCTCACACTGACTATAGCCATCACTACATAGTCATGCCCACACCTAACGCTGACTATCGCCATCACTACATAGTCATGTCCACACCTCACACTGACTATAGCCATCACTACATAGTCATGTCCACACCTCACACTGACTATCGCCATCACTACATAGTCATGTCCACACCTCACACTGACTATCGCCATCACTACATAGTCATGTCCACACCTCACACTGACTATCGCCATCACTACATAGTCATGTCCACACCTAACGCTGACTATCGCCATCACTACATAGTCATGCCCACACCTCACGCTGACTATCGCCATCACTACACAGTCATGCCCACACTCACGCTGACTATATCGCCATCACTACACAGTCATGCCCACACTCACGCTGACTATATCGCCATCACCACATAGTCATGCCCACACTCACGCTGACTATATCGCCATCACTACACAGTCATGCCCACACCTCACGCTGACTATCGCCATCACAACCATACCTCACGCTGACTATCGCCATCACTACACAGTCATGTCCACACCTCACGCAGACTATCGCCATCACTACATAGTCATGCCCACACCTCACGCTGACTATCGCCATCACTACATAGTCATGTCCACACCTCACGCTGACTATCGCCATCACTACATAGTCATGTCCACACCTCACGCTGACTATCGCCATCACTACATAGTCATGTCCACACCTCACACTGACTATCGCCATCACTACATAGTCATGCCCACACCTCACACTGACTATCGCCATCACTACATAGTCATGCCCACACCTCACACTGACTATCGCCATCACTACATAGTCATGCCCACACATCACGCTGACTATCGCCCTCACCACATAGTCATGCCCACACCTCACACTGACTATCGCCATCACTACATAGTCATGCCCACACCTCACGCTGACTATCGCCCTCACCACATAGTCATGCCCACACCTCACGCAGACCATCGCCATCACTACATAGTCATGTCCACACCAGTCCTCACGCTGACTATCGCCATCACCACATAGTCATGCCCACACCTCACGCTGACTATCGCCATCACTACACAGTCATGTCCACACCTCACACTGACTATCGCCATCACTACACAGTCATGTCCACACCTCACACTGACTATAGCCATCACTACATAGTCATGTCCACACCTCACATTGACTATCGCCATCACTACACAGTCATGTCCACACCTCACGCTGACTATCGCCATCACTACACAGTCATGTCCACACCTCACACTGACTATAGCCATCACTACATAGTCATGCCCACACCTCACACTGACTATCGCCATCACTACACAGTCATGTCCACACCTCACACTGACTATAGCCATCACTACATAGTCATGTCCACACCTCACACTGACTATCGCCATCACTACACAGTCATGTCCACACCTCACACTGACTATAGCCATCACTACATAGTCATGCCCACACCTCACGTTGACTATCGCCATCACTACACAGTCATGTCCACACCTCACACTGACTATAGCCATCACTACATAGTCATGTCCACACCTCACACTGACTATCGCCATCACTACACAGTCATGTCCACACCTCACACTGACTATAGCCATCACTACATAGTCATGCCCACACCTCACGCTGACTATCGCCATCACTACACAGTCATGTCCACACCTCACACTGACTATAGCCATCACTACATAGTCATGTCCACACCTCACACTGACTATAGCCATCACTACATAGTCATGTCCACACCTCACACTGACTATCGCCATCACTACATAGTCATGTCCACACCTCACAATGACTATAGCCATCACTACATAGTCATGTCCACACCTCACACTATCGCCATCACTACACAGTCATGCCCACACAGTCATGCCCAAACCTCACGCTGACCATCGCCATCACTACACAGTCATGCCCACACAGTCATGCCCAAACCTCACGCTGACCATCGCCATCACTACACAGTCATGCCCACACAGTCATGCCCACACAGTCATGCCCAAACCTCACGCTGACTATCGCCATCACTACACAGTCATGCCCACACAGTCATGTCCACACAGTCATGCCCACACAGTCATGCCCACACCTCACGCTGACTATCGCTTTGTTGCCCGCCCTTCCTTACATGCCAGCCTTTTACTGACTGTGTCTTCCAAATTGACTTTTACTGACTGTGTCTTCCAAATTGACTTTTACTGACTGTGTCTTCCAAATTAATTTTTACTGACTGTCTTCCAAGTTGCCTTTTATTGACTGTGTCTTCCAAATTGACCTTTACTGACTGTTTCTTCCAAATTGCCTTTTACTGACTGTGTCTTCCAAGTTGCCTTTTACTGACTGTGTCTTCCAAGTTGACGTTTACTGACTGTGTCTTCCAAGTTGACTTTTACTGACTGTGTCTTCCAAGTTAACTTTTACCGACTGTTTGATCATCTGTTACGAGACTGATCTGGAATCTTTGGTCAGTCACGAACAGAAAGTTCTGAAAACTGCAATATGGATTTGGGTTAGGGTTAGGGTTAAACAAAGGAACCTCCAGCAACAGTATAGGATCCAAGGTAAATAAACTCTATCATTGCACGCCTTGTACCAAAATACATGCAATATTCCTAATTACCGTGCCTATCTCAGTCCTAACAATGCGCCTTGTACCTAAATACATGCAATATTCCTAATTACCGTGCCTGTCTCAGTCCTAACAATTCGCATTATGCCTAAATCAGACTCAAAGCGCGACGATCTGAAACCGGCATACACGCTTACATGTTACACACACTCCTACATGTAAACAGCCAACACACATTTATCACTCAAACGACATACACGCTTACATGTTACACACACTCCTACATGTAAACAGCCAACACACATTTATCACTCAAACGACATACACGCTTACATGTTACACACACTCCTACATGTAAACAGCCAACACACATTTATCACTCAAACGTGTGGCGTCAAGGCAAGTCGCCATTTTGTTGTTGAAATGTTAGAACTGCATCCAACACCCTGATTGAAGAGAATGTTAGAACTGCATCCTACACCCTGATTGAAGGGAATGTTAGAACTGTATCCTACACCCTGATTGAAGGAAATGTTAGAACTGCATCCTACACCCTGATTGAAGGAAATGTTAGAACTGCATCCTACACCCTGATTGAAGGGAATGTTAGAACTGCATCCTACACCCTGATTGAAGGAAATGTTAGAACTGCATCCTACACCCTGATTGAAGGGAATGTTAGAACTGCATTCAACACCCTGATTGAAGGAAATGTTAGAACTGCATCCTACACCCTGATTGAAGGGAATGTTAGAACTGCCCCCTGATCCAACACCCTGATTGAAGGGAATGTTACAACTGCATCCAACACCCTGATTGAAGGGAGGGAAGAAACAGGAGTGCCCGGAGAAAACCCTCACTGACCTCAAAGTCTCGTACCTAAGATGGTCCCCTGCGGGAATCGAACCCGCGACCTTCGGAATAGAAAACCGGCGACAGAGCAACTGCGCCCCTGGAAGAGGACAGATGGGAAAGGTTAGACGAGGCAGTAATGATGGGCGTATGGTGTGGAGAAGGGGAGAAAGGGATGGAGGGAGGGGGTGAAGTGCTGTGGAGTAGCGAGCCCTGATCAATGTGTGGACAGCCAGTGGCAAGGGCGATGATGAGTGCCATCTTAATGAAGGTAGTTGTGTTCTCGAGTGAAATAATTATAGTGAGTTTTTTTTTCATCTCTTTGTTTCGCATTCTATACCTTCAGGCGGCAATGCACTGATGTATGTATGCATGCGTGTATGTATGTATGTGTGTATGGGTGAGTGAGTGTGTGTTTTAAATTAATTTTATTTAAATTATTTTTAGTCTTGTCACAAATTTATTTATATGACTGCGATATGCCCAGTATAGGCTATCAGTCTGGTTTGAGCACTTTACACATGTTATTGTTATTATTATTATTGTCATTATTATTTTTATTATTATTGGTATTACTGTTAATATTTTTATTGTTATTATTATTGTTATTATTATTTTAAAATTATTATTATCATTGTTGGTGTTATTATTATTATTATTATTATTATTATTATTATTATGACGATGATGATGATGATGCTAATGATGATGATGATAATGATGATTATGATCATGATAATGATGAATGATTTGTTGATACTAATTTGTGTTTCAGTTTGAGCGAGAAACGGTCAGAAGAGAAATTTCTGAGGCTTCTAGGGACAGCACTTAGCAGCCTGGATGATGAAATGTAAGTCAGTCACCATAAAGCAGGCTAGATCATAAAATGTAAGTCAGTCAACATAAAGCAGGCTTGATGATGAAATGTAAGTCGGTCACCATAAAGCAGGCTGGATGCTAAAATGTAAGTCAGTCAACATAAAGCTGCCTGGATGATGAAATGTAAGTCAGTCACCATAAAGCAGGCTGGATTATGTAATGTAAACCAGTCACCATAAAGCAGGCTGGATGATAAAATGTAAGCCAGTCAACATAAACCAGGCTGGATGATATAAAGTCAGTCACCAGTATGCAGGTTGGAGGATGACGTGTAAGCCAGTCAACATAAACCAGGCTGGATGATATAAAGTCAGTCACCATAAAGCAGGCTGGATGATAAAATGTAAGTCAGTCAACATAAACCAGGCTGGATGATATAAAGTCAGTCACCAGTATGCAGGTTGGAAGATGACGTGGAAGTCAGTCAACATAAATCAGGCTGGATGATATAAAGTCAGTCACCAGTATGCAGGCTGGAGGATGACGTGTAAGTCAGTCAACATAAATCAGGCTGGATGATATAAAGTCAGTCACCAGTATGCAGGTTGGAAGATGACGTGTAAGTCAGTCAACATAAACCAGGCTGGATGATATAAAGTCAGTCACCAGTATGCAGGTTGGAGGATGACGTGGAAGTCAGTCAACATAAATCAGGCTGGATGATATAAAGTCAGTCACCAGTATGCAGGTTGGAAGATGACGTGTAAGTCAGTCAACATAAATCAGGCTGGATGATATAAAGTCAGTCACCAGTATGCAGGTTGGAAGATGACGTGTAAGTCAGTCAACATAAACCAGGCTGGATGATATAAAGTCAGTCACCATAAACCAGGCTGGATGATAAAATGTAAGTCAGTCACCATAAACCAGGCTGGATGATATAAAGTCAGTCACCAGTATGCAGGTTGGAGGATGACGTGTAAGTCAGTCAACATAAACCAGGCTGGATGATATAAAGTCAGTCACCAGTATGCAGGTTGGAAGATGGAGTGTAAGCCAGTCAACATAAACCAGGCTGGATGATATAAAGTCAGTCAACATAAACCAGGCTGGATGATATAAAGTCAGTCACCAGTATGCAGGTTGGAGGATGACGTGGAAGTCAGTCACCATCAGGCCCTCCAAACACTTACACAATACAAGCTTGTGTACAAGTATTTAGACTTAACATTGAGGAAAACAAACAAAAAGAAGCTGTTCACCAATACCCCTATACACAGGTCATTTAACCAATACCTCTATTCCTTACACAGGTCATTTAACCAATACCTCTATTTCTTTCACAGGTTATTTAACAATACCTTTATTCCTTTCACAGGTTATTTATCAATACCTTTATTCCTTTCAAAGATCATTTAACCAATACCTCTATTCCTTTCACAGGTTATTTAACAATACCTTTATTCCTTTCAAAGATCATTTAACCAATACCTCTATTCCTTTCACAGGTTATTTACCAATACCTTTATTCCTTTCAAAGATCATTTAACCAAAACCTCTATTCCTTTCACAGATAATTTAACCAATACCTCTATTCATTTCACAGGTTATTTAACAATACCTTTATTCCTTTCAAAGATCATTTAACCAATACCTCTATTCCTTTCACAGATCATTTAACCAATACCTCTCTTCCTTTCACAGATCATTTAACCAATACCTCTATTCCTTTCACAGGTTATTTAACCAATACCTCTATTCCTTTCACAGGTTATTTTACCAATACCTCTATTCCTTACACAGGTCATTTAACCAATACCTCTATTCCTTACACAGATCATTTAACCAATACCTCTATTCCTTTCACAAGTTATTTAACCAATACCTCTATTCCTTACACATATTTAACCAATACCTCTATTCCTTTCACAGGTCATTTAGCCAATACCCCTATTCCTTTCACAGATCATTTAACCAATACCTCTATTACTTACACAGGTCATTTAACCAATACCTCTATTCCTTAAACAGGTCATTTAACCCATACCTCTATTCCTTACACAGGTCATTTAACCAATACCTCTATTCCTTACACAGGTCATTTAACCAATACCTCTATTCCTTACACAGGTCATTTAACCAATACCTCTATTCCTTAAACAGATCATTTAACCAATACCTCTATTCCTTTCACAGATCATTTAACCAATACCTCTCTTCCTTTCACAGATCATTTAACCAATACCTCTATTCCTTTCACAGGTTATTTAACCAATACCTCTATTCCTTTCACAGGTTATTTTACCAATACCTCTATTCCTTACACAGGTCATTTAACCAATACCTCTATTCCTTACACAGATCATTTAACCAATACCTCTATTCCTTTCACAAGTTATTTAACCAATACCTCTATTCCTTACACATATTTAACCAATACCTCTATTCCTTTCACAGGTCATTTAGCCAATACCCCTATTCCTTTCACAGATCATTTAACCAATACCTCTATTCCTTAAACAGGTCATTTAACCCATACCTCTATTCCTTACACAGGTCATTTAACCAATACCTCTATTCCTTAAACAGATCATTTAACCAATACCTCTATTCCTTACACAGGTCATTTAACCACTACCTCTATTCCTTTCACATATAATTTAACCAATACCTCTATTCCTTACACAGGTCATTTAACCAATACCTCTATTCCTTACACAGATCATTTAACCAATACCTCTATTCCTTTCACATATAATTTAACCAATACCTCTATTACTTACACAGGTCATTTAACCAATACCTCTATTCCTTACACAGGTCATTTAACCAATACCTCTATTCCTTACACAGATCATTTAACCAATACCTCTATTCCTTACACAGATCATTTAACCAATACCTCTATTCCTTACACAGATCATTTAACCAATACCTCTATTCCGTACACAGATCATTTAACCAATACCTCTATTCCTTTCACAGATCATTTAACCAATACCTCTATTTTTTATGTAGCGGAAAGGGAGGCGACTGGTTGAGGCTTGGGAGAGAAATTGTCTACTTTGATTTTCTTGGTTAGACTAGTCTTGGGTGGTGTCACAAATAAAGGGGTTGGGGGGATGAGGATTAGCACTTATTCCCCCGCACTGTGTTGCCTCCCTTGTATAGGCCAACGTTGCGGCGACATTCAGGGAAATAAGGCTGGGGGTTACTAAAGAATGAAAGACAGTCAAAAGGCCAGACGAGATGAAGATAGGCTAAACTAGGAAATAATTCGAACAAGGGGAAGTCCAGTTGTTACAGTATTTAACTCGTCAATTTTATTAGGTGGAAAGTAGGTCGGCTGAGTTGGGTAATCTAAAGGCTGAGTCACTGAATATTGTCAATAATAGTTCTGAGTATCTTGGAGATCTTCTGGGTGGGCGGTTTTGGGAATGCTAGGGCGATTGAGGACTGATTTCATCACTGAGCAGGAGGATATCTGGATTGTTCGGGTGGCTTAG
Organism: Oncomelania hupensis; assembly: GCA_036898135.1. NCBI lineage: Eukaryota > Metazoa > Mollusca > Gastropoda > Littorinimorpha > Pomatiopsidae > Oncomelania > Oncomelania hupensis. The sequence goes on from CM072517.1 coordinate 74,059,113, forward strand.
CCAGAATGTCTCTGAATTGTGGTGTGCTCTGGATAGGCACTTAGCTTGATTAGCGTAGGGGCGGTGGTTGTCTCAGGCTTCTGGATGGTCGGTGATTCAAAGAGTCCAGGGGTTGGCGTGGGTGGCCAATGCGGGGCACTAGGTCACCTTCTTAGATAATCAGCTTGGTGTTGCAATTCCAGTGGGGCGATGTAGTGGGCGCGATCTAGCCTTCGTTGCTGGCTGATGGCGAAACTTCGTGGGGTGCGCTTCTCAGTGACGCCCTGGATGGTCAGGGTCGCACGCAGCGGGTCTTGCGTCTTACAGCCGGTATAGGGCCGGTACAGGAGCCCGTATAGGAGCCCGTTCTGTAACGTAGTACAGACTCCAAATCAGCGATGTACATATATCCTGGGTGCAGCGCCTGTTAGCGCGCGTGTCCATCAGATTTTCAAATTTGGACAGACCGGCCAAGGGTTGACCGGTTCGTACCAACAGTCCAACAATCGCAACATGGTTATGGGACTTTAGTGGAGTTTACTGGCAGCCGCTAATATACAATAACTTCGGCGCCTTAAGATGGGGTGACGGACAACAGGGGCAGATATCTATACAGTAGGAACATGGGAGAAGCAAATGGGGTAAATACAGGACAATGGGGGTTGTAGGCAAGGGGCTGTACTGGGGGACTTTAATCTATGTGGTGGGACAGCATGGCATGGGAGCATACAAGTATAAATTCAACCGTGGCATGTACAAGAATCAAAGGTAGATAATATATACAAGGAATAAAATACATATCACAGCAACACATCAAGACAAAACCACAAACACGAACGTACATATCTACAGGACATACGAACATGTTGGGCGATCGACGGGTGATGGGAATGCTAAATGATATAAAGTAAATTTCCTCTCTTACCTTGACTAAGAACGGGTCGAATCACAAGAGTACTGCCGAGGCTCAGTGGTCACCGCGTGATGGGACGTGTCCGGGGCAGGCAGTTGTGTATTCGGAGGCTGAAGGCTAGCGTCTGACAACGAGACTTGGCGAGGTGGGGGCTTTTGAGCGATGTCCCGAGGGGCGGGGCTTAGTCGGCTTAGCCGGCCAGCGTGGGAGTGATGACTGGACACAGCCAGCGTCAGAGGTGCATCGTCCGTTTGTCACAGGTGGCTCCTGCTTTGCAGAATCCTTTGGGTAAGCCATTGGGTTAGCAGGACATGGCAACACGACATTTGTTCTCCCCGGCTGACCATTCGCCTGCTGCTTTTGGTGGCGAGCGGGACCACATTGTCGGCAGGCATTTTATGCAGGTCGGTGGCAGCGACCTAGCAGTAGAGTGCGTGGCACTAGTAGCCGGCAACCCGGTACTCCCAACCACGCTTCACCGCCCTGCAGGGCAAATATTTTTATGTCCTTCTTTTGAGGGACAAAATGAAAATAACAGCTCGGGTGGAGCAATGTTCGCAAGGTCGTGGCCGAGAGACGGGAGGCAAATACTCCACTCGGCTACACTTACACAGGTCATTTAACCAATACCTCTATTCCTTACACAGATCATTTAACCAATACCTCTATTTCTTACACAGGTCATTTAACCAATACCTCTATTCCTTACACAGATCATTTAACCAATACCTCTATTTCTTACACAGGTCAGTTAACCAATTCCTCTATTCCTTACACAGGTCATTTAACCAATACCTCTATTCCTTACACAGATCATTTAACCAATACCTCTATTTCTTATACGGGTCATTTAACCAATACCTCTATTCCTTACACAGATCATTTAACCAAAACCCCTATCCCTTTCACAGATCGTTTATGCAAAACCCCTATTTTGTACACAGATTATTTAACCAATACCCATTTTCCTTACACAGATCATTTAACCAAAACCCCTATCCCTTTCACAGATCGTTTATGCAAAACCCCTATTTTGTACACAGATTATTTAACCAATACCCATATTCCTTACACAGATCATTTAACCAATCTACATATACCTTCGGGCACTGAATAGAATAGACCCAACGTTTCCCGGCGTCTCGTAAGAGGCGACTAACATCAGTATCGGCATCAGTGGGCGAAAGTCTTATACACAGAAGTCACCGGCCAGAGCGGAGGAACCTCACGTTACTTCAGGTTCAATGACCACGTGCTCGGGGCCAAGGCGAACCACACTGTATTCGTGGATATCGGCTGTGGCCAACAGCCTGAAGAGGATTGGGCCCCGCCAGGTCTTACTTGCCCAAGACACACTGCATGATGAAAACAACCAATCTTTCCATACCGGACCGGTCGTCGGCCGGGTCACCAAGGACCGCGCCTTCCGTTGGCCACCAGGACGGGGGTGATAAGTGTGCTACTGATGGACAACATTGTCATAGGAACCTGGAATTTCAGAACCCTAACTGCGGAGGGAAAATTAGAAGAACTGGCCCACGAGCTGGACCACCACCGATGTAACATTTTAGGCAACAGCGAACTGCGCTGGAAAGGCCTAGGTGAAACAACGAGCGACAAAGGCCACAAGCTTTATTTTAACGGCAGAGAAGACAGGAACGAACACGGAGTTGGATTCTTGGTCCACAGAGACATTCTAGCAACTATCATGGGTTTCCGCCCAGTCTCCAGTAGACTCATTACCATCCGTCTGAAGACTATGGCGATAGCGAAGTCGAGGATTTCTATGAACATCTACAGGCTGTCCTTGACCAAAGAAGGACATAGTCATAGTGCAAGGCGACTGGAATGCCAAGGTTGGCCAAGATGCACACCACAGCTGGGGAGACACATGTACCGCAACGACGAGACAAATGACAGAGGTCTGAGACTTTTGAAGTTTGCCAGATACAACAATCTGATACTGGCAAATATGCTTGGTCTCCACAAAAAATTCAGACGATGGACATAACACAGTCCAGGTGGGGAGCATCATAACCAGATCGACATCACGGTCAATACACGCTTCAGATCAAGCATCAACAATGGCAGGACACACACTTTTCCGGGAGCAGACATCGGAAGTGACCACGATCTCGTGATGATGTCCTTCCGGCTCCACTTGAATATATATATATATATATATACCTTACACAGATTATTTAACCAATACACATAATATACCGAATGGAGCGCATCATGTCAGACGCCCTTGCAGATAACGAAAGTACAGTCAGCATAGGGGGTAGAGCAATCTCCAATCTCCGTTTTGTGGAGAGGAACAAGAACGTGAACAGCTGGTACAGAGTCTTGACACCACCTCCAGAGCCTTTGGAATGGAAAGCTTGTCTTGTATATATCAAAGAAAATGTCACAGATGGATTATGCCCCGGTGCCCGGATTCCCCAAGAAGAGGAATGGCAATCACTGATAGAATCAAATGAAAAACTCCGCCACGGTAAATCCACGGCATATTAATTGAGTTGCCACGCATCATTGTATCAATTATTAACTGCACAAATGTTGTCACGCTCTCCAGCGCGAGGCACAAGCATGAATTAGAGATGACGTTTTAGGCCTCTCTCCCCTTGCGTGATCGCACTTGCGGGTTTCAAAAGCCACCAAAAAAAAACACAAAGAAAGAATATGCGCGTCGAGTCATGTGACACTAACACGCTGACGTCATTTAACGGTCTTTTGGCCCGGCTTCAGTCTTCGTGAAATGGCGACCGCTGATTGGTGACTAGACTTAAAACTAAAACCGATGTTACAATGCACCGCCTTTATCATGGTGAAGATTGTGTAGACGTTGGGGCTTTCACCTGATGCTACATTACATTACATGATTATTGCTTGAAGTCCAGCGGACTCTTCCGAGCCAAATCAAGACCGGACAACCCCTGATCCGCATAAAAGATCTGCTGAAACAACCCTAGTGGTAAAACTGAAAGCTCTCCAACAGCCAGTCACTTTACAATAAAGAAATCCCACGCAGGGGACGGCTGAGGCTATACTCTAATTTATCGAACCCCCGTTTACAAAAACAAAATAGAATACAAACATCATTATAAATTATAAACAAAACACATACATATAAAATGCCTACATTGCAAAATAATAACATCATAGGAAGCCCTATTGACCACCTGGCAGAAAGCGTCCAATATTCCCAAGCTGATTCAACAGACCTCACACACAAATAAGGAGTCTTGTCCCGGAAGAGTTTTCAAGAAAAAAGGTAGGCGACTGGTCTAACGAAGAAGATAGTATAGCAGATTAATAGAACAGAGCAGGAATGAGAAAGAACAAATGAGAAAGACAGCGACAGTGGGAATTTAAAGCACTAAATTTCCAGAAAGTGGGGATACTATTTATACTGAAACCCCCGGCACCCCAACGGGGGTCACCTGCTGATGCTGATTCCTAGAGACACAAGCACACCAACATAAATCTAGCAATGGCAGGATTAGTTCGGGAATGGTCTGAGATGTTATGGAAGAGAGTTCCACTGAATGGCCGCACGAAAAAATGGACAGTTGTTATATCGCATGAGTTGGTAAAATAAGAACGTTTTGTATGGAGTAGACCTTGTATAAAGTGTTCAACTTTTTATTTCATTTTTTACCAAAGTGCTGTGACCATGTTTTTTGTGTCGAAATGTTTATGAGCTTAATAAATTTTCATTCCTTCATAAATTGGTGATATAAGAACGTTGTTGTATGTTTTATTTTATTTATATAATAAATTAGAGCGATGTTGTATGAAATAAGTTTTATTTAATTTTTTAAAATAATAAATAGGTAGGGTGTTGTATGGCATGTGATGGTACGTTTCAGGACTAAGAGGGGGTTTAAGTTTGAAGGAGGAACCCAAGGCCGTAACAACGCCCTGAAAGATTTCTACGACCAACACGTCGGTAAGAAAAACAAGGTCGTCGTCGTAACGCAGTGCACTTAACGTATCAAAGAGCTACTCAAGGGGCTCACCTCAATCACAATGCCTCTCCACCAACACTGCGTCCATCATTCTCCATGCCAGCGTCACCATTAGGCGGAGGGGGGCGGGTGGGAATGGGGTGAGGAGTATGATACCGGAAGAGGATGGGGGAAATTATTTGTCGTCTGCTCGTTTGACGTTATAACAAACTGTGCTTGTGTGTTTTTCAATTACATTACATAATTGTTGCTTTAGGTCCAGCGGACTCTTCCGAGCCAAATCAGGACCGGACAACCCCCAATCCGCATAAAAGATCTGCCGAAACAACCCTAGTGGGAAAACTGAATGCCCTCCACCAGCCAGTCACTTTACAATAAAGACATCCCATGCAGGGGATGGCTGAGGCTTCACCCCAACTTATCGAACCCCCGGGCCCCGTTTACAAAAACAAAATAGAATACAAACATCATTATAAATTATCAACAAAACACATACATATAAAATGCCTACATTGCTAAATAATAACATCATAGGAAACCCTACTGACCACCTGGCAGAAAGCGTCCAATATTCCCAAGCTGATCCAACAGACCATACACAAACAAGGAGTCTTGTCCCGGAAGTTTTCAAGAAAAAAGGTAGGCGACTGGTCTAGCGAAGAAGACAATAGTATAGCAGATTGATAGAACAGAGCAGGAATGAGAAAGAGCAAATGAAAAAGACAGCGACAGTGGGAATTTAAAGCACTAAATTTCCAGAAAGTGGGGATACTATTTATACTGAAACCCCCGGCACCCCAAAGGGGGTGTGTTTTTTAATTATATTTTATTTTTAACCAGCGTTGTCATCATGCTTATGCTGTGGAGATAGCTTTGCTCGTCATAAAAAGCTTTGCGCGTCATAAAATTTAATTCTTTAAAGGGAGGTAAGTAATGGGTTTGGGGAGAGGGACTTTCTAAATAAATAATCTTTAGATGTCTTTTTAACACTTTCTGCCATTCTATGTCACAGCTTTTGTTGCAAGGAATCCCACAGGTCATGTATAAGGCATTAGTAGAAGTAATAGTAATAGTACTTTTACAGCTCTGGCCGAAAACAGAATCTACCTCAAGACGCCAACTTGCTGCTTAATGCGCTCAGTCGAACGCCACAAACAAATGAGAGATCCTGAACGCCTGACAGTGAATACAGTACAAGTTAGAAATGAATATTACGGCCACTTTAATGGTGAGTTTAGAGCTGACCCTTAATTTTATCTGAAAGCGTCGATCGGTTGTTTTCAGCTACCGAGTGGGCCAACGACCCCTACGGCCCTGGCAAGAGGATGTGAAGTGCACAGTGACGCAGAGGACTGCACAGTGGACGTAGACTGACCACTGCCCTCACGCTGCCCCTCTCTTTCGCCTACTTGGTCTTCAGCAAATCTCTTTGTTGAGCTAGAGTACAATACATTAGACATACAAATCTACTTCCTGCCTTTTGACTGCTTGTTTGTTGACGTCTGTCTTACCTCTTTTAGTCTCTTCATTTATTTATTTTTTTATTTAGTGTGTGAATGATTGTAATAATAAAGTCTTTCTAAGTGATAGCAATGGAAGAGAGAACTGAGCGCACACAGTCTCTCTCTCTCAAACACACACACATATATATATATATTATTATATATATATATGTATATACACACACACTCTCTCTCTTTCAAACACACACACACACACATATATAAACACATACAATCAGGGTTGCTGAGGACAGGGAAAGATGGAGTGCGCTGGTTAAACGATCATCTGTGGTGCCCCTACGACCTCCAAGTTATGGGATAGGATAGGATAGAATATATAATATAAACACACAAAAACTCACTCTCTCTCTCTCTCTTTCAAACACACACACACACAAACATATATATCTATATCTATATATATAGATAGATATATAGATATAGATATAGATATATACACACACTCACCTTATCTCTCACATGTTGATTCCTCTTCAAGCTCCGTCGTGACTTTTAGTTTTTGGAGGTGAGGAAGATAGATTATTTTCATCAAAACTATTGAAAGTAAACCAAACAAGGCTGGTAACTGATGAAGCAGTTTAGTTGGTGGATAAGTCCATCAAGCAATGGATAAGTCCGTCAAGCAGTGGATAAGTCCGTCCGTCAAGCAGGGGATAAGTCCGTCAAGCAGTGGATAAGTCCGTACATCAAGCAGGGATAAGTTGGTCAAGCAGTGGGTAAATCCCTACCCTACCGTACAGCATGGCAGACCTATCCACTGCTTAAACGGCTCCATCAATAACAGCCCTGGCTGGAGAAGTTAAAATACTCTATCAAGAAAACCAACCTTCAACCAACATCTTCTTTCTCATCTTATCATCATCACAATCATCATCATCACTATTATCATCACCACCATACTGAACATTGTAATATAGTGTTTGTACTATCTGAATCAGATTCCAGTCATCCATCTAACACAATCCCCATTAACCACAATCAGCCTGAAACAAAATTCAACTTTTTTTTTAAACGCCATGAAATAAAAAACAATGTTGCAGTTTTAATAGCAGCTTTTTAAAACAATGCAACAATAGATATTTCTACCTTCACCAACAGCGTCAACATAAACAACGACCATCACAGGCCATAGTAAAATTCAGGATGTCTTCCTGGCAATGATACAACAACAAAAACAAATCTAACACAATCCCCATAAACCATAATCAGACCGACACAAAATTCAACCTTTTTTTTAAAAATGCCAATAAATGGAAAATAATGTTGCAGCTTTAAAACAAAACAACGTCAACTAATACAACAATCATCACAGGCCACAATAAAATTCAGGATGTCTTCCTGGCAATGAAACAATACAACAACAAAAACAAATCAGATGCCAAACAAAATGGCAATGAACATTCCAATATTGGATCACATGATAAACTGCGCAACCGTTACAGAGGCACATTCTCTCAACTGCAAGCACTCCGCACACTGACAATAAACCCCATCTCCATTTCCCCATCCCACAACAAGCACTCACCCACACAGACACAAGCACTCACCCACACAGACACAAGCACTCACCCACACAGACACAAGCACTCACCCACACAGACACAAGTACTCACCTGCACAGACACAAGCACTCACCCACACAAGCACTCAGACACAAGCACTCACCCACACAGACACAAGTACTCACCTGCACAGACACAAGCACTCACCCACACAGACATGAGCAAGCACTCACCCACACAAGCACTCACCCACACAGACACAAGCACTCACCCACACAGACACAAGTACTCACCCACACAGACACAAGCACTCACCCACACAGACACCAGCACTCACCCACACAGACACCAGCACTCACCCACACAGACACAAGCACTCACCCACACAGACACAAGTACTCACCTGCACAGACACAAGCACTCACCCACACAAGCACTCAGACACAAGCACTCACCCACACAGACACAAGTACTCACCTGCACAGACACAAGCACTCATCCACACAGACACGAGCAAGCACTCACCCACACAGACACAAGCACTCACCCACACAGACACAAGCACTCACCCACACAGACAAGCACTCACCCACACAGACAAGCACTCACCCACACAGACACAAGCACTCCGCACACTGACAATAAACCCCATCTCCATTTCCCCATCCCACAACAAGCACTCACCCACACAGACAAGCACTCACCCACACACCCTTATTTCCTGATAAAAAAGAGACAATAAAGTGTCAACCCGCCCGCCCCCCCCCCCCCCCCACACACACACACACCAAAAAAAAGAAAAAAAAAAGGCAAAGTCCATATAACTTACATGCTTCTTATAGAACTCGATGAAATCGAGTGCCCAAGAAAAACAAAATGAAATGGTGGCATTAAAATGCAAATACCGATTTTGATCTTTCTATGCTCTTGACCTCAGGACCTTAACCTCTGGCTCCAAATAGACTCATGTAATAATATCAAATAAACTACAGCAAAAGTTGCATTATGCCCCAAAAAGCGATGACCGTGGGATGACCTTAGCCTTCAGTGACCTTGAACTTGGGATTACCTTGACCCTCACATGATCTCTCATGTATGTCTGATCAAATAACTCAACGTTGTTGCATTTTATGGGTTAAATAAACAGCCATTCCATAGGTACAATAACCTAACTTTGGTATGTTTTTGCAAGGCCTAAAATGACTTGGCCTTCAAGATCAATGCAAAAAAGGAACATATATGAAAGGTCTATCTAGCATCTCTAAATACAAGTTTGGACTTTATATATCTCTCATAGTTTAGGGTCAAGGTCACTTCAAAGTACATATACAAACTGACTTTGGACAGCTCCAGTGACCTTGACCTTGGAGTGAGGTTTACTAAATTTGCAAAATATGTGTCTCATTGATATCTTTCATTCGTCAAAGAATCATAAGTTCAACATTAATAACCTAGAAAAAAAATTAAAATTTTCAGAAAAATTGTCATTTAAAAAAAAAAATTAACATTTGATGACCCTGTGACCTGGACATTGAAGTGAAGTCATTCGCTCACTGATTAATTTCGAGGTCTCGTGGGTATACACCACATAGGCACAAGCAAGCTCTCTCACAACATTGGCACAAGCAAGCTCTCTCACAACATTGGTACAAGCAAGCTCTCTCACAACATTGGTACAAGCAAGCTCTCTCTCACCACATAGGCACAAGCAAGCTCTCTCACAACATAGGCACAAGCAAGCTCTCTCACAACATTGGTACAAGCAAGCTCTCTCTCACAACATTGGTACAAGCAAGCTCTCTCACCACATAGGCACAAGCAAGCTCTCTCACAACATAGGCACAAGCAAGCTCTCTCACCACATAGGCACAAGCAAGCTCTCTCTCACAACATTGGCACAAGCAAGCTCTCTCTCACAACATAGGCACAAGCAAGCTCTCTCTCACAACATAGGCACAAGCAAGCTCTCTCTCACAACATAGGCACAAGCAAGCTCTCTCTCACAACATAGGCACAAGCAAGCTCTCACAACATAGGCACAAGCAAGCTCTCTCACAACATAGGCACAAGCAAGCTCTCTCTCACAACATAGGCACAAGCAAGCTCTCTCTCACAACATAGGCACAAGCAAGCTCTCTCACAACATAGGCACAAGCAAGCTCTCTCTCACAACATAGGTACAAGCAAGCTCTCTCTCACAATATAGGCACAAGTAAGCTTTCTCTCACGCACATAGGCACAAGCAAGCTCTCTCACAATATAGGCACAAGCAAGCTCTCTCTCACAACATAGGCACAAGCAAGCTCTCTCTCACAACATAGGCACAAACAAGCTCTCTCTCACAACAGAGGGACAAGCAATCTCTCTCTCACAATATAGGCACAAGCAAGCTCTCTCTCACAATATAGGCACAAGTAAGCTTTCTCTCACACACATAGGCATAAGCAAGCTCTCACGCACATAGGCACAAGTAAGCTTTCTCTCACGCACATAGGCACAAACATGCACTCACTCACACACACACCCCATTTCCCTAAGCACACATACTGTTCTCACACAAACACACTTGCTGAGCCAAGTAACAAATTATATCTGAGTAACAGTCTGCACCATTGTGAGGTGAGCAAATCTGAAATCAACACTCTTGGTCAATCCTGGAATATACACAACAACAATCCATTCACAACAAAAAGCACCAGCACGATACACAACAACAAACCATTCTCAACAAGCACCAGCACGATACACAACAAACCATTCTCAACAACAAGCACCAGCACGATACACAACAAACCATTCTCAACAACAAGCACCAGCACAATACACAACAAACCATTCTCAACAACAAGCACCAGCACGATACACAACAACAAACCATTCTCAACAACAAGCACCAGCACGATACACAACAACAAACCATTCTCAACAACAAGCACCAGCATGATACACAACAACCATTCTCAACAACAAGCACCAGCACGATACACAACAACAAACCATTCTCAACAAGCACCAGCACGATACACAACAAACCATTCTCAACAACAAGCACCAGCACGATACACAACAATCTGTTCTCAACAACAAGCACCAGCACGATACACAACAACAAACCATTCTCAACAAGCACCAGCACAATACACAACAACAAACCATTCTCAACAACAAGCACCAGCATGATACACAACAACCATTCTCAACAACAAGCACCAGCACGATACACAACAAACCATTCTCAACAACAAGCACCAGCATGATACACAACAACCATTCTCAACAACAAGCACCAGCACGATAAACAACAACAATCCATTCTCAACAACAAGCACCAGCACGATAGACAACAACAAACCATTCTCAACAACAAGCACCAGCACGATACACAACAAACCATTCTCAACAACAAGCACCAGCATGATACACAACAACAAACCATTCTCAACAACAAGCACCAGCACGATACACAACAACAAACCATTCTCAACAACAAGCACCAGCACGATACACAACAACAAACCATTCTCAACAACAAGCACCAGCACGATACACAACAACAAACCATTCTCAACAATAAGCACCAGCATGATACACAACAACAAACCATTCTCAACAACAAGCACCAGCACGATACACAACAACAAACCATTCTCAACAACAAGCACCAGCACGATACACAACAAACCATTCTCAACATTCTCAGCGTCTTAAATTCAAGGAAATTTCAATCCACATCTCAGCAGAAAATGGCTAGTTTCACGATAGAGAAAGTGTAGGTGTAACTGCTGTTTTTCTAGACGTGTATCTGAAGAAAGCAAAGAATTCACTGTAAGTAAACTTGTACTTCACAGTCTTTTTGTGCAATCAATAAATCAATGTATAACATAGTGGTCAAATACCCAACATACCATGACTTGCAAGCTGCCACACAGACCTTATGTACGACATAGCGGTCAAATACCCAACAAACCATGACTTGCAAGCTGCCACACAGACCTTATGTATGACATAGCGATCAAATACCCAACAAGCCATGACTTGCCACACAGGCCTTCAAACACGTCTGCTTGAATAGTGGGGTGTGGGATGGGGGTGAGGAAGATGAAACAAAGTGTGTGGAAGGGTAGCGTTGGGGTGGTTGGAAACAAAGTGTGTGGAAGGGTAGCGTTGGGGTGGGGGGATTGATTGATTGATTGATTTATTGTTGCTTTAGGTCCAGCGGACTCTTCCGAGCCAAATCAGGACCGGACAACCCCCGATCCGCATAAAAGATCTGCCGAAACAACCCCAGTGGAAAAACTGAATGCCCTCCACCGGCCAGTCACCTTACAACAAAGACATCCCACGCGGGGGACGGCTGAGGGTTGACCTCAACTACGCGAACCCCCGGTTACAAAAACAAAATAGAATACAAACATCATTATAAATCATCAACAAAACACATACATATAAAATGCCTATATTGCTAACTAATACAATCATAGGAAGCCCTAGTGACCACCCGGCAGAAAGCGTCCAACACTCCCAAGCTGATCCAACAGACCTCATACACAAACAAGGAGTCTTGTCCAGGAAGAGTTTTCAAGAAAAAAGGTAGGTCATTGATCTAGCGAAGAAGAAGAGAGTATAGCAGAGTGATAGGACAGAGCAGGAATGGGAAAGAGTAAATGAGGAAGACAGCGACAGTGGGAATTTAAAGCACTAAATTTCCATAAAGTGGGGATACTATTTATACTGAAAACCCCCGGCACTCCAACGGGGGTACTGTTGCCGCAGTGAATTTGTCTTGCCTACAAAGGAAAGACAGGTTTTCAACTGTGGCTTTCACTTTTCCCTTTATAGGTTTGAACAATCTACAGTGGCAAGATTGCTCATGACCCCAAGGGGTGGGGTGGGGGGAAACAAAGTGTGTGGAAGGGTAGCGTTGGGGTGGGGGGAAACAAAGTGTGTGGAAGGGTAGAGTTGGGGTGGTAGGTTGACACAGATGGGCTAAAAATAGTTTGTCAGTTTTCACTGTAGAAGTCCAATAAAAACATTCAGCCGCTTTGAAATTTCTATCCAGTTCCTTGTTCCCCCTCCCAATAGAGTTGACTGCCAAGTAGACCAGTGCTAAATGCACTACAGTATTAAAGGTCCCACATTCACAATACTAGTTCATTAAACAGACTATATTATCTGAAAAGCTGAAACATCCAACTTCAGATTCAAACATAACATCTTAAATGCCACAGTCTAAACACTAAACCAACAAACGTACCAACTGCATCATCTGACCAGACTAGCAGTGTCTAATGACAGGTTCATACACCTACTACTGAAGTACATAGAAACTATAGGGCAACACTAGTAATAGCAAGACTGTCAAAAGCCGTAGGTTAGGTGATGCCTGATAGAGAAGTAACCACCCAACCTCTAAATCAACCAATGGGGGGAGAGTTTTCTGGGTGGACTGGGGGTGTTAAGACATGGTTTCCTCAGTGCGGGCAGAAAATCAGCCAGGTTATCCACTCCTCTACCCCAGCTGGCCCTGTCAGCGTCATGTCTCCAGTGAGCGTGGTGCTCTGGGCGCGAGGTGGGGAAGTGTCTGGATGTAGCAGGATGGTGAGGGTCATCAGATGGATGGGGACCATTGTCTCCAGCGTACAAGTCCAGCTGATCCAGCACATCGGGTGCCAGATGAGTAGAAAATGACGCGTCATTGTCCATTGCTGAGTTCTGCGTCAGGCTGTCCTCGTTGTCCTGAAACAACATGGCTTACAACATAGCCTACAAAATAGCTTACTACACACTACAAAATAGCTTACAACACACTATGACATAGCTTACAACACACTACAACATAGCTTACAACACATTACAACATAGCTTACAACACATTAAAACGTAGCTTACAACACACTACAACGTAGCTTACAACACACTACGATATAGCTTACAACACATTACAACATAGCTTACAACACATTACAACATAGCTTACAACACATTACAACATAGCTTACAACACATTACAACGTAGCTTACAACACACTACAACATAGCTTACAAAACACTACGATATAGCTTACAACACAGCTTACAACACATTACAACATAGCTTACAACACACTACGATATAGCTTACAACACATTACAACATAGCTTACAACACAGCTTACAACACATTACAACACAGCTTACAACACACAACAACATAGCTTACAACACATTACAACATAGCTTACAACACATTACAACATAGCTTACAACACACTATGACATAGCTTACAACACATTACAATATGGCTTACAACACACTATGACTTAGCTTACAACACATTACAACATAGCTTACAACACAGCACACCCTAGTCTATAACATAGATTACAACAAAGCTTCCAACACTATAACATAGCTTACAACACAGCTTAAAATGCACATGAAAGTATGAAGAGTGAGAGGAGAGAGAGATAGGACAGCAAAAAAGAAGAAATATCACTATATTTGTTTAACAAATTATCTCCCCTTCCTTACCCCCTCCCTTCCCTCTCTCCTCCCACACACACACACAAAGTATCTGTGATTCTTGCTCCTATTTGTACTGGTAAATTGTCTGTGCACAAACACAAAGTCAATGTCTCTTGGACCAGCTCCCCATTGCTCTTTTGGGTTGAGGGTCCCAAGTTCTCTGCCTAGTTGGATTGTGCGTTTTTTATTTCCAGTAGTATGAGAATAGGCCTACATTCTGTGCTCATGACCATCCTTACAGCTCAACCGCATGGATTGGCAATGGCTCTTCGCGCTAAATGGAAGATTTCCACACTGCATCAGGCTATTAGTCATCCCAAAATGCTAAAAGGGAAGAAGGCCAGTAACAACAGTGGCATGGAGGGAATGAAACACAATCTAAAACAAATTATTTTTTGCCCCAATTGCCATTTTATCCACTGGCGTGCTCACCAACAATAACACACTTTGCGGGATTCCAGAAAATTCACAATGTCGTCGAAATGGTCGACGACGCACTTTCTCATGTGAGGGCATCCCAAGAAAGGCCAGCTCGTGGGAGTGCGATAGTAGCAGCCTGAACAATTCATTGAAAATCATTTGGTGTGTATTATACTTATAGAACAGATCATGGGACACAAAAATGGATTTTCATCCTTGAATTGGACAGAAAATGTGCACTAGCTTTAGTTGTAACAATTTTAAAAGTGTGTACTGTATAAAGGCGGTTTGATAGGTAATTGGGTCAGCTCATTAGCAGAAACATTAGATCTGCCAGAAATAAAAGACACAATCCAACTAGGCAGGGAACTTCGGTAGTCAAAGATTATTGGCATCAAGTGGTAGCCACGCTTCCATGGAATGAAATTCCCTGATGAGACTAACACACATGGCAACAATAGCTGGCTGGAGAGAGAGCCACTGATGATGGATAGTTGGATGATGTGAACAGTAAATCAATCGCAAACAAAAATGATACAATTAAATAATACATAACAACGGCTCAGGGCTACATACAACAACAATAACAAACACAATCCACATACTGGTCGTTGTCAAACACAGTCCCACGTTACGTCACTGTAAACAACACACAGGATATCTTTAAGTCAAGTCACCAAGAAGAAAATAAGATAGACCACCTTGTAGTCTTAAATCGTTGCACCACAGTCTAGTCATACAGTCTCACACACAACTGTCACACACACACACAGACACAAACACACAACAGTAACTCACATAACGGTCACACACACACAACAGTTACACACAACAGTTACACACACAACAGTCACACACACAACAGTTACATACACACAACAGTTACACACACAAAGTCATACACACACAACAGTCATACACACACAACAGTTACACACATACCAGTTAAATACTCAAATGTTACACATATACACAACAGCCACACACACAACAGTTACATATATACAACAGCCACACACATAACAGTTACACATACATAACAGTCACACACACAACAGTTACACATACATAACATGTGGCGAGTTTCTCCATAACTTAATTTAATTTAATTTAATGTTCGTTATTTGTTAGGCGCCTTAGCATAAGGATCAAGGCGCTGGCCGATACAGGATCTAACTCATACCGCCCGAGACGCCCACCCGCAGCCTTTGGGCGCATGGTCTGACGCCTGGACAACTGAGCACAATCCTAGGCATCCAGGGATGGGGGAGAAGGACCAAGAGCATGCTGGATGTGTTCTTGTTACCGGCACTCACCCGTCTAGGACATGAGCGTCAGGATCTTTAAAGTCCGTTATGATGGAATGTATGCGACACACAGACTAGACCTTGGTTTATACTCTCATCCGAAGGAGTAGGAAAACAGGAGTAAAGTGTCTTTCCCAGGGACACAACGCAATGGCCCGGCCAGGGCCTCGAACCCGGGACCTTCAGATCCGCAAGCCGAAGCCCTACCATTAGACCACAGTGTCAAACTTCAGTGATGACCCAGGCTCTACGACTTTGGTCGAACATGAAGTCCACCTTACTTGAAATTTCCCGTTCGATCCAAACCCTTCCCGATCCCTTTCAAAGTCGGCGAATCCTTGAAGAAAGACATCGATGAGATGCTGAAGATGGGCATCATCAGGGAGTCCAGTTCCCCCTACGCATCCCCTGTCGTGGTCGTGAAGAAGGACGGAAGCAACAGAGTATGCATCTACTACAGGAAGGTTAACAAGATCACTGTCTTCGACCCTGAGCCGATGCCTACTGCAGCAGACCAGTTCCGCCAATTATCGGGGAGTAAAATATTCTCGAAGATTGACTTCAGCAAGGGTTATTGGCAAGTCCCCGTGCGTAAACAGGCTTTTATAACTCCTGATGGGACGTACGAGTGCCAAAGGATGCCCTTTGGCATGGTCAACAGCGGTGCTACCCTGAAGAGAGGAATGAAGAAGATGCTCAATGGGATGGACAACGTCATATGTTACTGGGACGACCTGCTAGGCCACACCCGCACCTGGGAAGAGCATCTGCAGACCTTGAGGGAGCTGTTTCACCGTCTAACAGAAGCTAACCTGACTATGACGACACGAGTTTTTGACGCACGCTAGTAGTAGTTGTGCCGGAGTTGTATATAGTTCAGAGTTGCACATCTCTAGTGCTACAGTGTATAAAGTTTTTTATCAGCATTCTTTATTGCAATGTATGCAGGGTATGTATGGTTTTCACGTGGTTAACGCATAAAGCATAATGCATAGCTAGAAGAATTGGGGACTGAACGAAACTCGATGCCTTATACTGTGAACTGGGTAAAGATTTAGCCTAGCAGCGTCGAGTTGGGAGCTATTGCGAGCAGACAGTTTTTAGACTTAAAGTGACTTTTTGACTGTGTTATCTCAGGACAAAGGGAAGTCTGCTTCTGTAAGGATGATTCGAACCACCCAAGGTCTTGTGCCCTTGTCGGGACAAGAATGACCAAAAAGACTGTAGCGGAAAGATTATGACTGCCATTTATTCAGGAAGTAATAAGTGTAGGGTCTTTTCTTAAGGGTGTGTGCCCTTCGTTTAGGGACCTCCCAAGGCTCAGTGACCTCGTCGGTACTGAGATGTTCCGGGTACATAGCAAAGCATAGCACAGTAACGAACTTTCTACTCTCAGCGGATAACTATCGTGTTGTGGTGTATTGTATCGTGTTGTGGTGTGGTGTTTATGTATCCATGATTCACAGGCCGAGAACTTAAAGGTGAGTGTGTACCCAGTAATTCTATTCCTTAGTGGCTATGCACTCCGAGCTATGTGAATGAATGATGTTGAATGATGGGGAAAGGGATATATCTTGCTAAATAGTATTGTTTATATGATTTTATATGATTTTCTTGTTTAAATATGTAGAATGAATAATGTTGTTGATGTGGTTGCCAAATGGGGTCAAGGGGTGATGATGAAGTGTATATGCTTAAATAAGAGAAAGAGGGGTGATGAATATGAGGGAAAGGTGACGTTGTATTATAGCATGCTAGAGAGAGATAATTGTGAATGAGGGGAGATAATGTGCTATAACATGGAGAGGGGTGATGAAGGTGAGAATGAAGATGAATCAGGATAGGTTGACTGGAAATGTAATTATAACGATGAGATATATTTGTATAAACAACGATGTTTATGAGGGAAAATATAAATTATTAGAACCGAGGATTGAATTGAATTGTTGAAATGCATATATACTACTCAAAATAATACAAGGGCCACTTGGACATATGGGTCTCTCTTTAACTCTTTCCCTGCCAGGCATGTTTCCACGTTTGTGCCAGACATTTCTCTGGCACCGGAAAGAAAGTTCAGTACCTTGGGCATTTAAGCTACTGTTATTTCAATAATAGTTGTTAAATAGACATATTTCATATCAAATTAAAGGTAAAAGAGTGAAGAATAAAAAAAACACCACAAAAATGTTAATTTGATTATGTTATTGAAATATGTGTTTTGAAAGCATGTTGATCTTTTTGAAATGATAAAATAAAATAAAAATATTTCTACATACCACAGTGATAAAAAAAATCTGGAGGAATAATTCCAATCACTGAATCAGCTTCACACACCAGAAAGAAAATTTGTTTAGGATCAAAATACACTTTACAGTTTGAAATTATATTGATTATTAGCAGAGTTTGACACAATGTCGATTGTGCCCATCACATATGCTTAGTAAAATGCACAAAAAACACTCTAAAAACGAATCAATTTGAAGAAACCACGCGCGTGTCGATCGGGAACGAAAGTAGAAAGAGTTATCTCTCTTTGGTTAAAATAAAACTTGGATTGGACTGCGCAAAAAAACGGAACGAAACGGAATACTGAAATCGACGATATATCGTCGATTGGCACAAACATGGCGGCTCAGATCGACGATATATCGTCGATTGGCAGGGAAAGAGTTAAATCAGAAACACAAATTCAATTTATTAGTTCATCATATTTTATTGCAATCATTTCATCATCAATAACAAAAAAGATTTT
The DNA here is from genome assembly GCA_036898135.1 of Oncomelania hupensis. Lineage (NCBI taxonomy): Eukaryota > Metazoa > Mollusca > Gastropoda > Littorinimorpha > Pomatiopsidae > Oncomelania > Oncomelania hupensis. The sequence goes on from CM072517.1 coordinate 74,077,991, forward strand.
AGACATCAGTCGCTTAAAATTTGAGTAAATTCAATTTAACTGGACATACCCCTCATTTACAAAATCAAAACTTTAGAAACCAAAAATCTATAGAGTCAGTATCGGGTGTGGCCACTGTTTGCATCAATGCAGTCTTGGCATCGTTGTCTCATGGATCGTATCAGGTTATAGAGGATGTTTCCTGGGATGGCCAACCACTCTTGCTGGAGAACTTGGGCCAGAACTTCAAGGTTAGCTCCTGGAGGGAGGTTTGCCCGTGTCTGTCAACCCAAGACATCCCACAGATGTTCTATGGGGTTCAAATCGGGTGATCGAGCCGGCCAATCCATCCTTATGACATGCTGTTGCTGCAGGAAGTCATTGACGAAACGCGCTCGGTGGGTTCTGGCATTATCGTCCTGTAGTATGGCACCTTCCCCAATGGCCCGCAGAGCTGGGAGAACCCTAGGTTGTAGGACGTCATCCCTGTAGCCAATACCGTTTAAGTTGCCATGAATTTGGAGCAAGGGTGTTCTGAAGTTTAATGCGAAGCCACCCCACATCATGACAGATCCACCACCAAAGCGGTCATGCTCGCATCAGCAAAACGCTCCCGTGCACGCCTCCAAACATTCACTCGACGGTCGTTGAAAGACAAGGAGAACTGAGACTCGTCTGTAAAGAGCACCCTTGACCAATGTTGCCTAGTCCACACCAAATGACGCCGATCCCAGGCCAAACGCGCTGCACGGTGAGCTGGGGTGAGCAAAGGCCGTACTGCTAGTCGTCTTGATCGCAGGTTTGCCTCGTGTAGACGGTTGGAATTGTCTGGTCGCTGACGTTAACATTGTTGGATGCATGACGCTGTCTTCTGATGGTGTTTGCTGTAGCGGACCTCATTCTCAGAGCTGACAGGGTGATGAAATGGTCTTGTCTTGCAGTGGTAATGCGGGGGCGTCCGGACATTCTTGGTTCTTGAACGCTTCCAGTGTTGTTACAGCGCTCCCGCAGCCTTTGGACAACAGAGTGGGACACTCCCAGCCGCCTGCCAACTTCTCTCACCCCCACCCCTACCTGAAGCCATGCAATAGCTCTGCCTCTATCCGCATCAGTCAATCATCGCCTTGGGGGCATGGTTAGAAAAGCAGCAAAAGCGCTGCCATTTATACCCAGAAAAAAGCGCCGATTGTTGAACTGAACTCAGAAAATGCAAGCTTTTCGCTTGCAAATCACTTTTTAATGTTGAAAATTTTGCTTTGTTAGCAAGACAACAGTAAATTAGGGTCATTTTTTTGTAAAAATTGGGTTTGTTTTTCAACTCAGTGCAGAAAGTTCAAAACTCACACATGTGATTACTTGTCAGAATAAGATTGTCTTGAATGTTACTGTACAGGATAAGTTTTGAAATAAGCAATATAAGCGATATTATTGATAGCAGCAAAAAATAATTAAACTAAATGAAATATGAGAGTGGCCCTTCAATTATTTTGAGTAGTATATAAACAGGTCAAGATGGTGGGCGGCGGAAGGAGTACTTGTTTATGTAGTGTTTACATTTTGCATGAAGATAGATTAGTAAGACAATTTATTTGTTGACCAGATTGGGCTTACAGCGTATACTACTGCTTATTCTGCTTATACGTCTACGCCCTGCTACTAATTTCCATTACTTCAAGTTCTACTTTCACCGCTACCTTCTCCTCCAGGTTGGTGTGAGAGTGCTGTCTGAGGGGTGTGTGTCACCGCTACTTCTCCGCCATTCTGGTTGAGAGTGCTGTCTGAGGGACTGCATGCTCATCACCGCCTGTACACTTCGTGTGCCCCAAGACGACAGGGAGACAACCGCCTAAGCTTCTGCATACCACACCCGGGTTCTCCACAGTCATACACACTTGCATATCACGCACATTACCATACCTACGTCGCAAGGATTCAGTGTAGTATACTTTATTATCTGTGGATTGACTGCTTCATTTGTTGAGTTTAGCTAAAGACAAGAGTGCTACAAACAGTGAACAGTGATTTATCAAGCCAGCCAATTTAATCTAATTTACACTTCAAGTCTTGCTGGCTAGTGTCTTAACTTGTCATTAAATTTATTTCTTGCCTGACTTTTTCACTGTTGCCGATTGTTTACTGTTATATATTACATTTGTTACATATTGTTGTGGGCATTTTGGTGTACAGTTTCCGGGGTTTTCAGATTTAGACAAGGGAGGTAATTGTTCATTAACTGTTGGGTTGTGGGTCCGCATAGGGGTTGAGGGAGGTTTCCCATCGTCCTGTGTGTGTGTGCGTTTGTTGCTGAATAAAAGAGTGTGATTGTTCATCTGGCATTTTGTGTTAGTTGTTTTGTTTGAGTTTGATTCCTTCACTAGCTGTTGAGCTGAACGTTCACGGCACCCACAAAGCCTAGGGTGACGTGACACTGACCGTGAGACCCAGTAAGTGCATTCTGGGAACTGACAACGACTTCATCGGACATTTGATGGAAGAAGGAAGCAATAGAGGATGCGCTGACTCCAGGAAAACCCACGAGATCACTGTCTTTGAACCTGGGCCGATAACAACCGTAACGGACGAGGGCGTCGTTTCCTTGCGAATGAAAGAACATTGACTCTGTGTAGATAAACTGAGAACATTGACAGTATCCAGACAGACTTGCAGATGAAAAACATTGACTCTGTGTGGATGGACTGAGGACATTGACAGTATGCAGACAGACTGAAATAAGTTTTAATTCTGGACTTTGTTCATTGCGTCTCAACGTTGTTGAAAGAAATTAAATAAATTTCTTTGAAATTAAATAAATGTCTTCTTGTGTAGGGTTAGGTTTATGTTATGTTGAGACGTGCATGGTGGTGCGTGTGGGACGCGCACGATAGATCCGATCATTTTGTTTTGCAAAGCATGCAATAATAGAGTCTATTTACCTTTGATTTGATTTTGCGTTGTTGTTAGAAGAAGCTTGCTATAAGTTGATAATTTTCGTTGGTCGATATTATTGGAGAATTCTCTACAGATGCTTGTTTACTATCGATTGAATCTTCACGATAACTGTAGATAGCTGAGAAAATTCTTGCACTGTAAAGAAAGTTGTATGACGTAAGACAGTGATGACGAAGTTTATTCCGATTGGTTGTAATGTGTCAGGCTGGAACATTCTGACGTTACCTGGAGTCTAGAAAAAAATATATAATTGATGCACTGTGGAAAGTTAAAAATTGCAGAGAGTGAGAAAGTGAAAAGCGATTGTATGCAGTTGTTGATGTACGCTGAGTAAAGTTGGAAAACTTCATACGAAGACTCCTGCCTTGTTGCTGAGTGAACAGGTAGCGTGGATAAACGAATCTGAGTTACACTTATCAGGATTCAAGCATTGGGGCTGAATCAACTACTGATAAAAAAACAAAACCAACATCGAGTGTAACAATGTTAGACATGCACTTCTGCCCCAATCCAGCTCAAAGCAGAAGATCCAAATCCTGCCACAGTGGGGTGCCTGCTAGCTCAGTGGACAGAGAGCTGCTTTCCTATGCACAAGTTCGCGGATTCCAACACTCGCAAGGGACGAACTTATGTGACTTAGCTACGAGACCTCCAGCCAGCCAATCTCAACCAGAGGTGCCAACCCCCTAATCTTCTTGTCAGTATTTCCGGACCCATTTGCCAGTATTTTTTAACACTTTTCAATATTTTTTTTTCTCGCAAAACCCATCCAATGACACTATAAAATAACGACAGGCTTCCCTCTGAAACAGCAGGCTATTTTCAGTCCTCTAAAATTACGATGAAAATCAGCTTGTTGAACATCACACTTGTTTTACTCTAAAATCACCATGAAAATCAGCTTGTTGAATACATCGACGTTCAGTGAGTGCAGGAGTACTATTATGAGACCAGAAACTGGTACAGAAGCACCGCTGGCAAAGATAACCCTTTACTGGGAACACGTCTATTTTTTAGCTCTAAACAGGCAAGACATTTTATAATTTTAGAGATATTTCGGGGTACGTTAGTAAAAACACCACATCTTAGGTATTAGTGCATAGATTTAAATGAAATAAAATGCAAAATGAACAGAAATAAATTCTTTTTTTGATTATCTACCTTTTTATGCTTCTCTTGTTATGTCTTGTTTTTTTTATTACTCCATGTGTTTACAAAAAAAATGTTTTAAAAAGTCCAAACAAGCCTCCTCCTCTTCTTTACTTCCCTGCCCATCTGAAAGATCGGATGCATGCATGCTACTGACACTAATGTCAGTACCGATCTCTTCCTCCGACTTAAAGTCTATTTCTCTCACTTTAATGGCTGATAAATGGAAGCCTGTAAACTCTCCTTCATCAGTCGAATAATCCAAACCATCCATTTTAGACACTCACACAAATTTTTTTTTTTTTTTACATCAATAAAACGAATGTATCAAAGAGAAAACTTGTGGAAATGCAGTCGATTGTTTTCACAACAGAATAAACCGGAAGTCAAATGCCGGAAGTCTCGCAATCTTTCAAACAACGCAAGAATATAACCAGTGGTTGATACGGACGCTTTTGGGCGTTTGGCCTGTTTAGATTTAGGCCGCTTTCGGCCGCTATGCCCGGTAAAGGGATAAACGATCGGCAACTTCTTCTCCGTATTTTTATTAAAGCTACCGTATTTCCGTATTTAATTCACTTCGCCGGAATTAAATACGGTCAATCCGTACTGGTTGGCACCTCTGCTCAACATTTCAATAATGGTATTGGATGACAGCCAATCTAAACATTTCAACATTAAAAAATCTATTTCCTTTCCATCACTTAATAGCGATCTCCCTGCCTTTACACCACATGTTCTGAGTGATAGATGTGTGTTTGTGAGAGTGGGTGAAGCATGTCAGCTTGTATGTTGCTACAGATCGCCGCGCTTTGAGCCTGATTGGTGATCTGGGGAAAAGTGTGTATATAGCAGCCATGAAGTGAAAATGCTTACTGGGCTAGGCAGAGCAGAGGGAGCGGGCACGGCATGTCGGTGCAGAGACTCCAACAAACTGTCCCTCACTGTTGGTCTACCACTATGGAAAATGGGCATGTGAGGCTCATCCACTCCCTGCACAATGGTAAAAGTCAAATTAAAGCTAAACAATGACATAGGACCAAGTGTGTGTGTGTGTGTGTATTATATATGTCTAATGTGTAAAATTGTTTCTAAATCACTGTACCTGAGATTGCTGGTGGTCCATGGTTTGGATATCTCTCGAAGCATAAGAGCCATGTACTGATGCAGGGGGTACAACTATTCCCAAAACAGAGTTTTGCTCAATGTAGCCTACATCATCTCCCCTGAACAAAATTTAAAAAAAAAGATAAAGAAACAAGAGATAACAATAATAATAATAATAATACAAAGATTTATTTATATAGCATATATATATCTGATGATTGATAGTTGCAGTTGTGCTATGCTTACATACTACAAAATGCAGCAACTACACATGGTCAAATCAATGATGACATATTACAAAAGGAAGCTAAAAGGTAGTCGGATTCCTTTCATCACTTCTCTGTCCTTTGTCATTAACCTTTCACTTCCAATGTTGCATTAATGCAGCTGAAGGGCTGAATACTCAAGTAGCATTTTTTCGATGATATTAACAATGGACACAAGTATATCAACTAACAAGTTAGTATCTCTCTTCTATGTCTCTATCGACGTGCGCGTACAACCGATTGCTTCCCTTTACATGCTTTGAGCTCCATAGAGCGTCATCGGCCTTGTAATGAGATGTTCATGTAATAAGACATCGCAGCTACTTCCGTTTGGTACTTCCGGTTAGTAAAGCAACGCACGCCATACGCAGACTGGCATGTGGTAAAATCTCTCTGGCCTCCATCGCATTCTTGTTTATGTTGTACGTCGTCATCCTCCATCATCACGATCATAGCACATGGTGGCAGCGGTAAACTGACATTTTTAACCTATATTTTGCATCCACGATGGCGAAATTCCATCCTCCCGAGACTTTCAATTTCGCATCTCCTGCCACTTGGCCAGAGTGGCGTGCGCGATTTCTTCGCTTTCGCACAGCAACAAAGCTGACGGGGGAAGACGGCGCAATTCAAGTTTCAAGCCTTATCTACGCCATGTGACCCGAGGCGGAGAAGATCTTCACTTCTTTTAACCTCCAAGAACGAGAGGCAGCAAACTTCGACGGCGTCCTTACCAAGTTCAACGAGCATTTCATTCCCAAACGGAATATCATCCACGAGCGTGCCAAGTTTTACAGCAGGGCCCAGCAAGCTGGCGAGTCTGTCGAACAGTATGTACGTGCATTATACGATCTTGCAGCGTTTTGTGACTTTGATTCAAAAGATGAAGCGATTCGCGATCGCCTTGTTCTCGGATTAGCCGACATAGAAGTCTCTCAAAAACTTCAGCTCGAAAACGGCCTCACTCTCGCCAGTGCTATTCAAACAGCGAGACATTTTGAGCTTGTCAAAGCACAAATTTCAGACCAGCGCAGCTTGGCTACAGATGCTGTTCAGCATTGTGCCCACACCTCTCGTCGCCCTCGCTCTCGCCCGCCAGGTGCAACACGTCCTTTCTCTAGAGGGGGTGCCTCTGGCCGCACATCCGCCGCCGCCGATTCTGCCGCCGGGAAATGTGGGAATTGTGGACAGTCCCATGAGCACTCCTCCTGCCCAGCCAAGGGTAAAACTTGCCGATACTGTGGAAAGGTGGGTCATTTCATTCATGTTTGCCGCCAGCGTCAGCGTAGGGGTATGCGGCGTGGCGTGAACAGCGTCGTTCAGGATGACGTCACCGAATCGTTCTTCTTTGGCTCTATCATGTCGTCGGTTGATGAGCCGCCATGGAGAGTGACTATTAACATTGGTAATCATCCTATCAGCTTCAAAGTTGATACAGGTGCTGACGTCAGCGTCATCTCCAAGGCAACCTTCAATCAGCTGCGCCCTCGTCCGCAGTTGTCTCCATCTAAAGCTACTCTGCGTAGTCCTGGTGGTGTTTTGCAGAACTTAGGGGAGTTCACCACTTCAGCCAGCTTTAAGAACAAGGTATTTGACATTCGCCTCTTCGTCATTGACTCAGAAACTGACAGTCTCTTGGGCAGACCTATTGCTCATGCAATGGGCATCGTGCAGAAGAACATTTGCGAGATTGGAGCTTCAGTGCCTCCACTTGAACTGTCTTCACCAGTCCAGTGTACTCCAGTGACCATCAACCTTCGCAGCGATGCCGAGCCTTACAGTCTTCCCACTGCCAGGCGTGTTCCTGTACCTCTCATCGACAAGGTCAAGGCCGAGCTTCGTCGGATGGAGAATGCAGGCGTGATTGAGCCCATCACTGAGCCTACAGACTGGTGTGCACCCATGGTGCCAGTCATGAAAAAGAACGGATCCGTACGCATCTGTACAGACTTCAAGAAACTAAATGCTGCAGTGAAACGTGAACGGTATGTCCTTCCAACGTTAGACGACTTGCTACACAGGCTACAAGGCGCCTCGGTGTTCTCAAAACTGGATGCCGCTTCCGGGTTTTGGCAGATCCCCTTAGCTCAATCAACTGCAAAATTGACAACCTTCATTACTCCATGTGGCAGGTACTTCTACAAGCGTCTCCCTTTCGGAATTTCAAGTGCCCCGGAAATTTTCCAGAGAGTCATGGAATGCATTCTGGGAAACGAGCAGAACGTCCTCTGCTATTTTGATGACATTCTGGTTTACAGCAGATCAGAGCAAGAACACGAGAAAGACTTGTCTGCAGTCCTGAAGAAGCTCAAAGAGGTCAACCTGAGCCTGAACAAGGAGAAATGTGAACTTCGAAAAACAGAGATCGAATTCCTGGGACACCGCATCAGCAAGGAGGGCATCCGTCCTGACCCAACCAAGGTTGATGCCATCGTCAACATGCCAGATCCAAGAAACGTCGAAGAACTGCGTCGCTTGCTTGGGATGGTAAACTTCATGGGCAGATATGTACCAAATCTATCGACAACTCTTCGTCCCCTGACACAGCTGCTAGAGAAGTCTGCTCACTGGAGCTGGGGGCCTGCTCAAGCTCACGCGCTCGCAAGCGTGAAGGAACTGCTCACTTGTGCACCAACGCTCGCCTTCTTCGACCTCACCAAGCCCACTGTGGTGAGCGCCGACGCCAGTTCGTACGGGATAGGAGGTGTGCTACTTCAAGAAACTGAAGGGACACTCAAACCCGTCGCTTTCTGCTCCCGTACTTTGACGCCAGCTGAAAAGAAATACGCACAGATAGAAAAAGAACTCCTTGCTGCAGTCTGGACATGTGAAAAGTTCCAGAGATACCTTGTGGGGCTTCCATCATTCAAACTACAGACTGACCACAAGCCACTTGTCCCCTTGATCAATGTCCGCGATCTTCAGGATTCGCCAATTCGCTGCCAGCGAATGCTCATCAGGCTCATGCGTTTCAACGTCAACACTGATTATATCCCAGGGTCACGTCTAATCATCGCCGACACTCTGTCGCGCAGCCCTCAGCCGGAGAGTGCCGAAGTCGACAAAGAAGTTGACTGTCTTGTGCAAGACGTGGACTCCTATCTTGACTCCGTTCGACAGTCCTGGCCAGCGTCTGATGTGAAGCTTCGTCAGTTTGCAGAAGAGTCTGCAAATGACCCCGTCATCAGAGCCGCCATTGACTACACTACTCACGGATGGCCAAGGTACGCCAAAGATGTTGACTTGTCGCTTCGCCAGTTCTACAATGTCAGATCTGAACTCAGCACCTACAACGGCATGCTTGTCAGGGGATCCCAAATCGTCATTCCTCAGTCCTTGAGAGGCGACATTCTCAGCACTATCCACGAAGGTCATTTAGGCATCACAAAATGTCGAGAGCGAGCTCGACAAACAGTGTGGTGGCCAGGAATCAGCACAGACATTCAAAGACTTGTCTCCTCGTGCCGTCATTGTGAACAAAAACAGCCTTCTCAAGCTAAAGAGCCACTCATGTCAACACCGCTTCCAGATCGACCCTTCCAAAGAGTAGGTGCTGACATTTGCGACTTCAAGGGTCAACATTACCTCGTCCTTATGGATTACTATTCTCGCTTCCTGGAGATCATGCATCTGTCCCGCATGACCTCAGAGGTCATCATTGCCAAGATGAAATCAGTCTTCGCTTGCCATGGCATTCCAGAAACTGTTGTCACCGACAATGGTCGCCAGTTCATCTCTGCCGAATTTCAACAGTTCGCCCTTGCTTGGCATTTCGCGCATGTCACCAGTTCCCCATATTGTCCCCAGAGTAATGGTGAAGCAGAGCGCGCAGTGCGCGAAGCAAAGAAAATTCTTGCCCAACCTGACCCAATGCTTGCCCTGTTGATCTATCGGTCCACTCCAACAACCCCCACTGGGTACAGTCCGTCTGAATTAGCCATGGGTCGTCGCATTCGCGATATCCTCCCCACCTTGCCCATCAACCTCACACCCCGTATCATTGGTAGAAACTCATTTGCAATGAGGGATGAGAAGAAGAAGAGAGAAAACAAGAGACATTTTGATCGTCGCCATGGTACACGAGAGCTCCCTCCTCTTTCCCCTGGTACTGTGGTACTCCAGAAACTAGACCAAGAGCGTCAGTGGACAAGTCCCGCCACTGTCGTCAAATGCGTCGCTCCCAGGTCATACCTGATCCAGACGCCGTTTGGCATCATCCGCAGGAACCGCAAACACCTGCGACCCACTTCGTCCTTCTTTCCTCCTTCTGTCATCCACTTGCCCCAAGAAGATTCCGCCCAACAGGCCATGTCTCCTTCTTACCCTGACCAGTTTCATATCCCACCTGGTCCAAAGTTCCCTGATCCAGTCCCTAATCCAGTTCCTGTGATGTCTCCTGCACCTGCAGCCCTGGCCAGCCCTAAAAAGCCAGAAAAGTCTGCTCCTGACCCGCATACTCCATGTCCTTCTGCTAGCCCGCCGCCAGCGCCATTCGGAGGTCCATCCTCTGCAGTCGCAGTCCAGGTTTCCCGGTGTGGGCGTATCATCCATCGACCTGCGAGGTACCTAGATTGAGAAGAGCAGCCTACGACCAGTGCCATGCCCAGTTCCAAGGCCAGATGGTTTCGAAATCGAATCAAAGATAAAAGACAGTAAATGCTCCCCTCCTTCGGTTATTTCTTTGAAAGACTCTAAAACTATAAAATTGCGCACTTCGAAGCGCCGATGTAAATGTTAACTTGTGAGGGGAGATGTAATGAGATGTTCTAATAAGGGGCGCGACTCTGTCAGTGACCCAAGTAGCACAAAATCGGCTCTGACATTTTTCTGTGTTTTTGAAAGTTTTATGAAAGGATACCTTCTCAAAGTTTGCAATCATGTGTATGATGGATTTAAGAAAGGGTTTTGTGACTGTGGTGGTGTTATGCCTGCTTGTTTCGTCTTTGCAAGGACTTTTTGTGAGTGCACACACGACTGATCACAACCAAGATGGCGGCCGCTATACACGCGGCAATGTAAACATAGTCTACAGCAGTGAGTTTTTGCTTAGTCTAAAGCACACGGCCCTTTCTATGATCGCCCCAAACATTGACATTGATCGTGGAGAAAGAAACTGCACAAATAAAAAGAGAGGATCGAGGGGAGGGATTAGAAATCGAATGCGTCGTAGAGGTATCAGACTTCCTATGCCTTCAGTGACTTTAACAAACGCACGCTCTATCAACAACAAAATGGATGAACTGACAGCCCTTGTACAACACGACGGCGATTTTCGCCGCAGCAACATCATCTGTGTTACAGAAACTTGGCTATCAGAAAATACGGAAGCAGATCTAGATGGGTTTACTGCCGTTAGACTTGACAAAGACCCACAGAAAACAGGAAAGAAGGTGGGGGGAGGGCTTGTCATCTACGTAAACAAAGACTGGGCTACAAACATTACAGTGAGAGAAACCATCAGTACACGCGACTACGAAATTCTCTCCGTGTCACTCCGGCCTCACTACCTTCCACGCGAATTTACACAGGTGTCTGTTATACTTGTGTATGTGCCAGGCCCGAACGACGAAGCAGCAGCAGAGCGCATAGCCGAGTCCTATAACTCGGCGCTCACCCGATCAGCTGATCAGCCTGTGCTGTTGTTAGGCGACTTCAACACGTGTGACTTCTCAAAACATCTGCCGCAGCTTCAGCAGTGTGTAACAAAATCAACACATGCGAAAGGCAACGTTCTAGATAAATGCTACGTGAACATTCTTGATGCGTACGCAGATCGCTACTCACCACCACTAGGAAAATCCGATCACTGTGTCGTTCATCTACTACCTAAATATAGACAACTAGTAAAGAGGGAGGGGCCAAGGACATGTGTAATAAACAAATGGGATCATGTGACAGCAGAAACTTTGAGGGGTTGTTTTGAGATAACGGACTGGGATGTTTTCTTTGAAAACGAGGATAATATAGATACCATTTCAGATTCTATTACATCATATGTTACTTTTTGTGAAGAAAATGTTGTCTCTAAAAAGACAGTAAAAATCTATTCAAATTCTAAACCTTGGATAAATGCCGATATGAAACGAATTCTGGGTGAAAAAAAGAAAGCATTTGTTGAGGGAGATATGGCAAAAGTGAAAAAAATAGAAAAAGAATTTCGTTGGAAAATTGCAAAGAGCAAAAAAGAATACAAAGATAAGGTGCAAGAAAAATTGATAGAAGGGAATGGAAAGGGGGCATGGGATGGGTTGAATACAATGATGGGGAGGAAAGTACAAAAGCAAGGTGTTAAAAATGACGATCCTGTTTCACTTTCAAATGATTTAAACAAATTTTATGCTCGTTTTGATGAACATGATTTTTCACAGGAAGTTGAGGATGTTTGTCTGCCTCTGCTTACCATTCCAAATAACATTACCATTAACGAAAATGATGTTAAAAAGGTTCTTTCAAATGTCAATCCTCGCAAGGCTTGTGGTCCTGACAGGGTGGGGGGTAAAGTTTTAAAGGAATGTTCTAGTCAGTTATCTTGTGTTTTTACTCGCTTTTTTCAACTTTTAATGAATTATCATTTTGTCCCAAGATCATGGCGCACCTCTACTGTAATACCAGTTGCTAAAAAGCCAAATGCCAGAGAAATGAATGATTTTAGGCCTGTCGCATTGACCTCGGTGGTTTGTAAATGCATGGAAAAACTGCTCTGTAGACAGCTGACTACCTCAGTGGCAAATCGCATGGACCCTCTGCAGTTTGCTTACAAGGCAAAACGCGGGGTAGAGGACGCAACCTTGACCTTACTTGATTCTGTTTCTAGACACCTTGATACCTCAGGTACTTTTGTCCGGTGCCTTATGATGGATTTCAGTTCTGCATTTAATACGCTTCAACCCCACTTACTAATCAAGCGTCTTCTTGACCTTGACGTTAGTCCAGGACTCGTTCTCTGGATTCGTTCCTTTCTCCGCGATAGGCCACAGAGGGTCAGTATTGACGGTATCTTGTCCGACGAGATTATTGTAAACACTGGGGCGCCGCAGGGCTGTGTCCTCTCGCCGGTTTTGTTTTCTCTCTACACCAACGAACTGACGTGCGACACCAGCATTTTCACTTTGATAAAGTTTGCGGATGATATGGCTCTAATAGGCAGGCTGAAAGATGAACAATCTCTCTCGCAATACTTCGATTTTACCTGTACGCTTCTTACCTGGTTCAGTGACAGTTATTTAAAGCTAAACGTAACTAAAACTAAAGAAATTTGCTTTGAAGAACACCGTGCGAGAGATCCTGCCCTGCTTCGCCCCCTGAAAATTGCATCTGAAAATGTAGAACAGGTTGAAACTTTTAAGTATTTAGGGACGGTTTTAGACAAGAACTTGAAGTTCAGTGATCATGTTGGTTTTATTTGCAAAAAGGCCAATCAAAGGATGTATCTAGTAAGAAAGTTGAAAAATTTTGGGGTCAATGTACATATCTTAGAAATAGTTTACAGATCTCTAGTAGAAAGTATTCTATGCTTTAACATTGTTACCTGGTTCGGAAATCTTGGCGTTAGAGACAGGATCAGACTCAACCGCATTGTAAACCTAGCTAGCAGAGTGATAGGAAAGACACAAAAGCCAATAACAGAAATATATAAAGATTTGGTAAAAAGTAAAGCTAGAAAGATCATGTCTGATAACAGTCATCCCATGTGTAGATCATTTGAACTGTTGCCCTCAGGTCGGAGGTTTAGAACCCCGGCCTGGAAAAGAAACTTGTATGGCCACTCTTATGTACCAAGTGCAATCCGCATCTTAAATTTAAGCAAACTGTAATACCCCCAGTTACCTACAATGGCTACATTTGTCTTCTGTGTACTGTGATGATGTAATGTAATATGATGTGAGTTGTGCAATGAAGTCAGCTATTTGTCATGCGTATGATTGTCTTAATTAATGTTTTATGTAATGTAATATGATGTGAGTTGTGCAATGAAGTCAGCTATTTGTCATGCGTATGATCTGATTGTCTTAATTAATGTTTTATATAACAAAAACTGTTAATATTTCTTTTAGTTTTTAATCTTTCTGTCTTAGTCTTTGTGCTACTAAAGACAAATTTCCATGTTATTGTATTTTAACTATGGACAATAAAGATTCGTATTCGTATTCGTATACGTATTCGTATTCGTATTCGTATTCATGTAATAAGACATCGCAGCTACTTCCGTTTGGTACTTCCGGTTAGTAAAGCAACGCACGCCATACGCAGACTGGCATGTGGTAAAATCTCTCTGGCCTCCATCGCATTCTTGTTTATGTTGTACGTCGTCATCCTCCATCATCACGATCATAGCACAGGCCTGAAATAACTTTTTAGAAACTTCAAAACCCAGGGGAATTATGGGTAGAGAAATCCTTTTCTGAAATAACGTCGGCTAAATCCTTCTTTAGTTTCTTTGCTCGAGCAAAGGCAACCTCATAGGTATGGAGCACTTCGTTCATTATAACTCCATCGCTGATAATACTGCTGACAAGTTTCTGCCTTTGTTCACTACCAGAAATATGCAGTTCCTCTCCCAACTTTCGTTTCATTTCAGCGAGCACATCTTCGCGAGAACAGATTTCCCATAATTCTCTATTCTATTTTTAGGTTTGGTGTCACAAGGCAGCTGTGAAGAAAGCCATGTAGTCAGTGTGTGAAGAGTATAGGGGCGGGGGTGGTACTGCGTGTTGCCGTATGTGTGATTATTGTTGTCTCGGGAGCGTGCAAAGCGTGGTAAACAGCATACGCCGGTTAGGCCAGGTTAGGAATGTGCTCACTATCGGCAGAACGTGTTTGACAGCAGTACAGTGTAGACTGTGTTTGTCTAGTGCTCTGTGGTTTTTGCTGTGTTCTGGAATTAGGGTGGGACGGATATTAACGAAAAATAGTATCTGGTTCTGAGAAGAATACTAGTTTAAAGATTGCCAATTTCTAAAGTGATACGCTCGGTTGGAGTGTAGTTGTAGAAAAGCAAGCCTATTGGTAGTGTGGTAGGTAGTATTGAGGCATTGTCTACTACGGGAACTACACACTACCGGATTACCCTAATTGGATGTACTTTCGTAGACGAGCAGTGGAGAAGGGGCTACGGGGTGCGGTTACATCGAACCGTGTGGGTTAGTGCAATGGTGGTTTTTTCCTCACTGTGCTAATAACCAAGGGCAGGCTGTTGGGGTGTTGAATGATAGCTGTGTGTGAGACAGGAGGAAGGATGAGAATGGTTGCACTGAGGAGAGGCAGAAGAAAGGAAGAGTGCGACTGAAAGAGGGAGAATGAGGGAGAAGAAAGGGGGTGGAGTGTGATGAAGGTAGGACGGAAGTGGTTGCTGTTGTTGTCGTTGGGGATGCTTGATATGAATAATGTGTTGGTGGTTACATGTATTCATTGCTGCATCGTTCATTCCATGCATTCATTATTTCATTGAATTGTGTGATATGTAATTGATTCAAGTGACGATAACAGTAGAAAGCGAGAGAGAGTCAAGGACGGGGAAAATAGACTGCAGTTGGACCCCTCAAGTGTCAGAAGTTTAGTGGAGTAGCGTAGTGAGTGCGGGGGGGGGGTGAGTGTGAGGAGGGAGGGGGACAGAATCAGGTGAACATGACATTTACGATGCGACAAGCATGTTACAGGTTCGTCAAGGACTGTCGTTGAGGACTGAATTCGAGGCTTGAGTACGAGGAGCGAGTTCGAAGCTCGCAGCTCAACGTTCGTCAATCCGCCAGTTCGTCGCTGGATAACGTGAGGCAGCAACGACGACGACACTTGGTCAAGTGGACCAAACATCATCAACATCGCCATTCGTTTGTCTACCACCTCTGTTGTCAGCGCCATCAACATCACTCCATCATCATCGTCAGTGGCGACCGCGGGTGGCAACGCTCCTTCGTTTGGACGTCAACGGAAGGGAGTGGATACTTTTGAGGAGACTTTACCAGGGACTGCATTTCGCCAGGTGGGCCCGTTTTGTGTTGTCCCTCTCCTACGCTTAACCCCCCTGTCTGTTTGTGAACACGTGCCTCGGACTTTGGCTGTGCACGTTCGATTTGAGGACGTTGGTCGATTAGCGACCCCCGATCACCCACGAACCATTGCATCGTTCCATTGACCCATTGATTGTTTCATTACCATTTCTTCGTTTCATGTGTAAATGTTGTATGTGTATGAGTGTGTGGTATGAATGAATAAATAGCTTGAAAGTTGTATATATATTCGTTGTGTTTTCATCCACTTCCGTCTGCGGGAAATCGCCATTCTTTCTGGGTTGTCTGCGTGTGTATGGTGTTTGTTTGTGGCGTCTACCCAGGGAGAGTCGTGGCGGTGACATATGGTGGAGATGCAGGGTATGTGTGAGTGTGCCCAGACGTGAAGTTGTCTTGTAATTGTCTTGTGGTGTCCGTGTGTGTGAGGCGTGATTCGGTGAGAGTGTGCACCCCAGCGGGTGGTTGGAGGGAGTCAGGTCGCTGTTTAGCGGAGGCTCACAGCCGGCCTAGGTTCGACCACACGTGAGGGAAGCTACCGTTGCACTCTCCATCCGGTTCGCTACCTCGCGGGCCAGTTTCCACTGTTTGAGTGGGAGGAGGTGGGTGATAGGAAGGAAGATAGCTTAGTTAGGTGGGTTAGTATCTTAGGCTAGGCTAGGTAAGGTTAGGTTTTTGACTTCTTGTTGTTGTTTTTGGTGTTGTTGTTGCTTTCCTTAAGCAGGATGGCATCGCACGAGGAGGCTGAAGGAGTGTCACCGATCGCGGCTCGTACGCGTTCTCGCGTGGGTGTCACGATGGACGAGCGCACGGCGGCAGCAGCTGATACGGGAGTCACCGATCTACCTTCTGCGACCGAGCAACGGAGATCGCCGGTCCGGTCATCGCGTCGTGGGTCAGTGGACGAGGAGTTGACGACGTTCGAAGCCAGAAACACAGTGAGTGACCCTTTTGTGACGGGATTTGGCGCGACTGGCGGGATGTCAGCAGGCACCGACTTCTATGGAGACCAAGATCGTCTGAGCGACGCAACGAGGCCGAAGAGGTTCGAGACCAACCCCTACCGTTCGATCTACAAGGTCGAGGCGGCACCGACGCCGAAGACAGGACCGTTCGCGGACGAGACGCCGATGGAAAGGATCTTGAGGCTCGCTAAGCGCGAAGGACTGAAGGGCCAGGCAGCGTTAGACTACGCGATGGACCAAGCGGCTAGGGCGGCCCGGGAAGACGCCGAGTTGAGGGCCAGTGAAAGAGACGCAGATCGGAGAGAGAGAGAGAGGGAAAGAGAGCACGAACTAGCGATGGCGCAACTTAGGTTGCAGGAAGGCGCCGGGAACCGCAGGAATCGTCAACCCGAGTTTGAGACAGTTAAGCTCCGGTTGCCATTCTTCGAGGATAAGGACGACTTGGAGACCTACTTGTGTCAGTTTGAGCGGTTCGCCAAGGCTCAAGACTGGAGCAAGGACACGTGGGCTATTCGTTTGGGGACCTTGCTGAAGGGGAAGGCGAGGGAAGTTTACGTTGGTTTGAATGAGGACGACTCTGCCGACTACGAGATCCTGAAGGCAGCGTTGTTGGTGCGTTTCAACCTGACGGCCGAGACGTATCGGAAGAAGTTTCGCCAGCTACGAAGGGAGCCACCAGAGACTTTCAAACAGTATCTGCGGAAGTCGGAGTTGTTCCTGGAGCGCTGGATGGGACTAGCGAACAAGAAGGCCACGTATGCGGACTTACTAGACTTAGTGCTGATGGAGCAGATGGTCAACGGTTTGACGCCAGAGCTGGTCACGTTCGTGCGCGAGCGCAACCCAGCAACGGTGGAGGAGGCCGCGACGTTAGCGCAGCAGTACGTCGACGCCAGGGCGGGAACCAACCTACGTTTTCCACCACGTCAACCCTTTACGCCCAGGGACAAGAGCGAGGGCCGCGAGCCAGCGGGACCGCGACCCAACTCGCCTGACAAGCGGGTGTGCTACACTTGCGGACAGAAAGGGCATCTGAAGCGAGATTGTCCGAAACGCAGCGAGCGGAGTGGAGGAGCGTTGCGCATCTTGAAGGAGGCAGGCAGGGAGGGAGATCCTCGGTTCCAGAGCCAAGTGGTAGTGGAAGGTGTTCCGCTGACGGCTGTGAGGGACACGGGGGCCGACTTGATTTGCCTGCGGAAGGGAGAGGTTGCCAACCTTATCTACACAGGACGCACGCGGCGCGTCGGATTCGCTATTCGCCAGCTATCCAGGTCACTGCCGACAGCATGGGTACAGCTGGAGTCACCGTTCTACACCGGGAGAGTGGAGGTAGTGGTGGTGCCGGACTTGATTTACCCAGTGGTGATCGGCAACTGGGCGAGGACGGAACAGCAAGGAGACACAGCACTGCCAGTATTTGGCGAGAGAGACGCGGAGTGTTGTGCTGTGCAGACGCGAGCGCAGCCAGCCAAGGAGCAAGACGCTACGGAACCGGTGGTGGTCGGACCGACTATGAGCATCGTCGCGACGCCGAAGGAGATGCGCCAACTGCAGTTGGAAGACAGCGAACTTGCGAAGGTGCGACAGTTAGCGGACCAGAAGGCAGGAAAGGAGAAGCGAGGCAAGGGGCAGGTGGCATTTGTCTGGAAGCAGGACCTTTTGTACCGCGAGTACACAGGACAGGACAAGGTGGGTCACAGCCAGTTGGTGGTACCAGCCAAGCTTCGATCGGAGGTACTACGCACGGGACACGACACACCCATGGCTGGACATCTAGGAGCCAAGCGGACCCTGGATCGCGTGTGGGCCGAGCACTACTGGCCAGGGATGTGCCGTGACGTGAGAAAGTACTGTGCTTCATGCGACGTGTGCCAGCGAACGACGCCAAAGGGGAGAGCCAGGAAGGTACCAGTGCAGAGAGTCGGCAAGAACAGGAAACCGTACCACACGATCGTGCTGAAACGCTACGTAGAACGTAGAGCGGAACCAGAGGCGACGGTGGCAGTGGTGTTGGACCAGGCAGAAACAGAGGGGGCATCAGGCATCAGCTACCAGGACACCGTACCACTGACACCGCTACGAGCGAGCGAAGGGCGTGTGGACGTACAGATAGACCCGTCGCTGTATGCACATCATCGGAGCCAGCTACGGGGAGTGAGTCAACAGTACGCGAGTCAGCTGACAGATCGACCCCAGCGCACCAGCGTGGACGAATGCGAAGTGGAATTGACTGACGACAGCGCTGTTCGCGTGCACCAGCATCCGCTACCATTCTCACAGATGGAAGTCGTCAAGGGTGAAATGGAATCGATGCTGGAGTCGGGGGTGATCAAGTCTTGTACGTCGCCGTACGGAGCACCGATCGTGCGAGTAAGGAAGAAGGGAGAGGTCAACAGGAGGGATGACTGCCAGAAAGCCTTGGGTGACGTGAGGAGAGCGCTGACAAGTGAGCCAGTGGTAAAGCTACCAGTATTGGACGAGGAGTTCATCCTGAGAACGGATGCACCTCAACAGTGCCAGACTCACCCGGTGGGCTATGCGGTTGCAGGCGTACGTCTTCACGGTTCGACAATTCCAGGGAGAGACAACATAGAAGCGGATTTCTTCAGCAGATCTGACCCTGTGGAAGTTTAGGTTTTGAACTCTCCGTAGGTTCGTCTTGGGAGGGGGGTGTGTCACAAGGCAGCTGTGAAGAAAGCCATGTAGTCTGTGTGTGAAGAGTATAGGGGCGGGGGTGGTACTGCGTGTTGCCGTATGTGTGATTATTGTTGTCTCGGGAGCGTGCAAAGCGTGGTAAACAGCATACGCCGGTTAGGCCAGGTTAGGAATGTGCTCACTATCGGCAGAACGTGTTTGACAGCAGTACAGTGTAGACTGTGTTTGTCTAGTGCTCTGTGGTTTTTGCTGTGTTCTGGAATTAGGGTGGGACGGATATTAACGAAAAATAGTATCTGGTTCTGAGAAGAATACTAGTTTAAAGATTGCCAATTTCTAAAGTGATACGCTCGGTTGGAGTGTAGTTGTAGAAAAGCAAGCCTATTGGTAGTGTGGTAGGTAGTATTGAGGCATTGTCTACTACGGGAACTACACACTACCGGATTACCCTAATTGGATGTACTTTCGTAGACGAGCAGTGGAGAAGGGGCTACGGGGTGCGGTTACATCGAACCGTGTGGGTTAGTGCAATGGTGGTTTTTTCCTCACTGTGCTAATAACCAAGGGCAGGCTGTTGGGGTGTTGAATGATAGCTGTGTGTGAGACAGGAGGAAGGATGAGAATGGTTGCACTGAGGAGAGGCAGAAGAAAGGAAGAGTGCGACTGAAAGAGGGAGAATGAGGGAGAAGAAAGGGGGTGGAGTGTGATGAAGGTAGGACGGAAGTGGTTGCTGTTGTTGTCGTTGGGGATGCTTGATATGAATAATGTGTTGGTGGTTACATGTATTCATTGCTGCATCGTTCATTCCATGCATTCATTATTTCATTGAATTGTGTGATATGTAATTGATTCAAGTGACGATAACAGTAGAAAGCGAGAGAGAGTCAAGGACGGGGAAAATAGACTGCAGTTGGACCCCTCAAGTGTCAGAAGTTTAGTGGAGTAGCGTAGTGAGTGCGGGGGGGGGTGAGTGTGAGGAGGGAGGGGGACAGAATCAGGTGAACATGACATTTACGATGCGACAAGCATGTTACAGGTTCGTCAAGGATTGTCGTTGAGGACTGAATTCGAGGCTTGAGTACGAGGAGCGAGTTCGAAGCTCGCAGCTCAACGTTCGTCAATCCGCCAGTTCGTCGCTGGATAACGTGAGGCAGCAACGACGACGACACTTGGTCAAGTGGACCAAACATCATCAACATCGCCATTCGTTTGTCTACCACCTCTGTTGTCAGCGCCATCAACATCACTCCATCATCATCGTCAGTGGCGACCGCGGGTGGCAACGCTCCTTCGTTTGGACGTCAACGGAAGGGAGTGGATACTTTTGAGGAGACTTTACCAGGGACTGCATTTCGCCAGGTGGGCCCGTTTTGTGTTGTCCCTCTCCTACGCTTAACCCCCCTGTCTGTTTGTGAACACGTGCCTCGGACTTTGGCTGTGCACGTTCGATTTGAGGACGTTGGTCGATTAGCGACCCCCGATCACCCACGAACCATTGCATCGTTCCATTGACCCATTGATTGTTTCATTACCATTTCTTCGTTTCATGTGTAAATGTTGTATGTGTATGAGTGTGTGGTATGAATGAATAAATAGCTTGAAAGTTGTATATATATTCGTTGTGTTTTCATCCACTTCCGTCTGCGGGAAATCGCCATTCTTTCTGGGTTGTCTGCGTGTGTATGGTGTTTGTTTGTGGCGTCTACCCAGGGAGAGTCGTGGCGGTGACATTTGGGATATCCCCGTTTCAGCTTGTGGCTAAACGGGACCACCGCACGTCGACTAGGGGCAATACGAGATACTAACTTGTTAGTTGATATACTTGTGCAATGGATGACAAAAGAGTATAGTGACTACAGTCTGTGTTCTCTCCTATGGGTTGTCTGCCGCAGACTTCAGTGCTAGGAACGTCTACTATTTCCGACAGCAGGCGATGAAAGGGTTAAAAACCTTTTTGTGAGTGACTAACCCATGCAGTGGACAAGTGGAAATTGCCAGCTGTTAGCATCCAGCGCCTTGACTGACACACTTCTGTCAAACATCTACCTGTCATTACTATTATATATAATCTGCCTATATAATAATCATTAATGAAGACGTTGCAGCTAACCTGGTAAGCAACGCAGGGCCATCTCGGTGTCCAACAGCAGACAAGTGGTCACTGCTGGTCAGTGATGTTGAGTGTTGGTGGACAAAGTTTTCAAACTTCATCTCTGGGACGTGGCTTGTTGGCGGACTGGGCTCTGTCTCCCCTGAACATCAAGCTACACAGTGACATTGACCACAGCAGACAGTGCACAACCTGTCTCCCCTGAACATCAAGCTACACAGTCACATTGACCACAGCAGACAGTGCACAACCTGTCTCCCCTGAACATCAAGCTACACAGTGACATTGACCACAGCAGACAGTGCACAACCTGTCTCCCCTGAACATCAAGCTACAGTCACATTGACCACAGCAGACAGTACACAACCACAAACCCTCACCATTCACCACTTTTCTACAAATGTGCAACATGTCCACACTGCAACATTTCTCGCTCTGTTCTAGTCAAAACCTCAAAATCTTCATCAACATAACCACCCACCCGTCATCATCAGCACCACTATCATCATCATCATCACCATCACTATCGTCATCATCATCATCATCACTATCGTCATCATCATCTAAAACACACTGACCGCACAATGTGGCCACTCTGGCCAGGATGTAGCTGTTGTGCAGAAGTTGAATGGCTGGAATGCCTGGCTCCACCAACAACTGTGGCTCAAACTCTAAACTGCAATTACTGCCCTTGCTGGTCACTGTCTCTGTGGGGGCGTTAGTTCTTGACAGGGAAAACAAGCTGGAGCTGGCGTTGTCCAACGCAGAAAACAAACTGGAGGTGCCAGCTTTAGAAAACATGCTGCAGGCACTGGTGTTGGCTGTGCTGTGGAATGTAGAAAACGAAGCAAAAGGTTGGGGGAATGATACCGGCACAGAGAATACATCCATGCCCGCCTGTTCCCCGTTTTGTACGCAGTTCAATCCAATATCATCATGGCGAGGGATGTGGCCATAGCCTGGCTTAGAGTGTGTGTAGCTGACTGTGGCAGAAGGGGCCGGTTTCACAGAGGAGGTGGAAGCACAGTCAAAGCCTCCAGTTGATGTGACGTTGCTGTAACCGTGGGTTGACTGCTGGTAATAACTATTGGCAGCTGCAGACTTTCTAAAACTTCCCACACCGGAACCAGCAGCGCCTGAAAATGCTGGCAAGTGGTTTGGATAGGAATAACTTCCTGAAAATTTATTCACAGAACTGCCAAAATCAATGCATTGAGACATGGGGTCACCAGCGAGGTCTATTTGTGAAGGGTCAAGTGTGGATCTTGAACTTGGACGCCATGACCTAGGAGAGGAGACAGGTTGAAACAAGTGTTCAGAGGAAAGAGCTCGCTTGCTGAGCTGTGGAAGTGGATGCTGGGCGTGGCTGGGGGGTAGCTCCACACTGTGAGGTCGTTCTTGAGGTATACTCAGCCCACAGGCTTCTGCACAAGGAAATAGAAGTATAAACTAACACAACAGGCACAAATTAAACCCTATTGCCGGAAAGTACATTCTGCATCAGGCGTGTCTTACTTTGGTCGGGATTCACTTTGGCATCCAATAACAAATTACATTACATTACATTACATTACATAATTGTTGCTTTAGGTCCAGCGGACTCTTCCGAGCCAAATCAGGACCGGACAACCCCCAATCCGCATAAAAGATCTGCTGAAACAACCCTAGTGGGAAAACTGAATGCCCTCCACCAGCCAGTCACTTTACAATAAAGACATCCCACGCAGGGGACGCTGAGGCTGCACTCGTAATTTATCGAACCCCCGTTTACAAAAACAAAATAGAATACAAACTTCATTACAAATTATCAACAAAACATACATATAAAATGCCTACATTGCTAAATAATAACATCATAGGAAGCCCTAGTGACCACCTGGCAGAAAGCGTCCAATATTCCCAAGCTGATCCAACAGACCTCATACACAAACAATGAGTCTTGTCCCGGAAGAGTTTTCAATAAAAAAGGTAGGTGACTGGACTAGCGAAGAAGAAGATAGTATAGCAGATTGATAGAACAGAGCAGGACTGAGAAAGAGCAAATGAGAAAGACAGCGACAGTGGAAATTTAAAGCACTAAATTTCCAGAAAGTGGGGATACTATTTATACTGAAACCCCCGGCACCCCAAAGGGGGTGTCCAATAACAAATATCATAGACAGCAGTTTCCACTTTTCAATAATAAACCTAGTTAAATAATACACAGTGGAAGACAAATGGAAAAGAAGTTAATGAATACCAGAGGTACTGAATGCACTGCTTTCTTCTCCAAACACAATTACAAAATTGTTTGAACGATTCAGTATTTGCAATTCATTCTTCCAATGGGTCACTTCTCATTCCTTTCTAATTTTTTTCATAGCCAATGACAATTTATCAAGCAGCACTAGTGTGTACAGTGATGGAGATCACGTACAATCGTACGAGTTTCACGTACTGAGTTGGGAAATCACGTAACGAAAATGTAATGAAAGGGTATAAACACGCACAAAGTCAGTGCCAAAGGGGTATGAAAACGTAAAGCTAAGCTAAGTATCATCAGGTACAACTATTTCGGTCGTGCGTACAGTTTTCGTTCGATTTGGGTCGTGTGCCTGTGCGTACTGCGCGACCGCCTACCACCCTCTCTCCCCCTCCTATTCATTCTGTCGCTTCCGAGAAACAGCCAATCATATGCACGATAATATTCACTATTTTTTCTTGACGCTTTTGATTGGCTATATAGACTAAGACTGACAACAACCCAACATTAAACATGGCCGACAAGCAGCGATTTGAGGGGAAGCAGAAGAAAAGGAAAAATAAAGCAGACAAAACTAATTGCTCCAAAAAATTAAAACAAGATGAAGGAAAAGAAAAACAAACTTTTTTGTCAGCCTTTGGCTTTGAGTGCTCGGTAAGAGAAGAAAAATGTGAGCCGCAACCGGGCCCGGCTGAAGAAACTCAAACTGATGAAAAGACTTTCCACGCAAAGTGTTTATTACATATGTTGGTGTACCCCTAAAAAACTGAAAGGGGGTATAAAAACCCCTTTATGTTTGCAATGAGGGTATGAAAACCCCCACATGTTTTGGTTGAGGGTATAAATACCCCTAGCTTAAAAACTTTCTCCATCACTGGTGTAGCAGGCATGTAACAAGTGGTCTAGCCATAGAGAGATCAGGGTGGAGAGAAAATGGCAATTTATCAAGCAGCACTAGTCTGTAGCAGGCATGTAAAAAGTGGTCTATAATAATAATAATAATAATAATAATAATAATAATAATAATGGATTTTTATATAGCGGGTACTCCAGCCTATGACCAGACTCACCACGCTTTACATAGTCATTACATATAAATACATGCACTCGATCAAACATCGCTTTTGCTACGATACACCAAAAGACGGAACAGTAAAGGTACAAACTATTTACAACTCTGTACACAATAGAGATATCAGGGTGGAGAGAAAATGGCAATTTATCAAGAAGCACTAGTGTGTAGCAGGCATGTAAAAAGTGGTCTAGCCATAGAGAGATCAGGGTGGAGATTTATCAAGCAGCACTAGTGTGTAGCACTAGCAGGCATGTAAAAAGTGGTCTAGCCATAGAGAGATCAGGGTGGAGATTTATCAAGCAGCACTAGTCTGTAGCAGGCATGTCAAAAGTGGTCTAGCCATAGAGAGATCAGGGTGGAGATTTATCAAGCAGCACTAGTCTGTAGCAGGCATGTCAAAAGTGGTCTAGCCATAGAGAGATCAGGGTGGAGAGTTAACAAGCAGCACTAGTCTGTAGCAGGCATGTAAAAAGTGGTCTAGCCATAGAGAGATCAGGGTGGAGAGAAAATGGGGGGGGGGGCGGATGAAGGGGAAGGAAAGAGGGAAGGATAGTGTGTCAAGAAGTGCTTGGGGAGGGGTGCTGTGTGATTGTCAAGAAGTGCTTGGTGTCAAGAAGTGCTTGGGGAGGGGTGCTGTGTGGGTGTCAAGAAGTGCTTGGTGTCAAGAAGTGCTTGGGGAGGGGCGCTGTGTGATTGTCAAGAAGTGCTTGGGGAGGGGCGCTGTGTGATTGTCAAGAAGTGCTTGGGGAGGGACGCTGTGTGAGTGTCAAGAAGTGCTTGGGGAGGGGTGCTGTGTGGGTGTCAAGAAGTGCTTGGTGTCAAGAAGTGCTTCTTAGGGAGGGGCGCTGTGTGAGTGTCAAGAAGTGCTTGGGGAGGGGCGTTGTGAGTGTGTCAAGAAGTGCTTGGGGAGGGGCGCTGTGAGTGTGTCAAGAAATGCTTGGGGAGGGGCGTTGTGAGTGTGTCAAGAAATGCTTGGGGAGGGGCGTTGTGAGTGTGTCAAGAAATGCTTGGGGAGGGGCGTTGTGAGTGTGTCAAGAAATGCTTGGGGAGGGGCGTTGTGAGTGTGTCAAGAAATGATTGATTGATTGATTTATTGTTGCTTTAGGTCCAGCGGACTCTTCCGAGCCAAATCAGGACCGGACAACCCCCGATCCGCATAAAAGATCTGCTGAAACAACCCCAGTGGAAAAATTGAACGCCCTCCACCGGTCAGTCACTTTACAATAAAGACATCCCACGCGGGGGACGGCTGAGGGTTGACCTCAACTACGCGAACCCCCGGTTACAAAAACAAAATAGAATACAAACATCATTATAAATCATCAACAAAACACATACATATAAAATGCCTATACTGCTAACTAATACAATCATAGGAAGCCCTAGTGACCACCCGGCAGAAAGCGTCCAACACTCCCAAGCTGATCCAACAGACCTCATACACAAACAAGGAGTCTTGTCCAGGAAGAGTTTTCAAGAAAAAAGGTAGGTCATTGATCTAGCGAAGAAGAAGATAGTATAGCAGAGTGATAGGACAGAGCAGGAATGAGAAAGAGTAAATGAGGAAGACAGCGACAGTGGGAATTTAAAGCACTAAATTTCCTTAAAGTGGGGATACTATTTATACTGAAAACCCCCGGCACTCCAACGGGGATACTGTTGCCGCAGTGAATTTGTCTTGCCTACAAAGGAAAGACAGGTTTTCAACTGTGGCTTTCACTTTTCCCTTTATAGGTTTGAACAATCTACAGTGGCAAGATTGCTCATGACCCCAAGGGGTTGTGTCAAGAAATGCTTGGGGAGGGGCGTTGTGAGTGTGTCAAGAAATGCTTGGGGAGGGGCGTTGTGAGTGTGTCAAGAAATGCTTGGGGAGGGGCATTGTGTGTGTGTGTCAAGAGGGGTGTTTTAAAAAGTGTTTGAAAAAAGACAGGATTTTAACTGATACACTTTGTTTTAGTGTGTTCTTTCAAACTATCTAATTTCCATAAATATCAATAAATTGTAGAAAGTTTTCTACACACAAATTCACAAGATTATTAATCATAAAAATAGACAAAACACAAAGTACACATCCAAGCGAGCCAAGCAAGCAAGCTATTAATAACATAAGGTTAATATATCAGACATAAAAATAAAAATAAAACACAGTGGTGGTGCAATTGCTGAGAAGTGAACCATTGTCACACAAATGCTGTGCAAAATGTAAACCTAATAAGCAAACTCCACAGTTCCAAACTGATGATGAAGGCAACTCACTAACTTAGTGACTAAATGGAACTTTACAATTAACAAGCTGCCTGTATTTTAATTTCTTGAAACTCGTACATTTTGATCACTTTGGGTTGTTATGGGCCGTGGCGTCGCCTCTCTATTGGACCAACCTATCCTATCCTATCCCATAACTCGAAAGTCATTGGGGCACCACAGACGATCGTTTAACCAGCGCACTACATCTTTCTCTGTCCTCAGCAACCTTCATGGCTTCGCTCAGTGTCAAGCCAGTCCATTCTCGAATGCTGTACTCCCACCTCTTTTTCAGTCTCCTCTTCTTCTACCTCCTTGCACCATGCCTTGCAGGATGGTCTCTGCAAGGCCTGATGCTCTGGTGACGTGGCCATACCATCGGAATTTCTGTTTCTTCACCACTGTGAGCATGTCATCGTGTTGTCCAATGGCTTGTGTGATGGTCCGAGGACTTCGTCGTTGGTGATGTACTGGGTATAGGAAATGCCCAGAAGTCTTCTGTAGTACCTCATCTCCATGCTTTGTATTCTTCGTTGTAGGTCTGCTGTGAGGGTCCATGTTTCACAAACGTATAGGAAGATGGAGATGACAAGGGAGCACAGCAGCCTTACCTTGGAATTTAGACTGATGGTCCTGTCTTTTCAAAGCGGCTTCAACTTTGCCACGGCAGCAGTTGTTTGTGCCATTGTGGAGAGGACTTCCTGTCGGGACCCATTGTGTGATACAATGGCTCCTAAATATTTGTGCAATTGTGGAGAGGACTTCCTGTCGGGACCCATTGTATGATACAATGGCTCCTAAATATTTGTGCAATTGTGGAGAGGACTTCCTGTCAGGACCCATTGTGTGATACAATGGCTCCTAAATATTTGTGCAATTGTGGAGAGGACTTCCTGTCGGGACCCATTGTGTGATACAATGGCTCCTAAATATTTGTGCAATTGTGGAGAGGACTTCCTGTCGGTAGCCATTGTGTGATACAATGGCTCCTAAATATTTGTGCAATTGTGGAGAGGACTTCCTGTCGGGACCCATTGTGTGATACAATGGCTCCTAAATATTTGTGCAATTGTGGAGAGGACTTCCTGTCGGGACCCATTGTGTGATACAATGGCTCCTAAATATTTGTGCAATTGTGGAGAGGACTTCCTGTCGGGACCCATTGTGTGATACAATGGCGCCTAAATATTTTATGCCATACACCATGTTGAAGGATTGGCCATGGACTTTGATGTCCATGTTGATGCCACTGGTGTGGTTGGTCATCATTTTGTCCTTCTCTGCACTTATTTCCATTCCAAAGGCTCTGGAGTTGGTGTCAAGCCTCTGTACCATCTGTTCAAGTTCTTATTCCTCTCCAGACAATCTATCAATGTCCACGTTTGGACCATGCCAACGTAATGGGCATTGATTAAGCTTCAGGGATCTTTAGATCAAAATACATTATTCATACAGGCAATACTCAAATATTAATCTTACCCATATTTTCAAACACATGTCGTTATCTAATAAAAAACGAAATTGATTCATAAGACAGTGGTAACATTACTTTAGGTCATAGTGTTGTAATACATGTAGTCGTTGGAGAACGCACATCAGTGAGGGAGAGAAAGAGAAAGGGAGAGAGGGGAAAGGGGGCGGGAGTGGTCTAGGAGGAAGTTACAACTTCTTTTTGTGGTAGCCAAAAAAGTGCTCCGGCTATGGCCGGTACGGCCCTATTATATAAACTACCAGTTTGTATAAACAAAAGAGTTGTAGGTTTGCTTGATGTGAACAAACCGTGCGGTAGAACATTGGTCCGTGACAAGGTGTGGTGGAGAGATCGTCTGACAGAACTGTTGCCTTGTGATGTCACACCTGTCTGACTGGCCCACGCCTTGGCCTCAGGTGTGCTGCAAACATACAGTTTACCACAAAGGGAGATAATCACTCCGTCAAAATCATTATCCTTTTCAACACAGTTCTGATATAGTGCACTTACAAGACATATCAAATATTCACTGTGGTTGGCCAATTAACATTTCTGGACTTGACTGTTAAGGTTTAGCAATTCAGCTGATGAAAACAAACATGAAACGTTGCTATCGATTTGGGGGCAAATAATAGTGTAAATACGGCACCCCATTGCATTTATTTTTTAATTAATCTATTTATAATGGTTAAATAGCCCTTTATCAGCTCAAGATGCTGGCTGATACAGGACCTCACGCAAGACACTGGCTAAACCAAGCTCTCACTCAAGATGCTGGCTGTAAAGGATCTCACTCAGGACGCTGGCTGTACAGGATCTCACTCAAGATGCTGGCTGATACAGGATCTCACTCAGGACGCTGGCTGGTACAGGATCTCACTCAAGATGCTGGCTGTACAGAATATCACTCAAGACGCTGGCTGCCTTAGATACATCATCCAATGCTCAACACAAAGGAGCAAAATCTTGGAAGACTATACGGGAAGAATAGACCTAGTGCTTACTGTCTTTAGCGCATGGTCCAATGCCCCAGCCATGACTGTGTACAACGCTGCATGGTCCAATGCCCCAGCCATGACTGTGTACAACGCTGCATGGTCCAATGCCCCAGCCATGACTGTGCACAACGCTGCATGGTCCAATGCCCCAGCCATGACTGTGTACAACGCTGCATGGTCCAATGCCCCAGCCATGACTGTGTACAACGCTGCATGGTCCAATGCCCCAGTCATGACTGTGTACAACGCTGCATGGTCCAATGCCCCAGCCATGACTGTACAACGCTGCATGGTCCAATGCCCCAGCCATGACTGTGCACAACGCTGCATGGTCCAATGCCCCAGCCATGACTGTGCACAATGCTGAATGGTCCAATGCCCCAGCCATGACTGTGCATAATGCTGCATGGTCCAATGCCCCAGCCATGACTGTGTACAATGCTGCATGGTCTAATGCCCCAGCCACAACTGAGCACAACGCTGCATGGTCTAATGCCCCAGCCACAACTGAGCACAACGCTGCATGGTCTAATGCCCCAGCCACAACTGAGCACAACGCTGCATGGTCTAATGCCCCAGCCACAACTGAGCACAACGCTGCATGGTCTAATGCCCCAGCCACAACTGTGTACAACGCTGCATGGTCTAATACCCCAGCCACAACTGAGCACAACGCTGCATGGTCTAATGCCCCAGCCACAACTGAGCACAACACTGCATGTTCTAATGCCCCAGCCACAACTGTGTACAACGCTGCATGGTCTAATGCCCCAGCCACAACTGAGCACAACGCTGCATGGTCTAATGCCCCAGCCACAACTGAGCACAACGCTGCATGGTCTAATGCCCCAGCCACAACTGAGCACAACGCTGCATGGTCTAATGCCCCAGCCACAACTGAGCACAACGCTGCATGGTCTAATGCCCCAGCCACAACTGGGCACAATGCTGCATGGTCTAATGCCCCAGCCACATCTGAGCACAACGCTGCATGGTCTAATGCCCCAGCCACAACTGAGCACAACGCTGCATGGTCTAATGCCCCAGCCACAACTGAGCACAACGCTGCATGGTCTAATGCCCCAGCCACAACTGAGCACAGCGCTGCATGGTCTAATGCCCCAGCCACAACTGTGCACAACGCTGCATGGTCTAATGCCACAGCCACAACTGAGCACAACGCTGCATGGTCTAATGCCCCAGTCACAACTGAGCACAACGCTGCATGGTCTAATGCCCCAGTCACAACTGAGCACAACGCTGCATGGTCTAATGCCCCAGCCACAACTGAGCACAACGCTGCATGGTCTAATGCCCCAGCCACAACTGAGCACAACGCTGCATGGTCTAATGCCCCAGCCACAACTGAGCACAACGCTGCATGGTCTAATGCCCCAGCCACAACTGAGCACAACGCTGCATGGTCCAATGTCCCAGCCACAACTGAGCACAACACTGCATGGTCCAATGTCCCAGCCACAACTGTGTACAACGCTGCATGGTCCAATGTCCAGCCACAACTGTGTACAATGCCCCAGCCACAACTGAGCACAACGCTGCATGGTCTAATGCCCCAGCCACAACTGAGCACAACGCTGCATCATCTAATGCCCCAGCCACAACTGTGTACAACGCTGCATGGTCTAATGCCCCAGCCACAACTGAGCACAACGCTGCATCATCTAATGCCCCAGCCACAACTGTGTACAACGCTGCATGGTCTAATGCCCCAGCCACAACTGTGTACAACGCTGCATGGTCTAATGCCCCAGCCACAACTGTGTACAACGCTGGCCCACTGGGGGATGGCAGGAAAGAGACCTAGTGCTTACTGGGTGTGTTTGCTGTAACTGGCACTCACCTGTCTAGGTCTTACTGGGTGTGTTTGCTGTAACTGGCACTCACCTGTCTAGGTCATCAGTGGCAGGAGTTTTAAAGTCAGTGCAAGGGAATGCATGCATAGACAGACAAGACCTTGGTTTATATTCCCACTGAAGGAGTGTATACAAACATCCTATTCACAATATCTCACTAGAACATAAACACATGCTCTCTCTCTCGTTCTCTCTCTCACTCAAACACACATTGAAGGAGAGAATTGTCAAACTATGATTTGAGGGTCTTAACATTAAACTGAACTAAACATGACTTACGTCTGATTTTGTAGCAACAGCTTCTTCAGCTCAGAACAAGTCCCAGTCAGCAGATCTAGAAAGGAAAAAAGAACAGTGTAACTGCTGCATGTCAATAATATCTTTTAAATCAGAAATAAACCATCATCCTCATCATCAGCATCACTATCACCACCTTCATAATACTTATTAGCAAAATGGACACACCTATGTCTCCAAAAGCTTTCTTGCCTTGACTGTCTAGGTACATAAGGAGATTTTTTGCCACGTCATGGTACGCCACTGTCTGTAACAAAAACACACACACACATTTTTATGGGGTGTATGACCAGAAATCCCAATCTAAGTCCTACTATACACCATGTAAATACAGTCCTACTATACACCATGTAAATACAGTCCTACTATACACCATGTAAATACAGTCCTACTATACACCATGTAAATACAGTCCTACTATACACCATGTAAATACAGTCCTACTATACACCATGTAAATACAGTCCCTCTGCTATTGTAAGATGAAATAATTTGGCTGGAAAAGTCAAACCAAGCTTCCAGCGTAAACCATTATAGTTTTATTGACAGAGAAGAGAAATTGCACAGAGCGTGAAAGATGTTTAGTGACAGACCTTGGGGAAGATGTCTTCAGGGTCTGGAGAGCTGGGTGTGTCAGGAATCAACTTTGTCAACTGTGGGTTAGTGCTGGAACTGGAGCTGTAGCTGAAACAGCAATGACAGTGGCCGTTTCACAACACAGAACACAAGACAAAAGGTGGGGAGGAGAAAGAATTAGAGGGTGGGGAAAAGGAAAAGCTCAATCAGTCAATGACAACAGTATTTCAACTCTGCCTGACCTGAGCTCATTCATTTCATAACAAAACAGTGGACAGATTGAAAACACAACATGTTTGGCAGCCATTCTTTAACTTGAACGAGAAACCTGCATGTCCACAACTGTAACAAGCAGACCCGTGTACCCCGCACTATTTGAGCTTTTGCTTGTTTAGCAGTAGTAAAACTTAGAAGGTTACTGTAGTCTATAGCAGACGATTAAGGTATAACTGATGTGTACACACACACTGCAAGCTGACGCGAGCCGTTTAGTGACATCATCGCGGCCTACGATGGTGTTTCGAACTTTATAGCCACTTAGATTGTTTCATCCAATCGGGACACAGGTAGAGTGGTTAGGACCAGTTCTGGCTGATTCAGTCAAAGCCAAGTATAGGGTCAGTTGTGTGGAAAGCTCTGAGCAGTACACAGCTACACTCGAGCAGAGAAATATCTCCACTGATAGATCAGGGAAGCAGTGCTTGTTGAATATTTTAATTCAATCAAGTAGCCACGGGGCTGACATTGTCAAACAGGTAAATGAACATACTTCTGTTTCATCGTGATGTATTTATATTATTGTTGAAATTATGTTTGTGGAATTTGCTATGCATAGATTTGAATTGTTAGTCCGACTTTGCCTTACCACGTGGAGAAGCCGACCACGTGTCAAGCACGACCGGGTTTGACGCCATGTTGTATACCTGACGGAACCACTGTTGTTTAACCTATATGTATGTATGCAGACCAGTGGCTATACCAGTGAATGTTTATAATATTATTAATTCTTTATGTGTATAGTTAGCCACGATTTACATTTATGTATGTAAAGGAAATTAGAGTGGAGATTCCAGTGGACCACCGACTTAGCAGAATGTTTGTCGCTTATGTATAGAGATGTGGAGCTATCACTGAGGACTACTTTGGCTTTCAGTGAGACGCTCTGCACAGACCTATTATTCAGGGTTGTGCAGAATTTCGTCTCATATGTTGCAGACGAGCAGGCGGTATATCCTGAGCCCAACTCAGCAAAGACCAGAACCTAATCTACGATTCGAGTTGGCTGCCAAGGCATCTACAGCATCGAGCGCAGATAGCCCATCCGTCGAACACAAGCAACGACAACACAGCCTGTCGTAGAAGCTACCTCAACACAGCGCTTCAACCATGAAACCAATCAGTTAAGTGTCCAGGAAACAGTGCATTAAAACTGTATCAAAACGACCACAGTAGTCCACTCTTCATGAACGCTAGTAGCCAGTGCCCGATGAAGAAAAAGTAGCTGCCTAGATTATCAGCGAGCGAACCATTCGCATTTTGATTGATTGATTGTTGCTTTAGGTCCAGCGGACTCTTCCGAGCCAAATCAAGACCGGACAACCCCCGATCCGCATAAAAGATCTGCTGAAACAACCCTAGTGGGAAAATTGAATGCCCTCCACCGGCCAGTCACTTTACAATAAAGACATCCTACGCAGGGGACGGCTGA
Source organism: Oncomelania hupensis (assembly GCA_036898135.1). Taxonomy (NCBI): domain Eukaryota; kingdom Metazoa; phylum Mollusca; class Gastropoda; order Littorinimorpha; family Pomatiopsidae; genus Oncomelania; species Oncomelania hupensis. The sequence goes on from CM072517.1 coordinate 74,111,660, forward strand.
AACTTTACCCCAACTACTCGAACCCCCGGTTACAAAAACAAAATAGAATACAAACATCATTATAAATTATCAACAAAACACATACATATAAAATGCCTACATTGCCAAATAATAGCATCATAGGAAGCCCTAGTGACCACCCGGCAGAAAGCGTCCAACACTCCCAAGCTGATCCAACAGACCTCATACACAAACAAGGAGTCTTGTCCAGGAAGAGTTTTCAAGAAAAAAGGTAGGTCATTGATCTAGCGAAGAAGAGCAAATGAGGAAGACAGCGACAGTGGGAATTTAAAGCACTAAATTTCCAGAAAGTGGGGATACTATTTATACTGAAACCCCCGGCACTCCAACAGGGGGAACTGTTGCCGCAGTGAATCGGTCTTGCCTATAAAGGAAAGACAGGTTTTCAACTGGGGCTTTCACTTTTCCCTTTATAGGTTAGAACAATCTACAGTGGCAAGATTGCTCATGACCCCAAGGGGTACCACTCGCATTGACAATTGAACTTTTAAGTTAGTTTCGTACTTCAAAGATCGTGTATAGAGTAGAGGAACTAAATGTGTGATTTTTACTGTTATCAAGTGGCTGGACTACATATGATTCATAGCCGTGTGAAAGCTAGTGTGACAGTGATCTTTTACCATTTTTCTATCTATCTCTGTACCCCAGTCTTAACACAGACCGAGCTAAACAAATAAATGTATTAAAGTAATTCACCGGGTGACTCACTAGCGGTCCCCATAAAATAAGGCGAGAGGGTTACAGCAGTCCATTGTGCAGAGCCCAGCAACAATAAAACCCCACGTCACAACAACAAACCCAAAACTGAACTTCTATAAAGACTAAAACCCACACAGCATCATCAGGCTTGAGTGCAAAGTCCCCCATGGGTCCGTGTTTGGGCCTGTACTATTCACTCTCAGAATCAGAATCAGAATCTTTATTGTCCCCATGAAAATACAAGACGCTGGCTCAACCTCTTGACCGTGACTTTGACCGACACAATGTTCTCCATCATTCTTTTGCTGACGACTCACAACTTCAAAACAGCTCCACTCCTGATCAGTCTGCCCTATCCACTCTCTCTAATACCACCACCGACGTACAGAATTGAATGTCTGAGAACCAACTTTAACTCAACAGCAACAAAACCAAAGCCATTGTGATAGGGACCACATCCAAACTCTCAAAAGACTCCTCTGACTCTCTTGAACTCTCCGACTGGTCTGTCTCTCTGTCTTCTACTGTCAACAATCTTGGTCACCCTAGACAGCAGCCTCTCTCCATCATACAACACATCTCTTCTGTCTCTCTGTCTTCTACTGTCAACAATCTTGGTCACCCTAGACAGCAGCCTCTCCATGATACAACACATCTAGACAGCAGCCTCTCCATGATACAACACATCTCTTCTGTCTCTGTCTTCTACTGTCAAAACTCTTGGTCACCCTAGACAGCAGCCTCTCCATGAAACAACACATCTCTTATGTCTCTCTGTCTTCTACTGTCAAAAATCTTGGTCACCCTAGACAGCAGCCTCTCCATGATACAACACATCTCTTATGTCTCTTTGTCTTCTACTGTCAACAATCTTGGTCACCCTAGACAGCAGCCTCTCCATGATACAACACATCTCTTCTGTCTCTCTGTCTTCTACTGTCAACAATCTTGGTCACCCTAGACAGCAGCCTCTCCATGATACAACACATCTCTTCTGTCTCTCTGTCTTCTACTGTATTGCTGTAGCTTTCTAATGTGAAATGAAAGCAGTTCTTCTCAAACTTTTACTTTTAACCAAGCCCACCTCCACCCATTTCTAGCAATGTCATCCACGAAAAACCTCACCACGATTCACAATTCGTCTCTCCGCCATCTTTGACAACTAAAGCTACCCAGCTACACCAGTGTGAATCGCGCTTTTTGAGATCGGCAACCCCTTTAGAGATTCACTGGATCAGAACAAGAAAAAAATCGGTTAGCTGTCACACCTCCATACAGATTTTTTTTTTCCAGAGGAAACTTAAAAGATTTCCGTGAAAAGCAAGGCCCTGTACCGCGGAAACTTGGAGAATTCCATGCTTTGGACAATGGACATCCCGCTTCTTCTATTATCTTCGACGCATTTAAAAAAGCTCTGAAAAAAAAAAAGAAGAAAGACCACATCATCCCTATATTGCAACAACTCCACTGTCTATCCGTCTCACACAGGATCAAATACAGGCTCAACACCAGGCTGGAGAATAGATGAAGAAAAAAACCTCTGGTGGGGGGTCTGGAAGCTGAAAGTTTTATAGCATTTAAAACCCCAACGGTATGCTTTTTGTGAGAGATAAATTTGGATGTTTTTCATAATATTCATGCATTCATAGATAGACATTATTATTTTTTTATATTATTATTAAGACTAATGTTCACATACACACACAAAAACTGTTACTTGGAAAAAAACCTGAATAGGTTTGTGTCAACATATGCAAGATTATGGCAACTGTCACAAACAAGCTTGCTTCCTAGTATTAAAATCTAAATTTAAAAAAAAAGAAAGCAAATCAATACTCTATTTCAAAAATGATGATAAGGTGCTGTTTTTTTTTAAAGTTACTGCTGGCTTAGTATTAGTGCAAAGTCACTTGGCTGGAGGTCTGTCATCAGCTTTTTTTTGCTCTTGTCAGGAGGGCTTATGTTTCAATTAGTCTTGATGGAACCACTAAGCAAACAAACTCTTACCTGGTATCGTTGTGCAGCTAGTCAGTGCTTTCACAGCACATTTGTGCTTCTTCGTAAAGAAGTGCTCAGTGAGCGCTGTAATACCACGATTAGTGTATTTAATTTCTTTGTTGCACGAGATGCAACGAGCCATGCCTGCAGCATCAACTTTTCGAAAATGAGAGCCGATACGCTGCTCGACTCCCTCCACTTTTACCACTTTCGACGTCCAATCCTAATTCCATTTGTTGGCGATGTCTCCCTCTTGAAAATCTTCTCCCCGGTTAATAATCCGCGATGCGCACGATATTTCTGTAACTTCTCACACTCGAAGGGACCGTGTGAAAGAACAGGTTCTCTTAGATACTAGCCATCCCATTACGGAAGTGACGTTGCGTATGTAAGACTAAATTTTCGCGGAAAACCCCTTGGAAAACCCCTTGGATACACAAAAATCAAGGGTTAGGGTTAGGGTTACAAGCGAGAAACAAGGCGGAAAAGCGGCCAAGTTGATGGTACTAAGCAAAGCAAAGTTCACATGGAGGTGAAAACTGATATTTTAGATACGCAACGTCACTTCCGTAATGCGATGGCTAGTATCTAAGAGAGCCCGTGAAAGAACATGCGTCTCTGCTGGGTGGAAATACTTCGTGGTGTGCGCCCAATTATCAACACGTGCTTCTACCGGAAATGGTACAGAGTAAGGCAAAACATTGGAATGGGTTTGCGGAGCGAACATACGTGGTTAATTTATGATTTGCGTCTCAGTTTTTTTTTCCTCGGAACAAATTTTTAAACCTCGGAAAGTAAATTCGTTAACCTTGGAAACTCGCGTATCCGAGGAGAATTCTCCAGCCTGCAACACTCTCACATACAAATGTCTCAACAAGCTTGCTCCTACCTCTCACTCTGTCAACCTTCCCAATCACTCTGCTCCTCAGAAGACAACCTCAAACTCAACATACCTCATACAAAACTTAAACCTGCAGGCCAACGCTCCTTTTTTTTTCAAGCCCCCACCAATTGGTACTCCCTACCTCTCCCCCTCCGTCAAAAATAGTCTTTAGAAGCATTTCTATCTGGCCTCAAGACTTTTCTTTTCCATAAATAATCCTCAGACTACAGTGCCCCGCTACACCACCACCTTCCCCTACACCCACCTCACCTGCAAGCTAAATCACAGCAGTGGTAAATGCCATGTACATAATCATTATTTCAAATGTTCTTCTTTCCTGCTTTTGTGGAAGTGTGTTGGAGGCAGGCTCAGGCAAGCAGGAAGATGGCAGCGCTAGTCACAATAGTGTTACAAACAATTTATACTACTACTAACCAGGGTGCGCATATTGCAAAATGTTGCACGCACATTTTCAGGACTATTACATTACATTACATTACATTACATTACATGGTTGTTGCTTTAGGTCCAGCGAACTCTTCCGAGCCAAATCAGGACCATTCAGGACTATTAACACAATTTCCTGTGTAAAAGAGTGCACAACAATGTATAAGCATAATACACTAACCTGTATACCGATGTCTTCATCGTGCTAGCATGATGGGGCTTGGGAGAAGCAGGTGTTGTTGTCCTAGTGCTGGATCTCCTGCCACTTTCTGTGGCCTTTTTCTGCATCCTACAGTGCAACTTCTCTGTTCCACAGTGGGAAAGCTGATCAGCATCAAGGTCAGCTTGCTGCTGATCATACCTGCAGTCACACAGTGCTGGATACATCCAATGTTAGCAGACAAAACCTCTCAATGATATACACAAATTACTGTAAAAATATAGAAATCAAAGTTAAAGGTGTTCCTATAATCTTTTTGGTGTAATGCATCATTTAATACCATCACACCGTAGGCTAATGGTGTAATGCATCATTCAATACCATCACACCGTAGGCTAATGGTGTAATGCATCATTCAATACCATCACACCGTAGGCTAATGGTGTAATGCATCATTCAATACCATCACACCGTAGGCTAATGGTGTCATGCATCATTCAATACCATCACACCGTAGGCTAATGGTGTCATGCATCATTCAATACCATCACACCGTAGGCTAATGGTGTAATGCATCATTCAATACCATCACACCGTAGGCTAATGGTGTCATGCATCATTCAATACCATCACACCGTAAGCTAATGGTGTCATGCATCATTCAATACCATCACACCGTAGGCTAATGGTCATCTCTTAGCATGAATAAGACATTTTATAAGCATTGGTGCAATTTTGGTTTGGACCTCACGTGCACTTTAAGGTGGCAGATGTGCTCAGAGGTCTATGTCCTTTGCACACTCACCTTGCAACAAGTGTGTGTCTTAGTGATGAAACTTCAATCCTTGCTTCAGCAAACTTTAGTGTAGGCTGGCTGGGCTGAGTGGTCAGCTTCTTGAGCTGTAAGCTGACTGTGACAGCACAATTGTGCTTCTCTGTGCTGAGTGGTCAGCCTCTTAAGCTGTAAGCTGACTGTGACAGCACAATTGTGCTTCTCTGTGCTGAGTGGTCAGCCTCGTTAAGCTGTAAGCTGACTGTGACAGCACAATTGTGCTTCTCTGTTTGTAGCAGATCTGACAAAACAAACAAACATGCTGAAACACTTTGACCACAGTTACCAGATCTCCGGTTTATCGTCTCTGGCCAAAATCTTCTTCATGGTCTTCTCCACATCTTGCTGCACTGAGGGCGGGATGGGCAATGGTTCTGTACAACAGATAGATACCATAACAAACAATACAATACAACACAACAATACAATACAACTTTATTCATCTCAAACTGAGCAATTACAATGGCAGCATCAGCGCAATTAGCTAAATACACAAGAATTAAAAATATTATTACATACACATGAGAAGTAGTCCAAGCAATAAATAATAAATAAATCAAATAAATAACAAAACATATGGTTAAATACATACAATAAACTAGAGGTAAATGTCATAAAAAGTAAACTGCCCTGATATATCACAGATAATAGTTTCTCCGCAGAAAGCTACAATACAAAATGTACATCCCAACAATACAATTCAATACCATACAATACAACACAATACAGCACAACACAATGCCACACAACTTCATTCCTCTCAAGCTGGGCAATTACAATTACAAAGGCAGCTTTGTCGCAGAAATAACCAATAAGAATAAGAATAAAAATTTTTAATGACCTTATGTATACGCGGAGAGTACTCCCAATAAATAAGTAAATGTGCTGTTAAATGCATAAGTAAACTATAAAATATAAACTATAAAACTATAAAACAAACTTCGCAGATAATAGTTTCTACCAGCAAAAATCTCCTCACTCTCTCTGGAATTATACCCACACTCATCCACTCACACAGCAGCTTATATCTATTGTCTATAGTAATACAGAATCAATAAAATCAATCATAATTTTTTTTTAAAAATCCCTTGTATTACATTGTATAGGCGTTGAGAAGGGTTAGGGTTAGGGTTAGGGTAACCCATCATCAGAACAGTTATTTCTGTACAACATATAGATGCCATTACAAATAACCCGTCATCAGAACAGTTATCTCTGTACAACAGATAGATACCATTACAAACAACCCGTCATCAGAACAGTTATTTCTGTACAACATATAGATACCATTACAAATAACCCGTCATCAGAACAGTTATTTCTGTACTACATATAGATACCATTACAAATAACCCGTCATCAGAACAGTTATTTCTGTACAACAGATAGATACCATTACAAACAACCCGTCATCAGAACAGTTATCTCTGTACAACAGATAGATACCATTACAAACAACCCGTCATCAGAACAGTTATCTCTGTACAACAGATAGATACCATTACAAACAACCCATCATCAGAACAGTTATCTCTGTACAACAGATAGATACCATTACAAATAACCCGTCATCAGAACAGTTATTTCTGTACAACAGATAGATACCATTACAAACAATCCATCATCAGAACAGTTATCTCTGTACAACAGATAGATACCATTACAAACAACCCATCATCAGAACAGTTATCTCTGTACAACAGATAGATACCATTACAAACAACCCATCATCAGAACAGTTATCTCTGTACAACAGATAGATACCATTACAAACAACCCATCATCAGAACAGTTATCTCTGTACAACAGATAGATACCATTACAAACAACCCATCATCAGAACAGTTATTTCTGTACAACATATAGATACCATTACAAACAACCCATCATCAGAACAGTTATCTCTGTACAACAGATAGATACCATTACAAACAACCCATCATCAGAACAGTTATCTCTGTACAACAGGTAGATACCATTACAAACAACCCGTCATCAGAACAGTTATCTCTGTACAACAGGTAGATACCATTACAAACAACCCGTCATCAGAACAGTTATCTCTGTACAACAGGTAGATACCATTACAAACAACCCGTCATCAGAACAGTTATCTCTGTACAACAGATTGATTTTTAAAAAGGTAGCTTTATGAGGACAGTGTCTATCTCCATTCCCGCTCAACAACAGATAGATAGATATCCATTACACACAACCCATCATCAACAGCAAATAGTGTGGGGAACCTGTCAAAAAATATGCTTAGACCCAGAAAGTATTTTAATTGCAACACATTCGGATAGTTGGCCTCTACATTCCTATCCTATCCTATCCTGTCCCGTAACCCGAAGGTCGTAGGGGCACCACAGATGATCGTTTAACCAGCATACTCCATCTTTCTCTGTCCTCAGCAGCCCTGATGGCTTCGCTCAGTGTCAAACCAGTCCATTCTCGAATGTTGTCCTCCCACCTCTTTTTCGGTCTCCCTTTTCTTCTACCTCCTTGCACTGTGCCTTGCAGAATAGTCTTTGCAAGGCCTGATGATCTGGTGACGTGGCCATACCACCGAAGTTTCCGTTTCTTCACCACTGTTAGCAGGTCATCATGTTGTCCAATAGCTTGTGTGATGGTCTGTCGGACTTCGTCGTTGGTGATGTGTTGGGTATAGGAAATGCCCAGAAGTCTTCTGTAGCACCTCATCTCCATGCTTTGTATTCTTCGTTGGAGATCTGCTGTGAGGGTCCATGCTTCGCAAGCATATAGGAAGATGGAGATGACCAGAGAGCGCAGCAGTCTTACTTTGGAATGTAGACTGATGGTTCTGTCTTTCCAAATGGGCTTCAACCTTGTCAGGGCAGCAGTTGTTTGTGCGATCCTGGAGAGGACTTCCTGTCGGGACCCATTGTCTGATACAATGGCTCCTAAATATTTGAAGCTATGCACTGTGTCGAGGGATTGGCCTTGGACTTTGATGTCCGTATTGATGCCATTGGTGTTGTTGGTCATCATTTTGGTCTTCTCTGCACTTATTTCCATTCCATAGGCTTTGGAGGTGGTGTCAAGCCTCTGTACCAGCTGTTCAAGTTCTTGTTCCTCTCCAGCCAATCCATCAATGTCATCTGCAAAACGAAGATTGGAGATTGCTCTACCCCCTATGCTGACTGTGCCTTCATGGTCTGCAAGAGCATCCAACATGATGCGCTCTAGGAAGATGTTGAAGAGTGTTGGAGAGAGTAGGCATCCTTGACGCACACCGATTGTTGTTCTGAACCAATTCCCGATGGCTCTGTTGTGGAGGACTGCACTGGTAGCCTTGTCATACAGGCTTTTGATGACTTCAATAATTTTTGGGCTGATGTTGTACACTTTCATTGTTGCCCATAGAGCTGCATGCCAGACTCGGTCAAACGCCTTCTTGAAGTCTATGAACACATGATATAGATGTTGTTGGTGCTGTAGGTATTTCTCACAGATTATTCTGAGGTTGAAAATCTGCTCAGTGGTACTTCGCCCTGCCCTGAATCCTGCTTGTTCTTCAGCTATGATTTGTTCAGCTTGGGGTTTCAACCTGTTGAGTATTATTTTCAGGAGGACCTTGCTGGGATGGCTGATGAGGCTGATGGTGCGGTAATTTTCACACTCCTGAAGGTTACCTTTTTTGGGAAGAGTGATGACAAGCGACTGGGTCCATGGTATAGGCCACTCCCCACTCTGCCAGATCTTGTTACAGATAATGGTGAGGGCATCAATCATCGCTTCTCCTCCTGCTTGTAGCAGTTCTGCGGGTATGTTGTCCACTCCTGCTGACTTCCCTTTCTTTAGCGCTTGCACTGCTGCCTCAACTTCTTCCCGGAGAATTGGGAGGATTTCTTCTTCTTCTCTGTTCTCTGGACATGCTAGAACTGATGGGTCTCCATTTGGTGTATGGTTGTAAAGGTCAGAGCAGTACTCTGTCCATCTATCCAAGACTTCTTGTTCTTCTGTAAGGCATATGCCAGACTTGCTTTGGATAGTGGAGACTTTGGGCTGTTTGACACTTGTCAGTCGCTTCACAGTCTGGTAGGCCTTCTTGCTGTTGTTCTTGTTCAGACTGTTCTCTATTTCCTGGCATTGATCTTCTATCCAGTTCTCCTTTGCTGTGAGCATGCCTTTTCGGATGTCATTGTTGATTTTTCGGTAGACATCAGCTCCCTGTGAGGTGTTCTTTTTCTTTTTCATCTCTCTTCGTTTATCACACAGATCCAAAAGTTCAGGTGTGATCCACAGCTTCTTCTTTGGTCGGTGCTTGCCAAGGATCTCAGTGGCGGCATCTGTCACAGCTGAGTTGAAGGTGGTGGTCATGGTGTTGACATCTACTTCACCAGCCCCCAAAATGAGCAGTGGTGCAAATTTCCCTCCAATTGTGGCCTGAAATAGTTCTGCCACCTCCGGGTCTTGCAGTTTGTCCAGGTCGAACTTCAGTCTAGTGCACTTTGCTGTATTTACTCTCTTCAAGTGGAGCCGGAAAGACATCATCACGAGATCGTGGTCACTTCCGATGTCTGCTCCTGGAAAAGTACGTGTCCTGCCAATGTTGATGCTTGATCTGAAGCGTTTCTTGACCATGATGTAGTCTATTTGGTTGTGATGCTCCCCGCCAGGACTGTGCCATGTCCATCGTCTGGAGTTTTTGTGGAGACCAAGCGTGTTTGCCAGTACCAGATTGTTGTATCTGGCAAACTCCAAGAGTCTCAGACCCCTGTCATTTGTCTCGTTGTTGCAGTGGGGTCCACATGTGTCTCCCCAGTTGCGGTGCGCATCTTGGCCAACCTTGGCATTCCAGTCGCCTTGCACTATGACTATGTCCTTCTTCGGCACTTGGTCAAGGACCGCCTGTAGATTTTCATAAAAATCCTCCACTTCGCTGTCGTCATAGTCTGATGTTGGGGCGTAGGCCTGGATGATGGTGATGTTGAAAGGGGCTGCTCTCAGACGGATGGTAATGAGTCTACTGGAGACTGGGCGGCAACCCATGACAGTCGCTAGAATGTTCTTGTGGACCAAGAATCCAACGCCGTGTTCGTGCCTGTCATCCCTACCGCTGAAATAGAGCTTGTGGCCTTTGTCGGTCGTTGTTTCACCTAGGCCTTTCCATCGCAGTTCGCTGATACCTAGAACGTTCCATCGATAGTGGTCCAACTCGTGGGCCAGTTCTTCTAATTTTCCTTCCGCAGTTAGGGTCCTGACGTTCCAGGTTCCTATGATGATGTTGTTTCTCGTGCGGATCTTGCTAAATTGTCCATCAGTAGCATACTTAACACCTCCGTCCTGGTGGCCAACGGAAGGCGCGGTCCTTGTGCCGTGTGACGACCCGGGCGACGACCGATCCGGTATGGAATTAGTGGATTGTGTCATCATGTAGTGTGTCTTGGGCAAAAAAGACCTGGCGGTGCCCAATCCTCTCCAGGCTGTTGGCCACAGCCGAAATCCACGAATACAGTGTGGCTCGCCTTGGCCCTGAGCACATGGTCGTTGAACCTGTAGTAACGTGAGGTTCCTCCGCCCTGGCCGGTGACTTCTGTGTAGAAGACTTTCGCCCAGTGATGCCGTGCTAACATCACCCCTGTTAGTCGCCTCTTACGACACGCCGGGAAACGTTGGGTCTATTCTATTTAATGCCCGAACCCACAGCTCTACATTCACCACAAATTATACCTTTGTCAGCCTTCACATATTGTTTATCAGAACAGTTTTATGACGTCACATGTAAACAACCCTTAATATCTTCAGTTACGTAGCAAAAACACATTCTGTAGCACCTCATTTGAAAGCTCTTAGCCTAATATCTTATACTATCTGTAGAAGTCAGTCTTTCAGACAGTTGATATTTTCAGTTGCACCATTCAGTTACACCAAGACTAGCACACACGTCGTGCAGATTATGATCTGATTTTATTCTCCAATAATCAACTAAGAAGTAAATGCAGTGAACACATAACACTCAAAGACATGGACATGCACAATGACGATTATTATTAATTAAAGTGTGAGAATAATACTCACACTGCTACATCTTTTTCCTTATACTCACACTGCTACATCTTTTTCCTTACAAAACAGAAAAATAAAACGAAATTTAAAATTTAAAATAAATAACAAATTTATTTTAACTATGAATGCATAACACATTTTAGAAAATTTGAAATAATAAATTTATTTAAGGAAAACTGGGATTTTGGAATAAAGAAAGATAGGATTAAAAGATGGATTCAAATATTATTATGCTACAAAATGTCATTTATTTGGGAAGAGTACGGGAGGTCTGCTGATTCTGCCATAAGGTGTGGTGATAACTGGCTGTTCAGGTCTGAGTGCCTCCATGTGAGCAGGCATGTCTTTGACGTCAGTTTCAGGTTGTTGAGGGTCATCAATAGCAGCTGGTTCATCTGTTGGTTGAACTGTCAATGTTTCTTTCGTCTTCCTCAGCATGGCTCTGTTTCTGCGAGACATTGTCCCACCCTCAGAACGTATCTGCTGCTTGTCTTTGTTGATACAGGTGTGTTATGTTTTCACTATTATAATGCATTTACTTCTTAGTTGATTATTGGAGGCAGGAGTCATCGTATGAAGTTTTTCAACTTTATTCAGCGTACATCAACAACTGCATAGATTTAGATTTTAATGCTTTATTGTCCCTTTTTATCGGGAAATTCTGGGCATACAATTGCTCAATCACTTTTCACTTTTACTTTTTCAACTGAAACAATACGGTACATATATAGTCTCTCTATACTTGAGAGAACATTCGAATGTTCGAGCGTGACGCAGTTATAAGCAATCAGAATAGACTTCGTCATCACTGTCTTACGTCATACAACTTTCTTTATAATCCAAGAATTTTTTCAACTATCTGTAGATCTAGATGCTTCGATCGATAGTAAACAAGCAACCCTAGAGAATTCTCCAATAATATCAACCAACGAAAATTATCAACATTATACCAAGCTTTTTCTAACTACAACGCAAAATCAAATCAAAGGTAAATACACTCTGTTATTGAATGCTTTGCAAAACAAAACGACTGGATCTATCGTGCGCGTCTCACACATACCATCGTGCGCATCGCAAACGTAACAATGACTCTTCTTCACATCATCGGCCCTGAAGCACTTGATATCTATAACACTTTCCAGTGGCAACAAGAAGACTGTAATGAACATTGTAGCGTTGCAACAGAATTCCACGTTGTCGACTGCATTCTCAACAAGTACGAGCAATATTGTGCGCCGAAAAAAAAAAACACGTCATTATCGAGAGGCAAATATTCTTCTCCCGCGGTAAGAATGAAGGTCAAACATTCAACACCTTTGTGACAGATCTCAAGTTAAAAGCAAAGACTTGTGAATTTGGAGCACTAAAGGAATTGCCAGTGATCGTCCTAGGGATTTGCAAAACCGGTACGACGTCACAGTAAACAAACCCACTTGAACGCAAACCGGTAGGCTAGTCACGTAAACCGGTATGACCCATAGCAAAGCTTAATAATGAGTCACTATTTTATATAAGTAGATGGCGACTCTGTTATGCACTTTCTGTTTCATTAGAAACATCTTCGTCTTCACATAAACTTCTTTTATCGCCTCTCTCCCCATAGCAAAAAATGAAAAAAGACATTTTTGCTTCTTCATTATTACTAGCCTATCTGCCTCTGTCGCAATACATACTGACGAGCACGAGAGAAGAAAAAAATCGAAAGGTGCGCGAGTTTAATTTATCCGTATTCACGATAGCCTTGCGCCCACCAATGTTGTATCATTCTGTATTAATTACCTCAAATAATATGGCAAGGCTAATGAACGCATTCGCAGGCCTCTCGTCTACACTCCCTAAACACATAATCAGCGTGGCTGGCTGGCTGACTCTCTCTCTCTCTCCCTCTTTCTCTCTCTCTCTCTCTTCATTTCTCTCGTTTTTCTTTCTCTTTTTCTTTATTTTTGAAACCAGTCAAACAAAATAAGAACCGATAGGCTCTACCGGCTACTGATTTTTCAACCGGTATTTTCATTCTCAAACCAGTAAAATACCGGTAATTTCCGGTTAAATCCATCCCTGAATTGCTGATAAAAGACAGAATCGTCGGGGACGTCTTGAATGATCAACTGAGAACACAGCTGTTGAGAGAGGCCGATCTGACTTTGCAGAAGGCGGAAGACATCTGCAGGGCAGCAGAAGCATCAGAGGTACAGGTGAAGATGATGAAAGACCAGCAAGGCGTAAGCGCAGTGAAAACACAAAACACTCAAAGACATGGACATACACAATGACGATTATTATTAATTAAAGTGTGAGATTAGTATTCACAGTGCTACACTATCATGCAAAAATGCGTTGGTTATACCTATCCTATCCCATAACTCAAAGGTTGTTGGGGCACCACAGATGATCGTTTAACCAGCTACTTCATCTTTCTCTGTCCCCAGCAACTCTCATGGCTTTGCTCAATGTCAAGCCAGTCCATTCTCGAATGTTGTCCTCCCACCTCTTATTCTGTCTCCCTCTTCTTCTGCCTCCTTGCACTGTGCCTTGCATGATGGTCTTTGCAAGGCCTGATGCTCTGGTGACGTGGCCATGACTTTGTCTCTGGTGAAATGTGTTGCTGTGAGGACAATCTACAAGTCTGCATCTCTTTTAACCAAAATAACAGTTACTATTCAGTTGTTGGTTGTTGGTTTTTCAACTTCTACTAAAAGCAGAGAAGAAGCGTTGCTTGTTCTTTACAGTCGTGAGAAACTAATCTTTTGTTGATCGGAGAACCATGCTCACGGCAGTCGTGAGAAACTAATCTTTTGTTGATCGGAGAACTATGCTCACGGCAGTCGTGAGAAACTAATCTTTTGTTGATCGGAGAACCATGCTCACTGCAGTCGTGAAAAACTAATCTTTTGTTGATCAGAGAACCATGCTCACTGTAGTCGAGAGAAACTAATCTTTTGTTGATCAGAGAACCATGCTCACTGTAGTCGAGAGAAACTAATCTTTTGTTGATCAGAGAACCATGCTCACTGAGTGTGAAATGGACAACACTCCCTTTATGCCCCTTTTTTCTTGGCAAATGAGTCTTGTCTTATGTTGCTGGCCCAGACACGTAACCATCACGAGTCTTGTCTTATGTTGCTGGCCCAGACACGTAACCATCATGAGTCTTGTCTTATGTTGCTGGCCCAGACACGTAACCATCATGAGTCTTGTCTTATGTTGTTGGCCCAGACACGTAACCATCATGAGTCTTGTCTTATGTTGCTGGCCCAGACACGTAACCATCATGAGTCTCGTCTTATGTTGTTGGCCCAGACACGTAACCATCACGAGTCTTGTCTTATGTTGTTGGCCCAGACACGTAACCATCACGAGTCTTGTCTTATGTTGCTGGCCCAGACACGTAACCATCACGAGTCTCGTCTTATGTTGTTGGCCCAGACACGTAACCATCATGAGTCTTGTCTTATGTTGCTGGCCCAGACACGTAACCATCATGAGTCTTGTCTTATGTTGCTGGCCCAGACACGTAACCATCATGAGTCTTGTCCTATGTTGCTGGCCCAGACACGTAACCATCACGAGTCTCGTCTTATGTTGTTGGCCCAGACATGTAACCATCACGAGTCTTGTCTTATGTTGTTGGCCCAGACATGTAACCATCACGAGTCTTGTCTTATGTTGTTGGCCCAGACACGTAACCATCATGAGTCTTGTCTTATGTTGTTGGCCCAGACACGTAACCATCACGAGTCTCGTCTTATGTTGTTGGCCCAGACACGTAACCATCATGAGTATTGTCTTATGTTGCTGGCCCAGACACGTAACCATCACGAGTCTTGTCTTATGTTGTTGGCCCAGACACGTAACCATCATGAGTATTGTCTTATGTTGCTGGCCCAGACACGTAACCATCATGAGTTTTGTCTTATGTTGTTGGCCCAGACACGTAACCATCATGAGTATTGTCTTATGTTGTTGGCCCAGACACGTAACCATCATGAGTATTGTCTTATGTTGTTGGCCCAGACACGTAACCATCATGAGTATTGTCTTATGTTGTTGGCCCAGACACGTAACCATCATGAGTATTGTCTTATGTTGCTGGCCCAGACACGTAACCATCATGAGTTTTGTCTTATGTTGTTGGCCCAGACACGTAACCATCATGAATTTTGTCTTATGTTGTTGGCCCAGACATGTAACCATCAAACAAAATGAGTCTTGTCTTATGTTGTTGGCCCAGACATGTAACCATCAAACAAAATGAGTCTTGTCTTATGTTGTTGGCCCAGACACGTAACCATAAAGGAAAATAAGTCCAAGTGGGTTCCGGGAGATGACAACGCATACATAGCTGTCTATAATGATCTGAAAGGAATTTAATTGCTTCCCAGATGTTTGCAGTCTTTGAATTACCCCATTTCTATATGCTGATCACTTAAAGCAGTCACCGAGTGCTTGTGGATTCTTGCATGGCATTGATCACCTGAGCGCAGGCTGGTATGGAGACCAGCTTTAAATCTGTTTTGCCCAGCCATCCTTGCGGCCTAAGATTAGCGCCCCGGCGTGGAGGTAAAGATTGGTCTTGTCTCTATTTATAGTACAATACAAAGATTTAGCTATTGCTGATTCTTATCATCCTGCATTCCACAAATAAAGTAATCAATTAAGCATGCTTCACAAAGAAGAGACACAAAAACAAGACAAAAACATTCAAGCAAACAATTCAGTGTGTTTACATAATGCCAAAGCATCATCTGCTGCTGTGCATGCCTATGAGTCATGTGTGATCGATATATAATTTTTGAAATTAATTATGGGCTATTGATCTAGATAGAGTCTGTGTTATTTGTGATATGTACTTTCTTAGTGTGTAAAGTGTCCTTCGTTTATCTGTCCTCTTTTTCCTCCCCACTGCATGTTGCTTCTTCTTTCTATCGATTTCTTTTGTTTGGTTTTATTGATTTTGACTGACAAGACGTATCATCACCTCATTAGCCAACCTGATGCCTCAGTTTGGTTTTATGACTGGAGTGTTCATTTTTTCCTTTCATTTGATTTTCTTTTGGTGCCTATCTTTCCTGCCCCCCTAACTGTGTTTCTTGTGCTTCTTCTCTTTGTGGTGCCTATCTTTCCTGCCCCCCTAACTGTGTTTCTTGTGCTTCTTCTCTTTGTGGTGCCTATCTTTCCTGCCCCCCTAACTGTGTTTCTTGTGCTTCTTCTCTTTGTGATTGTCATGTTCCACCCTTCTTCTCTCTCACCCTCTCTCCGGATCTATTGCCCTCTTCAAGGCGGTGGCAAAAGCATGCCGAGTTTTTTTATATGGGCTCGAATATTAGTGGTGAGCTGTGTTTCGTTTGTAAATCTTGTTTGTGTATTTTTTCTCATGAGATCTGGATTATGACGCAAGACTGAGTTTGATAGTAACACATATATACGTTTGTTTCAGTCTTTTTCTGGTTAGTTAGATTGCTGGGTCTGAGAGAAGGTTGAGTCGTTTTTTGTTCCCTAGGATATGAAAAAGTTGTGCTTACTTGTTTTGAAAGACAAAGTTTAAATGTGTTGTTCACCCTTTGTAGAGTTTTGAGGAAAGCTTTTGTTTTCCCTGCCTTTGCTACCAGACGTTGTCGCCTTTGGATTTGTGTGGTTTCCAAACGTCTTACAGCGGTCATAAGTATTTTACCACACATCTACTAGCACGAGAAGTAAGCTTAGTTCACAGTCACATACACAAAATGTAGTTGTACCCACACTACACACACATACGTATTCTTATTTGAGACGTTGACATATTTCGTTAATGTTCTTGGACTACGAATAAATGAACTCTATGCTGCTTCTGTGTTTAGTGTGCGTCATTACTTAACCCTAAATAAATATGAGGCGCTTGACGAGCGAATGGGAACTCTCTTTTCTAAATGGCAGCAATTACAACTGCTGCACCCCTGTAAATGCCGAGTCCTTTAAGTAGCAATGATTACATTCAACCTACAAATCCCACACATTCACAAAATAATGTACTTCCAAAGATCGCTTTAAATTATAGCTGTAGTTGTCTCCCATCAACTGTTATAGTAAAATGCTCAACCAAGCTATGGCTGGCTAGTGAGGCCATGTCATAATTATACCCATTTGAAAAGGAAAATTCTCCATTATGCAGGGCCGTACATCAATATAATTTGATGGAGATGTTAATCTAATATCTCTCTATCATGTCCCTTCCATATCATTTCTTTAATATTAGTTTGACCTCTTTTCTTGTATTCCCCAACCTAAATATCCTTTCCCTCTTTTCTTGTATTCCCCAACCTAAATATCCTTTCCCTCTGGACTGAAAACACACATTTTGAAAACTGTCTCTCCTTAAATCTCGACCCTAAACTTTTCTTCGTCAAATACCTAAAACACAGTCATAGTCATTGCGTGTGTGTGTGTGTGTACGCACATGCATATGTTCTGATTTGGTATTTCTTGTTTTGCTTTGGCTTCATTTATTTATGTATTTATTATTATTTATTTATTTTTCTTCAGTAAAGCTCTATGAGCTCTAGTGAGGAAGGGCGCTGTATAAATATTAATTATTATTATTATTGTATTAAATGTTATCTTCAGCTCTGGTGAAGTACTTGCCAAATAAAATACTGCGGGAATCCAGATTATCTACGTGTAACAGCCTTTTAATGCAACAGACACTACTCATTCCCTGATTAGGGTTGGTCCACTATTCCTTAGTTAGTTCATACACAAGGACACACAAATACTATGTCAACAGTCTGTAACAACTGTTTGAACTGTCTTCCACTTCTTGTACTCTTTATGGCATGTTCACCCCTTGGGGTCATGAGCAATCTTGCCACTGTAGATTGTTCAAACCTATAAAGGGAACAGTGAAAGCCACAGTTGAAAACCTGTCTTTCCTTTATAGGCAAGACGCTTCACTGCGGACACAGTACCCCCGTTGGAGTGCCGGGGGTTTTCAGTATAAATAGTATCCCCACTTTATGGAAATTTAGTGCTTTAAATTCCCACTGTCGCTGTCTTCCTCATTTACTCTTTTCTATTCCTGCTCTGTCCTTCACTCTGCTATACTATCTTCTTCTTCGCTAGATCAATGACCTACCTTTTTTCTTGAAAACTCTTCCTGGACAAGACTCCTTGTTTGTGTATGAGGTCTGTTGGATCAGCTTGGGAGTGTTGGACGCTTTCTGCCGGGTGGTCACTAGGGCTTCCTATGAATGTACTATTTAGCACTATAGGCATTTTATATGTATGTGTTTGGTTGATGATTTATAATGATGTTTGTATTCTATTTTGTTTTTGTAACCGGGGTGTTCGCGTAGTTGAGGTCAACCCTCAGCCGTCCCCCGCGTGGGATGTCTTTATTGTAAAGTGACTGGCCGGTGGAGGGCATTCAATTTTCCCACTGGGGTTGTTTCGGCAGATCTTTTATGCGGATCGGGGGTTGTCCGGTCCTGATTTGGCTCGGAAGAGTCCGCTGGACCTAAAGCAACAATAAATCAATCAAATCAACTATGGCATGTTCAAACAAAAGTCCAGTTGTTCTGTCAAAACCACCGCTGACAGCTGACAGCAGACACTCACTTACAAATGCACATTTACATAGCACACACACACACACACACACACACACAAAGTAAACACACACACACATGCAAACACACAGAACGCACACACACACACAAAGCAAACACACATACATACACAAAGCAAACAAACTCACACACATACTGTGCTAGCCACTAAATCTACCAACTCGCATTCATCTTGTATTTAAGTAAGAGTCACTCAAAACAGTACTACCATTTTATTTACTTTCAAAGGGGGACAAGAGAGTACATCATCAGACCAAGTCCGAACCACAAGCCTTTCTAGGTGACTGTTTAGGTGAAATCTGTCGAACATAATCACCTATGTTAAACAACGTAACATAACATAGAATATATGAAAATAATATATATGCCAAAATAAACATGTCATACACTGCATGAAAATAATTTCTTTAAACCAAGCATATTCCAAAAATGTTCACATGAGCATACGGCATCAAAACTCCAACATAGATCATACAAACGTGTTCTCCAAAAAATAAACGTTTACCTATGCATCTTTCTTACACAGAATTTTAGAGAACCTATTTCCCTAAAAGACTTAAAACTTACAAACAAAGCATATGTAAGAACACATTTATATGATAGAGTTAGAACAATAATTTCACCACACATGAAGAACACTCAAGGAAAGGTGTTAGAACAAAACAAACCATCCAAAGAAAATGACCTGCTAAAAGAGATGAGGCAGAGTAAACAGGAAGAAAAATAAAAGATGGATATAAATAAAAGGAAGAAACAGAGGTGAAAATAGAAAGAAATAGAGGAAGTAGGAGAAAATGGAGAGAAGAAAGAATAAAGAAATTGAAGAGGGAGAAAAAGAGATGACGGGAAAGAAAGAGAAAGAATGGGAGGGGAAATCAGAAAGGAAGGAACATAGAGAGGGAGAGAAAAGAAGAAGGAGAGGAAGAGAAAGGAAGAAAGAGGGAGAGAAAAGAAGAAAGGGAGAGAAAGGAAGGAAGAGGGAGAGAAAAGGACAGAAAGAAAAGGAAAGAGAGGGAGGGAAAGGTGGCAGAATGAGAGAAAGGAAGAAAGAGGGAGGGAGAAAAGGATGGAAAGAGGGAGAAAAAAGGCAGAAAAAGACACAAAGGAGGAGGAAATAAAAGGAAATCTAAATAACACAAATAGAATTGGAACGAAATTATTCACATTCTAGAAATATACACATAAATGCAATCAATAACTGAACTTTTGGTTTCTCAAAATGCGAGACGAAAAAAGTAACAAGGTAGAAGAAATAGCCTAGCTGCAAGAAAAAGACGATCCGCTCTTACAATTGTCACGGGCAACTAAACAAAACTAGCCCCAAAATACAAAACTATACACGAGTTCAGATCTCACCAAACAAACAAGTAAATGAAAACAAGCTGCATGCAAAATGCACGCAAACTTCACCCAACCTCACGATCGTCAAAAAGGTCGTTAGTCCGTGCACTGTGCGCAAAATGCATGCGCTGCACAGACATACACTCGAACTGGATGGCAAAGGTACATAGAGAAAAAGTTAAACGATGAGGTGGAAGAAGGAGGGGATAAACGGAGATACAGAGCAGCAGTAAGAGAGAGAGAGAGAGAGAGAGAGAGAGAGAGAGAGAAAGAGAGAGAGAGAGAGAGAGAGAGAGAGAGAAAGAGAGAGAGAGAGAGAGAGAGAGAGAGAGAGAGAGAGAGAGAGAGAGAGAGAGAGAGAGATGTGAAAGAAAGAAAAATAAGTATAGAGAATCAGAGAGGAAGATAAATTAAACAGCAATAATACACACAAATACATAAGCCACGATATAGGAATCATTTAAAAAAATAAATAAATTCAGAGTCCTTGACAACAGGCAAGACAAAGTAAACTCCTGCTGGCAAGCAGGCACACATACACACACGCAAAGCAAACACACATTCCAACGCACACATACACAAAAACACACATGCAAAGCAAACACACACAAAATGCACACACCAGCAGAAACTCACACACAAAGCAAACACACATACACAAGCACACAAAGCAAACATACACACACACACACAAACACACACATACAAAGCAAACACACACAACATGCACACACACATACAGCATAAGACTGATTAACAAACCTCTGTACACGGCTTTAGATTTCTTGCCAGGGTTGAACAAGCCCACTCCCCTCTGGAAAAGAAACCACAGTGAGATCGTTTTATAATTGTTTTCTCTTTCTTTCTCCATCTCTCAAAAACAAGTTATAAACACACTATGTCACACTAATGATAATAATAGACTTGTTTTAAACACACTACGTCACACTAATGATAATAACAGACTTGTTTTAAACACACTATGTCACACTAATGACAATAATAGACTTGTTTTAAACACACTATGTCACACTAATGATAATAATAGACTTGTTTTAAAAACACACTATGATAATGACTATGTCACACTAATGATAATAATAGACTTGTTTTAAACACACTATGTCACATTAATGATAATAATAGATTTGTTTTAAACACACTATGTCACACTAATGATAATAATAGACTTGTTTTAAACACACTATGTCACACTAATAATAATAATAGACTTGTTTTAGACACACTATGTCACACTAATGATTAATAGACTTGTTTTAAACACACTATGTCACATTAATAATAATAATAGACTTGTTTTAAACACACTATGTCACACTAATAATAATAAGAGACTTGTTTTAGACACACTATGTCACACTAATGATAATAATAGACTTGTTTTAAACACACTATGTCACATTAATGATAATAATAGACTTGTTTTAAACACACTGTGTCACACTAATGGCAATAACAGACTTGTTTTAAACACACTATGTCACACTAATGGCAATAATAATGTAAATTTGTACAGTAAAAGTTTATGTAAGTTAAAACTTGACGTACAGTCAGTCTGTTGCGCGTGATGTGGGCACCAACATCCAATGAACCAGCAGCTCTATTCTCTGTGTCTCTCTGGCAACATCATTGTTTTTTGCTTTAGTTTATAAAAACACATGATTCAATAAAGAAAGTGAATAAATACTCCACTAATTAAACAGTGATCACACACTGCAGACAGACCCCATTGGCAGAAAAATGTCTCCTGTTACAGTCTACCAATGCTGGTAAACTCTGTTACAGTCTACCAATGCTGGTAAACTCTAAAAGCAACTTTTCCACAGCATTTTGTTTTACTTGAGAGATATTTATCAAAGTTCTATGAAAGTTCTAGTGCTACGAGGAATAACCCATACACGTACAAGGAAAGTGGCAAGCATAATAATAATATTGGATGCTATAAGTGCCTTATTCATATTATTCATAAACTCTACAATCTGTAACTAACATACACACATATTAAGACACTCCTAAATACACAACACACTTATTAAGACACTCCTAAATACACAACACACTTATTAAGACACTCCTAAATACACAACACCATATTAAGACACTCCTAAATACACAACACACTTATTAAGACACTCCTAAATACACAACACACATATTAAGACACTCCTAATAACACAACACACTTATTAAGACACTCCTAAATAAACAACACACTTATTAAGACACTCCTAAATACACAACACACTTATTAAGACACTCCTAAATACACAACACACTTATTAAGACACTCCTAAATACACAACACCATATTAAGACACTCCTAAATACACAACACACATATTAAGACACTCCTAAATACACAACACACAACATCATATTAAGACACTTCTAAATACACAACACACATATTAAGACACTCCTAAATACACAACACACATATTAAGACACTCCTAAATACACAACACCATATTAAGACACTCCTAAATACACAACACACATATTAAGACACTCCTAAATACACAACACACTTATTAAGACACTCCTAAATACACAACACACATATTAAGACACTCCTAAATAAACAACACACTTATTAAGACACTCCTAAATAAACAACACACATATTAAGACACTCCTAAATACACAACACACTTATTAAGACACTCCTAAATACACAACACACTTATTAAGACACTCCTAAATACACAACATCATATTAAGACACTTCTAAATACACAACACACATATTAAGACACTCCTAAATACACAACACACATATTAAGACACTCCTAAATACACAACACCATATTAAGACACTCCTAAATACACAACACACATATTAAGACACTCCTAAATACACAACACACTTATTAAGACACTC
Source organism: Oncomelania hupensis (assembly GCA_036898135.1). Classification (NCBI taxonomy): domain Eukaryota; kingdom Metazoa; phylum Mollusca; class Gastropoda; order Littorinimorpha; family Pomatiopsidae; genus Oncomelania; species Oncomelania hupensis. Next base: position 74,134,574 of record CM072517.1, read on the forward strand.
CTAAATACACAACACACATATTAAGACACTCCTAAATAAACAACACACTTATAAAGACACTCCTAAATAAACAACACACTTATTAAGACACTCCTAAATACACAACACACTCATTAAGACACTCCTAAATACACAACACACTTATTAAGACACTCCTAAATACACAACACCATATTAAGACACTCCTAAATACACAACACACTTATTAAGACACTCCTAAATACACAACACACATATTAAGACACTCCTAATAACACAACACACTTATTAAGACACTCCTAAATAAACAACACACTTATTAAGACACTCCTAAATACACAACACACTTATTAAGACACTCCTAAATACACAACACACTTATTAAGACACTCCTAAATACACAACACCATATTAAGACACTCCTAAATACACAACACACATATTAAGACACTCCTAAATACACAACACACTTATTAAGACACTCCTAAATACACAACACACTTATTAAGACACTCCTAAATACACAACATCATATTAAGACACTTCTAAATACACAACACACATATTAAGACACTCCTAAATACACAACACACATATTAAGACACTCCTAAATACACAACACCATATTAAGACACTCCTAAATACACAACACACATATTACGACACTCCTAAATACACAACACACATATTAAGACACTCCTAAACACACAACACACATATTAAGACACTCCTAAATACACAACACCATATTAAGACACTCCTAAATACACAACACCATATTAAGACACTCCTAAATACACAACACCATATTAAGACACTCCTAAATACACAACACACATATTAAGACACTCCTAAATACACAACACATATACTAAGACACTCCTAAATACACAACACCATATTAAGACACTCCTAAATACACAACACCATATTAAGACACTCCTAAACACATAACACCATATTAAGACACTCCTAATTACACAACACCATATTAAGACACTCCTAAATACACAACACCATATTAAGACACTCCTAAATACACAACACCATATTAGGACACTCCTAAATACACAACACCATATTAAGACACTCCTAAATACACAACACCATATTAAGACACTCCTATATACACAACACACATATTAAGACACTCCTAAATACACAACACCATATTAAGACATTCCTAAATACACAACACCATATTAAGACACTCCTAAATACACAACACACATATTAAGACACTCCTAAATACACAACACACATATTAAGACACTCCTAAATACACAACACACACACATATTAAGACACCCCTAAATACACAACACACATATTAAGACACTCCTAAATACACAACACACACACATATTAAGACACTCCTAAATACACAACACACATTCTTTACTCAAACTTGTGGTGTACACGCAAGTCACTATTAGCAAATCAATTGTTATATTTTCAAATGTTGGATAGACTGCATGCAATACTATTATTGAAGATAAAAACAGACACAAGAAAGTATAAATTGAAAGGAAAACATAATAAGAAAGTCATTTTTAAATCAATAATTTTTCCCCAGCTACTACACTACTGACTACTACTACTGACAACATAATAGAAACTGCTCACCATGGTACAAGATTTTGCAGACTTGACATGACTACTACTACTGACAACATAATAGAAACTGCTCACCATGGTACAAGATTTTGCAGACTTGACATGACTACTACTACTGACAACATAATAGAAACTGCTCACCATGGTACAAGATTTTGCAGACTTGACATGACTACTACTACTGACAACATAATAGAAACTGCTCACCATGGTACAAGATTTTGCAGACTTGACATGACTACTACTACTGACAACATAATAGAAACTGCTCACCATGGTACAAGATTTTGCAGACTTGACATGACTACTACTACTGACAACATAATAGAAACTGCTCACCATGGTACAAGATTTTGCAGACTTGACATGACTACTACTACTGACAACATAATAGAAACTGCTCACCATGGTACAAGATTTTGCAGACTTGACATGACTGGAGATGTCCGCACTCTTGTGTTTCTGGATCTGCTATCAAATCAAAAACAATCATTAAAATTTATTTACGTAAATAATTTAATTGAATGAAACAAATATAGTCATGCATCTCCTTTAAACTTTTGGTCCAGATGACAAACAGCTTCACACCCCACACTTTATTTCTGCTGAGAGAGATTATGGACAGTGGAGAGAGGGTTAGTTTTTGAAAGAAGAACTATTTTGCTTCATTTTATAAATGAACACAGTAACTCGCTGATTGAACATTTCTTCACAGAAGCAGTACTGTTGTCCTCCATCTCCTTTCCCACCTTCCTGTCACCCCTCTTTCACATACCTCCTGTCACCCCTCTTTCGAATACCTCCTGTCACCCCTCTTTCACATACCTCCTGTCACCCCTCTTTCACATACCTCGTGTCACCCCTCTTTCAAATACCTCCTGTCACCCCTCTTTCACATACCTCCTGTCACCCCTCTTTCACGTACCTCCTGTCACCCCTCTTTTACATACCTCCTGTCACCCCTCTTTCAAATACCTCCTGTCACCCCTCTTTCAAATACCTCCTGTCACCCCTCTTTCACATACCTCCTGTCACTTCCTCCCCCCCTGCCAACCCTAAATCTAACCTTTCACATACCTCCTGTCACCTCCCTTTCACATACCTCCTGTCACTCCTCTTTCACGTACCTCCTGTCACCCCTCTTTCACATACCTCCTGTCATTCTGTTACGTTTGAGATGCACACGAAAGATCCCATTGTTTTGTTTTGCAAAGCATGCAATAACAGAGTGTATTTACTTTTGATTTGATTTTGCGTTGTTGTTAGAAGAAGATTTGTATAATGTTGATCATTTTCAGCGGTCGATATTATTGGAGAATTTTCTAGAATTACTTGTTTACTATCAATCGAAGCATCTAGATAAATGTAGTAATAGCTAAGAGATTCTTCTAACCTAAATAAGGTTATATGACATAAGACAGTGCATAGTTCCGGTCACACCAGCTCAATGAGACGTGAGAAGCACTGTTTAGTGCCTCCACATTTTGCTTGCTGCAGGCTATTTATAGCTTGCCTGCACTCTCCCTTCCAGTAAAAGGAAAGGAAAGGAAGCATCGGCGAAGCTATTTATAGCTAGCCTGGCTGATCTAATCTCAAAACTAAAAAGCTTTGGTTGAGTAGGTGTGTGGTGACGAGTTTTATTTTGATTGGATGTTATTGCATCATGCTGGAATGTTTGAACTTTCTCTCGATTATAGAGAGACTATACTAGTGGTGCACTGTGTCGGCTTGTGAAAGTGAAAAAAAACGATTGAGCGATCTTGTATGCAGTTGCTGATGTATGCTGAATAAAATTGGAAAACTTCATACGACGACTCCTGCCTTGTTGCTGAATGAGCAGGTTGCGTGAATAAACGAATCTGAGTTACTCTTATCAAGATTCAAGCATCGGGGCTGAATCAACTATTGATAAAAATAACAACAGTGTAATAAACTCCTCTTTCACATACCTCATGTCACTCCTCTTCCACATACCTCCTGTTACCCCTCCTTCACATACTTCCTGTCACCCTTCTTTTACATACCTCCTGTCACCCCTCTTTTACATACCTCCTGTAACCCCTTCTTCACATACTTCCTGTCACCCTTCTTTTACATACCTCCTGTCACCCCTCTTTTACATACCTCCTGTAACCCCTTCTTCACATACTTCCTGTCACCCTTCTTTTACATACCTCCTGTCACCCCTCTTTTACATACCTCCTGTCACCCCTTCTTCACATACTTCCTGTCACCCTTCTTTTACATACCTCCTGTCACCCCTCTTTTACATACCTCCTGTAACCCCTTCTTCACATACTTCCTGTCACCCCTCTTTTACATACCTCCTGTCACCCCTCTTTTACATACCTCCTGTCACCCCTCTTTTACATACCTCCTGTCACCCCTCTTTTACATACCTCCTGTAACCCCTTCTTCACATACTTCCTGTCACCCTTCTTTTACATACCTCCTGTAACCCCTTCTTCACATACCTCCTGCCACCCCTAACCCGAACCTTTCACATACCTCTTGTCCAGTCATCACTTTTTTACGCCTTTTCCTCTTTGTTAAGTCAACCTGGCTGTCATCTTCAGACTGTGAAGAAGAAATGACTACTTCTTGCGCTGGTTGACCTCTCTGCTTTTGCAGTACTTTCCCTTCATTTAAAGATTTTGCTTTGAACATACAGGCAGGTTTGGTCATAGATGTGTCATTCACCAGGACTGCTCCTTCTGGAGACATGGCTCTCTGATGGAAAACTGCAAAAAACATGACATTGATTTCAGTTAGTGTTGAACAGTTTCAACAATAAAACAGAAGTAGAATAGTATAGCAGTGAAGGCATTTAGGCCATTAGCCTTTTGTGTGTTGAAATGATGTCTGCTGTACATAATATGCAAAAAGGTCTTAGTGGATTTGGGGGTCATATATATATGTATTGTGCTTAATTTTGTACACCTGAACTGTACTCAAGATTAGGAAGCCGAAGCTGAAGCCCACACCCAGTAAAACTGCCAAAACATCTAGGTATAACTCACAGTACATCCTATACCTCATGTCTTAATTAGAGTGATAGAGCCAGACCAGATGAGATGGCATTCTGCCTACTAATTTTGAGGACTTTATGACCCTCAATTAGAAATACACACAAAACCACAAAAACAGAATCAGTAAATGTGATTATATAAGGTATTGTGAAACATTTGCAACAAAAGACAAAGATTTTAAACAAATATTAAAACAAAATCAATACTTTTCAATATTGAATCCCTCATTTTTTTCCTTTCTTCATCTTCATTGACAACTGCCTTTTGTCCTGATTTGTGTTTACCCTTGTGTCTAGGCTTTCCCATGACTTCTGAAATAGAAAAAACAACACAAATAATTGGGTTTCAAATGACAATAAATTAATATTAAGTACAAACTGTTCCCCAAAATGCACTCCCCATTTATCACCAACCAAAGTGATTCAGTCTTGCCAAAACAGCTCTTTTTCACAAAGAGTTTCACTTTCATTTCTAAAATGTATTCCCAACATCATGATAAAGGAGTGAAAAAATTAAGGTACCTAAACAACAAATATTTTTCTAGAAGAATCCATGGTATGTTTCTTTATTTTCAGTTAAAAATTCTAATAAAATCCAAACTGTTCTCAAAACCAGTCAAAATATGCGCCCAGCTTACTTCAGGTCAAGAAAAGGGGAGATAATTAAAACTTTTAGTCACGTATACACTTTACGACAAAATTTATTAGCATAAATATATTTTTCAACATTTAAATTGTATATATATATAATACGGTAATGATCGACAGAGCTAATTTAATTGTCACGTCATAATATCTAACAATAAGTTTTAAATTCGCAACTACCAACCGAGCTTAGCTTGGTGCATGCGCAATGTTACTGTAGCAACAACACTCCACAGCGCGAGGAAGAAGGGAACATTAGATCACAGAAACATCTGTCAGTCATGGCGAAAACCGTCATTTCAGCTAAGTACCCGCCACTTATAGATGCAACTAGAACACCGCTTGCATATGGAGATCGTGCTCTTCCTAGGCTGGTAAGGACATTTGAACTTTAGATTTATTTTGAATGCCAAACATAATCACAGTGATAATTATTTGTTTTGAATCTGCATGTACTGCGTTCAGTCTCTCACTCTTTTTCCTTGATGTGTATCTCCCCTCCACTCCCCTCTCCTCCCACCCCCACCACACACATACCGTCCTTTTTTTCTTATTTAAAAAAATAATATCAATGGGGATGGAGGATTCTAATCAATTGAAGCTGTGTTGTTTTCTGGGGATATTTGAAGTTTACATAAATATATGTGACGTACGTATCATATTTAAAAATATAAACGTGTGCATGGATACCATTATTTTGTATTCCAGAATCGAGAACTGAATGATGAAACGCTACTGGTTCGACAGAGGGCAGTGATGTCACTGTGTGACCACCTCCATGATCCAGAACACATCTCTGAAGCCCTGCGAGTAGGCATTGCCACCAGTTTAAAATCTTTGCTCACAGACTCGGACTTGACAGTGCGACAGAAAGCCACAGAATGTCTCTTTGTGATGGCAGGTTGGTCTTGAAGATTTTGCTCTGTGAGCATGTTAAAATTTGGCATTTACAGTGATTGGTTGCATTGACATACACAGAAAGGTTGATGCAATTAAACTTGCCAACGATTAACTCTTTCCCTGCCAGGCATGTTTCCACGTTTGTGCCAGACATTTCTCTGGCACCGGAAAGAAAGTTCAGTACCTTAGGCATTTAAGCTACTGTTCTTTCAATAATAGTTGTTAAATAGACATATTTCATATCAAATTAAAGGTAAAAGAGTGAAGAATAAGAAAAAAAAAACCACAAAAATGTTAATTTGATTATGTTATTGAAATATGTGTTTTGAAAGCATGTTGATCTTTTTGAAATGATAAAATAAAATAAAAATATTTCTACATACCACAGTGATAAAAAAAAATCTGGAGGAATAATTCCAATCACTGAATCAGCTTCACACACCAGAAAGAAAATTTATTTAGGATCAAAATACACTTTACAGTTTGAAATTATATTGATTATTAGCAGAGTTTGACACACTGTCGATTGTGACCATCACAATGCTTAGTAAAATGCACAAAAAACAACATAAAAACGAATCAATTTGAAGAAACAACGCGCGTGTCGATCGAGAATGAAAGTAGAAAGAGTTATCTCTCTTTGGTTAAAATAAAACTTGGATTGGACTGCGCAAAAAAACGGAACGAAACGGAATACTGAAATCGACGATATATCGTCGATTGGCACAAACATGGCGGCTCAGATCGACGATATATCGTCGATTGGCAGGGAAAGAGTTAAGGGAAGAAGATTGAGAGGTGATTTAATTCAGTTATAATACAAAATATTTCACGGGGTGGACCAAGTTAGTTTTCAACAGATGTTTCTGATAAATAACAACCAGACTAGAAATCAGCAGGGTAAATTAATTGTTGGTAAACTATAACAGAACTAATACCCAGCAAACCAGCACCATCTGGGCCCCATTCGCGACGTGTAGGGAACAGTATTTATCCCGACTTTTGTTTGGCTAGAGTAGGGACTGATATTGCCTTACAAAAACCCGATGCATAGCGGAGTCCAGAAATGTGGATGCATAACGATTAGCATCCGCGTGTCGCCTGATTCTGCCACCACAGAGGCACGCTGCGCACATGCTAACATTGGCCTACTCTCGCTTCTCAGTGGCTAAACTGTCTATGGACTGTTTCATCTGCTTCACATTTGCTGCAGCGTATGTATGTGAAAAATATTTATACAAAATCAATTCAGCAAGATATCATTATTTAATTGTTTGGAGAACTGCATCACAGACATTAGGTCATGGATGACACTCAACAAGCTTAAGCTTAATGACGATAAAACCGAAGCCCTCCTCATTCACAAGCACAACACCTCCTCCTCACTCTCGCTTCTCCCAACGTCGCTTACAGTAGGGACAACAAACATTCAGTTCTCATCCTCAGCAAGAAATCTCGGCTACATTCTCTCCGATGACCTGTCCCTCAACAACCACATCTCCAACGTCTGTCGCTCTGCATACACGGCCATACGCCAAATCAGCTCTTTTCGCCACTATCTTACAGTCACTGCCACCAAAACCCTAGTCTGCGCTCTCATCCTTTCTCGTCTTGACTATTGCAACTCTCTCCTCGCTGGCTCCCCAAAACACATCATTGACAAACTACAAAAGGTTCAGAACTCAGCAGCTAGACTAGTATTCCGAGCTAAGAAACTCGATCACATCACACCTCTACTACATTCCCTTCAATGGCTTCCTGTGCAAGCACGCATAGAGTACAAACTCTCTGTTCTCTGTCACAACTTCTTCACAGATTCTTGTCCTTCCTACCTTGCTGATCTACTGTCTGTCTACTCTCCTTCACGCACTTTAAGATCTTCTGCTGACACTCGCACACTCAAGGTTCCCGTCACCCGCACTAAGACATACGGCCAACGTGCATTCGCTTACTCCGCACCTAAGCAGTGGAACTCCCTTCCCTCCCATATCCGCAACATACAATCAACACAAGCATTCAAAAAGGCCCTCAAAACCCACCTCTTCAAACTGCATTATTCAGACTGATTTGTATCCCGCTGCCATTCTCTCCTCTTTTGTCTTTGTCTGATCCGTAAGTGTATACACGGCTGTAAATATTTATACTGTTTTTCCTCCTGGGCCTAACCGGGCATATAAATAGCTGTGAATAGGTTTTTGCTATTCTATTTCTGTCTTTTTTGTCATTTGTGTACATAGTTGTAAATAGTCTATTTCTGTCTTTTTTGTAATTTGTGTACATAGTTGTAAATAGTTTGTACCTTTAATGTTCCGTCTTTTGGTGTATTGTAGCAAAAGCGATGTTTTATCGTGTGCATGTATTTATATGTAATGACTATGTAAAGCGTGGTGAGTCTGGTCATAGGCTGGAGTACCTGCTATATAAAAATCCGTTATTATTATTATTATAAATTATACATGCTAATGTGTTCATTTCCATATGAAGTTGGGACATAATGTTAGAATTTCAAAATTTAATTTTTCTGTTTTTAGGCCATGCAATTGGGCGAGATGCATTTCTGGACGAGAAGATAATCCCACCAGTGGCTGCATTATTTAATGATGAGCAAGATATCGCCAGGAAAAATGCCCACATGGCCATTGAGATGATCTCAGAGACCCCACCAGGTATAGATCAATATAAATGATGACAGTAATTATTATAGCAACAACCCATGGCCATTGAGATGATCTTAGAGACCCACCAGGTATAGATCAATATATAAATGATGACAGTAATTATAATAGCAACAACACATGGCCACTGAGATGATCTCAGAGACCCCATCAGGTATAGATCACTATAAATGATGACAGTAATTATAATAGCAACAACACATGGCCATTGAGATGATCTCAGAGACCCCATCAGGTATAGACCAATATAAATGATGACAGTAATTATAATAGCAACAACAATAACAATAGCAGTGCACATACACACCTGTTAACTGCATCAACAGCAGAAATTACAGGTACTTTAACGTATTTAATTTCAAATACATGCAAAGCTCAAAGATTAGCACCAAATTATAAATCATGCATAATATGCTGGAATAGTTTTTCTTCAAGGTGCTGCAGATTTGACCTTGGTGCTGCAGAATTGTGTGAACTGTTTACTACTTAAAGCTGTTTCATTATTCCTTTTCCCACCCCTATCACTGACCTCCCCCCCCCCCATCCTCTCCCCACTCCTAACCCATCCACATTTGCAGTGGCTTGGTTTTAATGTTGGAGCTGTCTCATTCCATATGACACCACAGTACACTCCAGTCACACCTAGTACCTCCTTAGGCCACACACCTACTTCTTGTGTTGTACACAACCTTTGTGTGTCCCTTGCTAATATGTGTCAACTGTTTACACCTCCTTAGGCCACACACCTACTTCTTGTGTTGTACACAACCTTTGTGTGTCCCTTGCTAATATGTGTCAACTGTTTACACCTCCTTAGGCCACACACCTACTTCTTGTGTTGTACACAACCTTTGTGTGTCCCTTGCTAATATGTGTCAACTGTTTACACCTCCTTAGGCCACACACCTACTTCTTGTGTTGTACACAACCTTTGTGTGTCCCTTGCTAATATGTGTCAACTGTTTACACCTCCTTAGGCCACACACCTACTTCTTGTGTTGTACACAACCTTTGTGTGTCCCTTGCTAATATGTGTCAACTGTTTACACCTCCTTAGGCCACACACCTACTTCTTGTGTTGTACACAACCTTTGTGTGTCCCTTGCTAATATGTGTCAACTGTTTACACCTCCTTAGGCCACACACCTACTTCTTGTGTTGTACACAACCTTTGTGTGTCCCTTGCTAATATGTGTCAACTGTTTACACCTCTCCAGGTGCTGCTGGCATTGTGGAAGCAAACTTGGTGCCCATCCTAGTCATGAAACTGGAAACTGAACTGGATGAAATCAAGGTGAGCTCTGTGGTATTGACTTTATATGTACCTTTGTAAAAGTGACTGGATTGTGAAAGTTGCATTTAAACTCAATCAGTTGTGTAGCTGGGAACTGGTTCAGAACAACAATCTGCATACGTCAAGGATGCCTACTCTCTCCAAAACTCTTCAACATTTTCCTGGAGCGTATCATGACATATGTCCTTGCAGATCACCAAGGCACAGTCAAGTCATGATAGGGGGTAGAGCAATCTCCAACCTCCGTTGTGTGGATGACATTGATGGATTGGCTGGAGAGGAACAAGAACTTGAACAGCTGGCACAGAGGCTTGACACCACCTCCAGAGCCTATGGAATGGAAATAAGTGCAGAGAAGACCAAAATGATGACCAACAACACCAATCGCATCAACGCGCACATCAAAGTCCAAGGCCAATCCCTCAGTATGGTGCATTGCTTCAAATATTTAGGAGCCATTGTATCAAACAATGTGTCCCGACAGGAAGTCCTTTCCAGGATCGCACAAATAATTGACAAGATTGAAGCCCGTTTGGAAAGCCAGGACCATCAATGTACACTCCAAGTTAAGGCTGCTGCTCTCCCTTGTCATCTCCATCTTCCTATAGGCTTGTGGACCCTCACAGTAGACCTACAACAAAGTATACAAAGCGCTTAGATGAAGTGCTACAGAAGACTTCTGGGCATTTCTTATACCCAGCATATCACTAACGACGAAGTCCGACAGACCATCACACAAGCCATTGGACACGATGGCATGCTCACAGTGGTGAAGACATGGAAACTCTGATGATATAGCTACATCACCAGATCATCAGGCCTCGCAAAGACCATCCTGCAAGGCATGATGCAAGGAGGCAGAAGAAGGGGAGACAGAAAAAGAGGTCGGAGGACAACATTTGAGAATGGACTGGCTTGGCACTGTGTGAAGCCATGAGGGTTGCTGAGGACAGAGAAAGATGGAGTATGCTGGTTAAACGATCATCTATGGTGCCCCTACGACCTCCGAGTTATGGGATAGGATAGGATAGGATAGGATAGAATAGGGATCGACTTTCAAGTGACGGGATAGGATAGGATAGGATAGGATAGTTGTACAGCATTCTGTTCTCAGGCTTTTCTATCCGAGTGCACATGCAACAGTGACATGGGTACTAGTGTCATGTAAGACGGTAATCATCATTGTTATGTACTTTCATGAGCTTTGTAAGAAATGTAAGTCATCTGGTTTTGTTTCCTGTAGAGGGAATTTCAGTATCCTACAAAGTTTCTATGATGAGAGTTGCTACACTGAGATTTCTTACGCTGTGAGATATTAATGTATTATTATAAAATACCTTATGTTACACTTGGTGTACATGGTTCATGAGGCTTTCGGGGCCAGATATGGCCTCCTATTATAAATATGTTAGCATCAAAATAAAGTGCTAGTGTCCAATGGCAAAATGACCCATGTAGAAGGAACGGGCGTGGCTATAATAAGGAACGGGCGTGGCTATAATAAGGAACGGGCATGGCTATAATAAGGAACGGGCATGGCTATAATAAGGAACAGGCATGGCTATAATAAGGAACGGGCATGGCTATAATAAGGAACGGGCATGGCTATAATAAGGAACGGGCATGGCATTAATAAGGAAGGGCGTGGCTATAATAAGGAACAGGCATGGCTATAATAAGGAACGGGCATGGCTATAATAAGGAACGGGCATGGCTATAATAAGGAACAGGCATGGCTATAATAAGGAACGGGCATGGCTATAATAAGGAACGGGCATGGCTATAATAAGGAACGGGCATGGCTATAATAAGGAACGGGCGTGGCTATAATAAGGAACGGGCATGGCTATAATAAGGAACGGGTGTGGCTATAATAAGGAACGGGCATGGAATTAATAAGGAACGGGCATGGCTATAATAAGGAACGGGCGTGGCTTTAATAAAGAACGGGCGTGGCTATAATAAGGAACGGGCATGGCTATAATAAGGAACGGGCATGGCTATAATAAGGAACAGGCATGGCTATAATAAGGAACGGGCGTGGCTATAATAAGGAACGGGCATGGCATTAATAAGGAAGGGCGTGGCTATAATAAGGAACAGGCATGGCTATAATAAGGAACGGGCATGGAATTAGTAAGGAACGTGCGTGGCTATAATAAGGAACGGGCGTGGCTATAATAAGGAACGGGCGTGGCTATAATAAGGAACGGGCATGGCATTAATAAGGAAGGGCGTGGCTATAATAGGGAACAGGCATGGCTATAATAAGCACGGGCATGGAATTAGTAAGGAACGTGCGTGGCTATAATAAGGAACGTGCGTGGCTATAATAAGGAACGGGCGTGGCTATAATAAGGAACGGGCATGGCTATAATAAGGAACGGGCGTGGTTATAATAAGGAACGGGCGTGGCTATAATAAGGAACGGGCATGGCTATAATAAGGAACGGGCGTGGCTATAATAAGGAACGGGTGTGGCTATAATAAGGAACGGGCGTGGCTATAATAAGGAACGGGCGTGGAATTAATAAGGAACGGGTGTGGCTATAATAAGGAACGGGTGTGGCTATAATAAGGAACGGGCGTGGAATTAATAAGGAACGGGCGTGGCTATAATAAGGAACGGGCGTGGCTATAATAAGGAACGGGCATGGCTATAATAAGGAACGGGCGTGGCTATAAAAAACTTAGGTCTGAAGCTTCTCAGGTTACCTACTCCTTTGGGTGACAGTATAAACTTGAGCCTGCTCATAAGTGCATTCCATGGCACAGACTTTTAACATCCTGATGCTCATGTCCTAGGCAGGTGAGTGGCGGGTATTCTGACCATGCACGATAGGTCCTGTTCTCTTTTGTTGCACTTTCACTGAGAAGGTAGGTCATAACATCCAAACATCCAAACAACCCTCAGATGAAACAAGTTGATTGTGGATCTTCAAATGAAACAAGTTGATTGTGGATCCTCAGATGAAACAAGTTGATTGTGGATCCTCAGATAAAACAAGTTGATTGTGGATCTTCAAATGAAACAAGAAGAAGCTTTCCTGGCTCTCCCTCCCATCAGAGTTGATTATTTCAAAAATAAAATTTCCTTTCCTTTCTGTCTTCTAATGGCGATCTTCCTGCCTTTACACCACATGTGTTTGTAAGAATGTGCCAACATGTGAGCACGTATGTTGGCACAGATCGCCGCGCTTTGAGCCAGATTGGAAAAGCTCTTATTGAGCATCCATTATTATTATTTTTATTTTTTTTTTTAAATTTACTTTTTTATTTATTGTTATTTATTTGTTCTTTCTGTTTCTCTTCTCCCTCTTCTTCCTTTTTTAACCTTTTAACTTTTTAACCATCCCCACCCTCTCTCTGGGTCTCTCCCTCTCTCTGGGTCTCTCCCTCTCTCTGGGTCTCTCCCTCTCTCTGGGTCTCTCCCTCCTCTCTCTCTGTCTCTCCTCTCTCTGTGTCTCTCCCTCTCTCTGTGTCTCTCCCTCTCTCTGGGTCTCTCCCTCTCTCTGGGTCTCTCCCTCTCTCTGTGTCACCCCCTCTCTCTGTGTCACCCCCTCTCTCTGTGTCACCCCCTCTCTCTGTGTCACTCCCTCTCTCTGTGTCTCTCCCTCTCTCTGTGTCTCTCCCTCTCTGTGTCACTCCCTCTCTGTGTCACTCCCTCTCTCTGTGTCACTCCCTCTCTCTGGGTCTCTCCCTCTCTCTGTGTCACTCCCTCTCTCTGTGTCACTCCCTCTCTCTGTGTCACCCCCTCTCTCTGTGTCACTCCCTCTCTCTGTGTCTCTCCCTCTCTCTGTCACTCCCTCTCTCTGTGTCACTCCCTCTCTCTGTGTCACCCCCTCTCCCTTTTATCAATTTCAGTCTCACATTCTTCAAAAAGACCTAAACTTCCGAAGCTGTTTATAAGCAACTTTATCTCGAACAATGTTCATTGTATAAAGGATATGGCAAACTTTTTACAGACAGGTCGATCAAAGGAGACTCAGTTGCTGCGGCGTCGGTCTCAGGAAGACACCTAGACCAGCATTTGCAACAGCGTCTACCTGATTTTGGTTCTGTTTATACAGCTGAGCTCAAGGCAATTCCTCTAGCTCTGAAACAAGTTTATCAATCTAAAAGAACCTCGTTTTTAATCCTGTCTGATTCACTGTCAGCACTTCAGGCTCTTTCCACGAGAAAGATATCACACCCTTTTCTGGCAGAGATCCATGACCTCCACACAGAACTTGTTTCTGAGGGTAAAAAGATAGTTTTTATGTGGGTACCTAGTCACATGGGCATCCACGGCAATATTGCTGTGGACAAAGCGGCTAAAGAAGCTCTGCATCTAGATTTCCCTTCAGAGATTTTCCAGTTTGTTCCATACTCTGACCTGCGTTGTATGACTGGAGTTTATTGTAAACGGCTGTGGCAGACTGAATGGTCTAAGCAAATCAATAACAAATAATTTGAAATTCTTCCGGATTTATCTGCTTCTTTGCTTAACTTTGCGTCCACCCGCAAAGAGGAAACTGTTTTGGCTCGCCTTCATATTGGGCATACTTATGTCACCCATAGTTTACTTTTAAAAGAAGAAGCACCACCATGGTGCTTTGCATGTAAAAAATTATTTTCCGTTCGTCATTTTATGTCTGAATGTGCTGATCTGGTTGATTTAAGGGAAAGATATCTTTGTTCAGTACCTTTTAATGAGGTTTTTAAAGTATGCAATGTTTCAATTTTTACATGATGTTGGTTTGTTTTATCGCATCTAAATCATGTCGTCTTGTTTTGTATTCTTGTTTGGATTTTATTGAAGAGACTGATTTTATTTACATCTTTTAAAATATTTAAATGTTAACAGATTAATCTAATTTTACTCAATTTTTTTGTGGTCTTGATTCGGCTCTTGGCAGTCCACTGGACCCTATAAGCACCGAGTATCTATCTATCTATCTCTGTGTCACTCCCTCTATGTCTCTCCCTCTCTCTGTGTCTCTCCCTCTCTCTATGTCACTCTCTCTGTGTCACTCCCTCTCTCTGTGTCACTCCCTCTCTCTGTGTCTCTCCCTCTCTCTGTGTCACTCCCTCTCTCTATCTATGTCACTCCCTCACTCTATGTCTCTCCCTCTCTCTGTGTCCCTCCCTCTCTCTGTGTCACTCCCTCTCTCTGTGTCACTCCCTCTCTCTGTGTCTCTCCCTCTCTCTGTGTTTCTCCTTCTCTCTATCTCTCTATGTCACTCCCTCTCTTTGTGACACTCCCTCTCTCTGTGTTTCTCCCTCTCGCTATATCTCTATGTCACTCCCTCTGTCTATGTCACTCCCTCTATCTGTGTCACCTCTCTCTCTGTGTCTCTCCCTCTCTCTGTGTCTCTCCCTCTCTCTGTGTCACCCCCGCTCTCTGTGTCTCTCCCTCTCTCTGTGCCTCTCCCTCTCTCTGTGTCACCCCCGCTCTCTGTGTCTCTCCCTCTCTCTTTGTCTCTCCCTCTCTCTGTGTCACCCCCTCTCTCTGTGTCTCTCCCTCTCTCTGTGTCTCTCCCTCTCTCTGTGTCACTCCCTCTCTCTGTGTCACTCCCTCTCTCTATATCTCTCCCTCTCTCTGTGTCTCTCCCTCTATCTTTCTGTGTCACTCCCTCTCTCTAGGTCACTCCCTCCCTCTATGTCACTCACTCTCTCTGTGTCTCTCCCTCTCTCTGTGTCTCTCCCTCTCTCTGTGTCACCCCCTCTCTCTGTCTCCCTCTCTCTCTGTGTCTCTCCCTCTCTCTGTGTCACTCCCTCTCTCTTTTTCTCTCCCTCTCTCTGTGTTTCTTCCTCTCTCTGTGTCACCCCCTCTCTCTGTGTCATTCCCTCTCTCTGTGGCTCTCCCTCTCTCTGTGGCTCTCCCTCTCACTGTCACTCCCTCTCTCTGTGTCACTCCCTCTCTCTGTCTCTCCCTCTCTCTGTGTCACTCCCTCTCTCTGTGTCTCTCCCTCTCTCTCTATGTCACTCCCTCTCTCTATGTCACTCCCTCTCTATGTCACTCCCTCTCTCTGTGTCACTCCCTCTCTCTGTCACTCCCTCTCTCTGTGTCACTCCCTCTATGTCACTCCCTCTCTCTATGTCACTCCCTCTGTGTCTCTCTCTCTATCTCTCTGTCACCACTCCATCTCACTATGTCACTCCCTCTCTCTTTGACACTCTCTCTATGTCACTCACTCTCTCTATGTCACTCCCTCTCTCTGTGTCACCCCCTCTCTCTGTCTCTCTCTCTCTGTGTCTCTCCCTCTCTCTGTGTCACTCCCTCTCTCTGTGTCTCTCCCTCTCTCTGTGTCTCTTCCTCTCTCTGTGTCACCCCCTCTCTCTGTGTCACTCCCTCTCTCTGTGGCTCTCCCTCTCTCTGTGTCTCTCCCTCTCACTGTCACTCCCTCTCTCTGTGTCACTCCCTCTCTCTGTGTCTCTCCCTCTCTCTATCTCTCTATGTCACTCCCTCTCTCTATGTCACTCCCTCTCTATGTCACTCCCTCTCTCTGTGTCACTCCCTCTCTCTGTGTCACTCCCTCTCTCTGTGTCACTCCCTCTCTCTGTGTCACTCCCTCTCTCTTTGTCACTCCCTCTATGTCACTCCCTCTCTCTATGTCACTCCCTCTGTGTCTCTCCCTCTCTCTATGTCACTCCCTCTCTCTATGTCACTCTCTCTATGTCACTCACTCTCTCTATGTCACTCACTCTCTCTATGTCACTCCCTTTCTCCCCCTCTATCCTCTTTGTTGACAGTAATTGTTTTTGTTGACAGTGATTGTTTTTGTTGACAGTGATTGTTTTTGTTGACATTGATTGTTTTTGTTGACAGTGATTGTTTTTGTTGTGGCAGGAATTGATCCTGAACACACTGCACTACTGCATGCGAGTGGACACAGTGAAGGCACTGGAGGCGTGCGCTATGGACGTCTTCACAAGCCTTCTGACACACAGCACTGCTACCATCCGCTCCAAGGCTGCCAGGGACATCATGGACCTCAGGTATTGATGATGGTGATGATGATGATGATAGTGATGATGATGATGATGATGATGATGATGATGATGATGATGATGATGATGATGATGATGATGATGTCTAAATGTGCAGCTCATTGCTGCTCAGGGTAATGATGAAAGAAAACAAGGGGTCACTTTGTCACTGATAACACACTAAACCTCATATTTGAATAGAAAATATTTGCTACAGGAGCGCGCGAGGGGCAATCAAAAACTCATTTACCCTAACCGTGGTGGTGGTGTTTTCAGCGTGTCATTGGCGGGCAAGATCATGGCCGTGGAGTGTGAGTCGGTGCCAAAACTGATCAAGCTCCTCAAAGACCCCAACCCTGACGTACGAGCCAACGCTGCCGGTGCTCTTATGATGTAAGTACCTGAGACTCCTGACTGCTCATCTTGATGACAACGAACAGCAGGACGCTGTTGATGATGTGAAGGATGGAAGTACAGCGGTTATGATAATGATGGTGATGATGATGATGATGGCAGCAGTAGTGGTGGTGATAATATTGATGTGGTAGTGGAAGAGGGTGATGATGATGATGATGATGATGATAGTGGTGGTGGTGGTGGTGATTGATAATGAGGAATAGTGTGGTAAATTAGTGCATACTTTGAAAGCAGCCCCTGTTTAGTTCTTTTATTTTATTTTTTTAGAAAGACCCGATGTCTTGTACTTTTTTTTTTGTGCTTCCTAATTAATACACAATAACATTGTCTGTTAGAAGTAAGCATCTTACTGTCATCATTGTAGTAATTGTTTAATAATGTGTGCCATTAGGTGTGTTTGTCATATTGTAGTAATTGTTGAATAATGTGTGCCATTAGGTGTGTTTGTCATATTGTAGTAATTGTTGAATAATGTGTGCCATTACGTGTGTTTGTCATATTGTAGTAATTGTTGAATAATGTGTGCCATTAGGTGTGTTTGTCATATTGTAGTAATGTTTGAATAATGTGTGCCATTAGGTGTGTTTGTCATTGTAGTAATTGTGGAATAATGTGTGCCATTAGGTGTTTGTCATATTGTTGTAATTGTTGAATAATGTGTGCCATTAGGTGTGTTTGTCATATTGTAGTAATTGTTGAATAATGTGTGCCATTAGGTGTGTTTGTCATATTGTAGTAATTGTTGAATAATGTGTGCCATTAGGTGTGTTTGTCATATTGTAGTAATTGTTGAATAATGTGTGCCATTAGTTGTGTTTGTCATATTGTAGTAATTGTAGAATAATGTGTGCCATTAGGTGTGTTTGTCATATTGTAGTAATGTTTGAATAATGTGTGCCATTAGGTGCGTTTGTCATACTGTAGTGATTGTTGAATAATGTGTGCCATTAGGTGTGTTTGTCATATTGTAGTAATTGTGGAATGATGTGTGCCATTCCTTGTGTTTGTCATATTGTAGTAATTGTTGAATAATGTGTGCCATTAGGTGTGTTTGTCATATTGTAGTACTTGTAGAAAAATGTGTGCCATTAGGTGTGTTTGTCATATTGTAGTAAATGTGAAATAATGTTGATTCGGTGAGCGAACGTCGTAGGGGTAAGACGTGTTATTGCATCGCTCCCTAACAGGCTATTAGCCGATATGTAATCACTGTACAATTCTAGTTCAAACTAATTCAAACCTCTTACTATGTTGTGACCATGACTGTGTTGTAGGCCTACTAAAAGGATGTGAATTGAAACTTGAACTTGAAAATGTGCCTGAGAAGAAAGTGATAATTTCAGTAGTAGACTATTTCAGTACATACTTTATACATTTTAAAATATAATAATATATACTTTGACTTCAACAGTTACAGTTTGACTTTAAAAAAGAATGACTACTTTGATTGTGATGGTATTACAGCGTGTTTGTGATGGAAATATCTACATACTTCTCGCCGGTTGGTAAAAGAAAAACAGTCCCCTCTTCCAGTTCTGCATCTGAAAGTGATAGCCCCATACTTTTGCAGAGTTATAAAACCAGCAAGACCAGTGACTCATTTGAAGCGGAGAGTGAAATTTCGTCCAACATGTCCATTCAAGAAACACTAGAGTCGCTACAGCGTAGCATGCTTTTATTATCTACGAAAGAAGACATTCGACAGCTAAGAGATTGGGTGAGCGGAGAGGTGGGAAAGATGAGAAGTGAAGTGCAGAGTGTGGGAGAGAAGATAGGGGAGAGGTGCGAAGTTATGGAAGCGAGATGTCATGACGTTGAGGTGAAGTTGGAGGCAGTGGAGAAAGAAAACGAACGAATGAGGAAGGAAAATGAGAGTCTGAAGAACGAAATCATCAGAGTGAAGAATGTCTTGACGTCAAAGTTTGAAGAAACCAAGAGTGAGATGAACGACATAGAGCAGTATGGTAGGCGCTCGAACTTAAGAATTTTCAACGTCCAGGAAGGAAAAGACGAGAAACCTGAAGAAACAGCAAGAAAGGTCTGCAAGCTGTTCACCGACTCCATCGGCGTCAACGTCAAACCAGAGGACCTAGAAGCCTGCCACAGGGTGGGTGCTGTTGCTGTAGGAGGAGGAGACAGGAAGAAGCGCTCCATCATCATCCGGTTTAAGGACAGGACGCAGCGCGACAAAATTCTTGCCAACCGCAGGAATCTTAAGGGTCAGCAGGTGTCTGTGGGAGAGGACCTAACAGCGGAGAATGCTAGGTTGTGTAAGGAGGCTTACAAACACTCTGCATCCCTGGCATCTTGGACAAGTAACGGCAGAGTATTTGCCAAGGTGAAGAATGGTAAGACAGTCCGCATAAAATGTGGTGCAGATGTCAACACAGTGCTGTCTAAAGCCCTGTCAGGGGCCATTGGTAGTGATTAGAGGGAGTGCTGAACACTGTTAGCCTAATGAAAGCATAAATGTCCGTTTTGTGTGTCAAGGTACACTTTATTGTCTTATAAACATGTTTTATCTGTTTTGTATAATCTACCAAATAATAATTTGTCTAGTATGTAATTCGTCTAGTTAATATGAATGAACAAGGCATTGGAGTACATGTATTGGAGTACATGTATATGAATTTGTGTGCCTAGTATACTATAATGGTAAGACAGTTCGCATAAAATGTGGTGCAGATGTCAACACAGTGCTGTCTAAAGCTCTGTAAAGGGCAATTGGTAGTGACTAGAGGGAGTGCTGGGCACTGCTAGCCTAATGAAAACATAAATGTCCGTTTGTGTGTCAAAGTACACTTTGTTGTCTTATAAATATGTTTTATTTGTTTTGTATAATCTACCAAATAATAATTTGTCTAGTTACTAGTTTGTAATTCGTCTAGTAAATAGGAATGAACAAGGCATTGGAGTACATGTATATGTACGTGTGTGCCTAGTATACTAGGTATCTATAGCGCAAGAACCTTTTAATCATAAAGTAAGATAATATATTTTATTTGATCTGTTATTATTATTATTATAATTTATTTATTTACTTATTTATTGTATTATTGTGTGTGTGATTGATTGTTTGTTATAATGTAAGATAATCCTCATGTAAGATGGCTATATTGAATATTATTTTGAGATATGTGTATATAAATTTGTATTACAGGCAACATTGTAATCATAAAAAAAACTTATATATTTGTTGTATTTTATATTAAGATATTCCCTCATGAAAGAAGAATAGAATGAATATATTGTTGATGTTGTCAGAAATCTCCTGTATTCTCTTTTTTTTTTTCTTCATGTTATGCTTTTATGCTCTACACTTTGACATGTGAAATATGTGTGCTAAACATGTGAGTCGTACTGCTAATCTGTATATAAATCTACAAGTCTTCTGTTTTACTAGATAGCATGCATCAATGGTATGGTTTTGTATGCCAGAAATGGTCATGATCATATATGTACAATTAGTGAAGTACATTATAAACAATCTATATAGATATTAACTGTCAAATTATTGTCTTATAACTATCGTCTGTTTGTTTTTTCCTGTTATGTGACAAGGAAGAATAACTCATTTGAGAATATAGATGTTTTGGCTGAATGTATATTTTGATCATGTAATTAGCCACTATATAACTAATGCTATGCATGCATACTGTCAATCTTGTACATATCTCTTGTGCTATGTTTGTACACAAAAAACTATTATTAGTTCCACATAAAGGTTTTTTCGTTAGCTGCTTCATCATACATCACTCTTTCTCACGTTCAAAAAGCCTAATATAAGTAAGACATGAGGCGGATTGGTACAGGTACATTCAACCGTACTGCAAACTGCTGTTTTGAATGAAACTATAACTCTTTGTGTGTCATCGTTTTGATTGGCTGGTTAAAATTTAATGTTGTTTATAGTTTTGACATCAGTGTTGTTGTTCTGTTGTTGGTGTTAGGGACACAATAATTCTCATGTGTAAGTCGCTTAATTTTGCTGTTTGTTCGATTCCTTTTCTTACTTGTGAATACCTTTTAGGCTTACTTATGTTGAATAGTAGCCGGCGTGTGCACCAGCTGTGCGATGTTGTTTTGCTTTTTGCGATTAGTGGCGCTGGCTCGCACAGCGGGTCCTTGACCTTTCACACTAGACTACTCTTTTTTTAGCCAAAACAAACTGACGATTGCTGGTTGTCTGAGTAGGATAAGTTGTGTGGTGGGAGTCGGCGCCTGCTCGTGCATAATAATGTATCTACGGTGTCTTGCATTTTGTCACTTTTGCATATAATGTTTTTGTTGGTTTTTTTTTTTTTTGTGTGTGTTTCATTTGAACAGTTTCAAAGGAATCATTGTATTGTGCAATTTAAACATTCACATAGAATTGCTTTCTTTTTCAGAATTAGTAAGAGGTTTGAAAGTAATCTATATTCGTCTCATCGATGTACGATAATCGTTGCGAGAAAAGTAGAATGAATGGGTTGATTGTGTTGTCTGATGTAAGAGTGAGACATGACTGGGTTTCTTCCTTATACAAACAAGTATTGAAGTGGTGTTTGTTGGTTTTCCATGTCACTGAAATCTTGCCTACCTCTTGGGTATACATGTTTATACTCACATTGTTGGATAGCTCTGGAATTGTTTGATCACTTTGGAAAAGATAAAACTGTTTGTTTATATGCTATATAATGGGAGATAATCAAGTACATTTTGTTTCAATGAACTGTAGGGGGTTAGGGGACTCGCAGAAGAGAAGAGATGTGTTTCATTACTTGAGAGAGAATAAATACTGTGTCTGCATGTTGCAAGATACACATTTTTATCCAAAAATAGAAAAACAAATAAAAAATGAATGGGGGTTTGATGCTTTTTTCGCTTCTTTCGCTTCTAATTCGAGAGGAGTTGCGATTCTTTTTAATAGTGTTTTTTAATATAAAATATGTAATGTTCACAGAGATGTAAATGGTAACTGGCTTATAATACACTTGAAGATGTATGAGAAAGATTTTGTGCTTGTTAATGTTTATGGGCCAAACAATGATGACCCCAGTTTTTATATAGAACTTGAAGAAACGGTAAAGTTGTATGAAGAATGTGAACATGTTATCTTTGGGGGAGATTGGAACTTGGTATTAGACTACGATTTAGACTGCAATAACTACAGACAGAAAAATAATGTAAGAGCTCATGATCAGGTTAAACTAATGATGGACAATTTAAATTTAACAGATATATGGAGGACAAATTATCCTGACTGCAAACGATATACCTGGCGTAGAAACACTCCTCTCCAGCAAAGCCGCTTAGACTTTTTCCTAATTTCTGATCTTGTTTCGTGTTTTGTTCAGGAGGTGGATATAAAGCCTGGTTACAGAACTGATCACTCCGCAGTCACCCTAACGTTGCAGTTTGGAAAAGAAAATACCCGACATTCTTTTTGGAAATTCAACTCGTCTTTGTTACTTGATAGAAAATATTTAGTGATAATAAACTGTGAAATTAAATCTGTCCTAGCTGAATACGCAGTTTTCCCTTATTATAGAGATAAGTTAGATGATATACCGCTGTGGGATATCCAGTTGACGGTTTCAGACCAATTGTTTTTAGATGTATTATTAATGAAAATCCGTAGTAAGACTATTTCATACGCTGCTGTTAAAAAAAGGGAGGCTGGTGAAAAAGAAAAAGTATTGCAAGATCGGATCGAACAGTTTGAAAGAAAAGAAACCTTAGGTGTGGAAGAACATGCATCTCTTGAAAAAGACAAGCAAGAATTAATAAACATAAGGGATCATAGAATGAGAGGTGTGTTACTGCGTTCTAAAGCTAGATGGGTGGAAGATGGGGAGAAGGTTTCAAAGTATTTCTGTAGCTTGGAAAAGAGAAATTACGTTAATAAACATATAAATAAACTAACTTTAAAAGATGGCTCCGTAACCAGCGATACTGATGTTATTGTAAACGAGGTTAAAGATTTCTATGAGCGTTTGTATACTAAAAGAGACTTAGAAACTTGTGAAATCAGTGACCTAGTTGATAATATACCCGTTCTAAACTTGTTTGAAACGGAATCTCTTGAAGGAATTCTAAGTCTTGAGGAAGCCAGCTACGCACTTAAGAACATGAAAAATGGTAAAAGTCCAGGTTCAGACGGGTTTTCTGCAGAGTTTTTTAAAGTGTTCTGGAGACAGTTGGGCGCATTCGTGGTCAGATCTTTAAATGAAGGATTTAGTAAAGGGGAGTTATCGTGTACACAAAAAGAAGGTGTTATTATTTGTATTCCTAAACCTGATAGACCAAAAGAGCGGATACAGAATTGGAGACCAATCTCTCTTCTTAATGTCGTTTATAAGATTGGATCAACATCTATAGCTAATAGAATGAAAAAAGTTCTACCAAGATTAATTAATGAAGATCAAACTGGGTTTGTTAAAAATAGATTTATCGGGGATAATATTAGATTAGTTTATGATATTATTGATTATGTAACTGCCACGGATGCGCCCGGTTTGCTCCTTTGCTGTGATTTTGAGAAGGCGTTCGACAGTTTAGACTGGAATTTCTTACTTAAGACCTTAAAAGCCTTTGGTTTTGGTGAAGACATGTGTCGATGGATTAAAACCTTACATTTTGACTGTAAATCATGTATTTCTGCAAACGGACAAGTGTCTGGCTGGTTTCCAGTGTCTAGAGGCTGCAGACAAGGAGACCCCATGTCACCTTATATCTTTATTCTATGTGCCGAAATTCTAGGTACCATGATTAGGGAAAATAATAATATTAAAGGTATTAAAATACACGAAACAGAACACAAGTTATCACAGTACGCTGACGATACAGAAATCTTCTTAGAAGGGGACAAAGCTTCGTTTGAGGAAACAATAATAACAATCAACACATTTGGAAATTACTCAGGGCTATTCCTAAATGCGAGTAAAACAAACGCAGTGTGGTTAGGTAATAAACGCAATTCACCAGTTACATACATGCAGCATTTAAACATACAATGGAACCCACGACAGTTTAAGATTCTTGGTATTCTGTTTACAAACGACCTGAAGGATATAATCGATATTAATGTTAATAATAAATTTGAAGAAGTTAAAAGATTGTACGGCATTTGGCTAAAGAGGCAGATCACCCCCCTGGGTAGAGTTGCTATTTTGAAATCGTTAATACTTTCTAAACTGACTTATCTTTGGCTGCTTCTGCCAAACCCACCTGACCATACTATGCAATCACTTCAAACAACTATTTTTGACTTTGTTTGGGGAAGGAAAAGGGACAAAATTAGTAGAAAAATATCCATGAAAAGCGTTGAAGAAGGAGGACTTGGTATTCCGAACATCCGTCAGTATGTGTACAGTTTAAAGCTAACTTGGGTTAAAAAAGATCTATTTAACTGAGCATAAATGGAAATCGGTTATTCTTGGTACTTTTCCTTTAGCTAATAATCTAAAAACGGTTGGTTCATGTTTGCCACAAAATGTTGCTAATTTAAACCAATTCTGGAAAGACGTTTTTCATGCTTATAGCCTATTTGGTAAACGTATCCATGTGACAAAATCTGAAGAATTTTTAGCTGAACCAATTTTCTATAATCAAAACATTAAAGTAGGGAATAAGTGTTTATACATAAACGAATGGTCGTCTAAAAATATTTTTCAAGTAAAAGACCTCGTTCATCCTAATGGCAGTTTCTTGTCTTTCAATGAATTTGTAAGAAAGTATAATGTCCGAGGCCACTTTCTAACTTATTGTGGTTGTATAAATGCAGTTAAGGAATACGCTAGAAAGAGCGATATACTGCTTGTGAATGATATGGCCATGGGTGATACATTGATTATTAAAACGTTATTTTCTGTCCAAAAGGGCGCTCGACTGTATTATAATCTTTTAATGTCGGATGATGTAACACCAAATTTTTGTAAAACATGGGAAGAAAAACTTAAGTGCGAACTGAACTGGAAAAACATTCTGTATGAAATAAAAGCGATAAAAGAAGTTAAATTAAAATGGTTTCAGATAAGGTTGGTTCATCGTATAATTGGTACTAACGTTGTTTTTCAATACATGGGTATTGCACCTGATGAATGCTGTAGCTTTTGTGAAGAAGCGCGTGAAAATATTCAACACTTGTTTTTTCAGTGCAGGTTTGTGAGACGATTTTGGAGTAACCTGTGTGATGTATTACTTGATAGTGGTTTGGTAAATGAGGCATGTGATTTTTCTGAAGTTCATGTCCTTCTTGGATATTCTCATGACCGTACAGTATCAAAGACCTTCCAATATGTCATTTTGGTGGCAAAGTATTTTATTTATAAATGTAAATTTGATAAGGTACTGCCACAATTGTATGCATTCAGGAGATATTTAAAAATGAAGTACGAAGTAGAAAAACATAATGCACGTAACAGGTTTGAATTAGACAAATTCAATGATTTGTGGGAGCACTGGTTTTTTTGTGTGGGTGATACAGATGTACAGATGTGATTGTTTAGTCAGTTTCTGATCATTGTAATATTGAATTTATAAAATATTCCACGGAAATGAAAAAAGGGAAGAACCTCAGTGTATGAGTGTGTATGAGTGTGTGTGTGTGTGTGTATGTATGTGTGTGTGTGTGTGTGTGTGTGTGTGTGGTATGTAAGTTAATTACTAAGTAATGTCATGTAGTATAAATGTTGTGATTGTATTTTTTTTCTATTTATGTGATATTTTGAAAGAATAAAAAAAAAAAAAAAAAAAATTAATACACAATAACATTGTCTGTTAGAAGTAAGCATCTTACTGTCATCATTGTAGTAATTGTTTAATAATGTGTGCCATTAGGTGTGTTTGTCATATTGTAGTAATTGTTGAATAATGTGTGCCATTAGGTGTGTTTGTCATATTGTAGTAATTGTTGAATAATGTGTGCCATTACGTGTGTTTGTCATATTGTAGTAATTGTTGAATAATGTGTGCCATTAGGTGTGTTTGTCATTGTAGTAATTGTGGAATAATGTGTGCCATTAGGTGTTTGTCATATTGTAGTAATTGTTGAATAATGTGTGCCATTAGGTGTGTTTGTCATATTGTAGTAATTGTTGAATAATGTGTGCCATTAGGTGTGTTTGTCATATTGTAGTAATTGTTGAATAATGTGTGCCATTAGGTGTGTTTGTCATATTGTAGTAATTGTTGAATAATGTGTGCCATTAGTTGTGTTTGTCATATTGTAGTAATTGTAGAATAATGTGTGCCATTAGGTGTGTTTGTCATATTGTAGTAATGTTTGAATAATGTGTGCCATTAGGTGTGTTTGTCATATTGTAGTAATGTTTGAATAATGTGTGCCATTAGGTGCGTTTGTCATACTGTAGTAATTGTTGAATAATGTGTGCCATTAGGTGTGTTTGTCATATTGTAGTAATTGTGGAATGATGTGTGCCATTCCTTGTGTTTGTCATATTGTAGTAATTGTTGAATAATGTGTGCCATTAGGTGTGTTTGTCATATTGTAGTACTTGTAGAAAAATGTGTGCCATTAGGTGTGTTTGTCATATTGTAGTAAATGTGAAATAATGTGTGCCATTAGGTGTGTTTGTCATATTGTAGTAATTGTGGAATAATGTGTGCCATTAGTTGTGTTTGTCATATTGTACTAATTGTGGAATAATGTGTGCCATTAGGTGTGTTTGTCATATTGTAGTAATGTTTGAATAATGTGTACCAATAGGTGTGTTTGTCATACTGTAGTAATTGTTGAATAATGTGTGCCATTAGTTGTGTTTGTCATATTGTAGTAATTGTTGGATAATGTGTGCCATTAGGTGTGTTTGTCATATTGTAGTAATTGTAGAAAAATGTGTGCCATTAGGTGTGTTTGTCATATTGTAGTAATTGTTGAATAATGTGTGCCATTAGGTGTGTTTGTCATATTGTAGTAATTGTGAAATAATGTGTGCCATTAGGTGTGTTTGTCATATTGTGGTAATTGTGGAATAATGTGTGCCATTAGGTGTGTTTGTCATATTGTAGTAATTGTTGAATAATGTGTGCCATTAGGTGTGTTTGTCATATTGTAGTAATGTTTGAATAATGTGTGCCATTAGGTGTGTTTGTCATATTGTAGTAATGTCTGAATAATGTGTGTCATTAGGTGTGTTTGTCATATTGTAGTAATGTGTGAATAATTTGTGCCATTAGTTGTGTTTGTCATATTGTAGTAATTGTTGAATAATGTGTGCCATTAGGTGTGTTTGTCATATTGTAGTAATGTTTCAATAATGTGTGCCATTAGGTGTGTTTGTCATACTGTAGTAATTGTTGAATAATGTGTGCCATTAGGTGTGTTTGTCATATTGTAGTAATTGTTGGATAATGTGTGCCATTAGGTGTGTTTGTCATATTGTAGTAATTGTAGAAAAATGTGTGCCATTAGGTGTGTTTGTCATATTGTAGTAATTGTGGGATAATGTGTGCCATTAGGTGTGTTTGTCATATTGTAGTAATTGTGAAATAATGTGTGCCATTAGGTGTGTTTGTCATATTGTAGTAATTGTTGAATAATGTGTGCCATTTGGTGTGTTTGTCATATTGTAGTAATTGTTGAATAATGTGTGCCATTAGGTGTGTTTGTCATATTGTAGTAATGTTTGAATAATGTGTGCCATTAGGTGTGTTTGTCATATTGTAGTAATGTCTGAATAATGTGTGCCATTAGGTGTGTTTGTCATATTGTAGTAATGTGTGAATAATTTGTGCCATTCGTTGTGTTTGTCATATTGTAGTAATTGTGGAATAATGTGTGCCATTAGGTGTGTTTGTCATATTGTAGTAATGTGTGAATAATTTGTGCCATTAGGTGTGTTTGTCATATTGGGAGAGACTTGGAATCAGGCTGTTACATGTTTGTTAAAACAACAAAATGCCTGAGTTTCACCAGGCACGGTTATAGTGGGTGAATTTGTGGTGTTGTGTTTGTGGGCAGTATCACCATCACCACCAAAGGAAAGTACACAGCTTACAAAGGTGGAGCCATCAGACCTCTGGTGGAGCTGGTCAGTGATGAAGTCAGTGAAGTGCGGCTCAATGCTTTGAAGGTAACCCTATTGTATCTCATTTCCTACCCTCACTTCAACCCATGCAGTCTCAGGCCTAGATCACAATTGCAAATAAAATTATAAAATGTCTTAATCCTGCTAAGAGATTACCCAGTGGCTGTCAATAACAATCTCACAGTTTTTGTGTCTGATATTTGTGAGATGTCAATCCAAACATTGAGTTTGAGCATTGTGAACATTGTCTGCTAGAAGAACTACATAGCTTATCTCCATTAGAAAACTTGAATAGGCACACAAAAGTAAACTCAGCGCAGCAAGACCAACATGCTTTAGTGCTTTGACTTAGGCCTATGATAGCCTACAGATTGCTCTGTTTTGTAGGACAGCATGAAACGTGTGTATTTGGTAGTACTGCACGTGTATAAGTATAGAGCATGTAAGCATTAAGATGGGCTTTTATTATTATTATTATTATTATTATTATTATTATTATTATTATTATTATTATTATTATTATAGATGGCCTCATGGCACAGTGGGTTAGTTGCCGGTTTCCTATACCGAAAGTCGCGGATTCGATTCCCACAAGGGGCGAACTTATGTGATTTATGTACGAGACTATTGAGATCATCGAGGGTTTTGTACAGGTACTCCGGTTTCCTCCCTCCCTTCAATAATGGTATTGGATGCAGTCAATCTAATATTTCAAAAAATAAAAATGTGATTTCCTTTCTGCTATCTAATAGCGATCTTTCTGCCTTTACACCACATGTTTGAGTGATAGATGTGTGTTTGTTGCATGTGTACAAACATGTGAGTATGTTGTTACAGATCGCTGCACTTTTGAGCCTGATTGGTGATTTGGGAAAGGGAGTGTACATCCTATTCTATCTCCTAACTCGAAGGTCATAAGGGCACCACAGATGATCGTTTAACCAGCGTACTCCATCGTTCTCTATCCTCAGCAACCCTCATGGCCCTACTCAGTGTTAAGCCAGTCCATTCTCGAGTGTTGTCCTCCCACGTCTTCTTCTGTCTCCATCTTCTTCTGCCTCCTTGCACCATGCCTTGCAGGATGATCTTTGCAAGGCATGATGCTTTGGTGACATGGCCTTACCATCAGAATTTCCGTTTCTTCACCACTGTGAGCATTTCATCGTGTTGTCCAACGGCTTGTGTGATGGTCTGTCAGACTTTGTTGTTGGTGCTGGGTGTAGGAAATGCCCAGAAGTCTTCTGTAGCACATCATCTCCATGCTTTGTATTCTTTGTTGTATATTTGCTGTGAGGGTCCATGTTTCACAAGCGAATAGGAAGATGGAGATGACAAGGGAGCGCAGCAACCTTACCTTTAAATGTAGACTGATGGTCTTGTCTTTCCAAATGGGCTTCAACCTTGTCAGGGCAGCAGTTGTTTGTGCAATCCTGGAGAGGACTTCCTGTTGGGACCCATTGTCTGATACAATGGCTCCTAAATATTTGAAGCTATGCACCATGTTGAGGGATTGGCCTTGGATTTTGATTTCCATGTTGATGCCATTGGTGTTGTTGGTCATCATTTTGGTCTTCTCTGCATTTATTTTGATTCCGAAGGCTCTGGAGGTGGTGTCAAGCCTCTTTACCAGCTGTTCAAGTTCTTGTTCTTCGCCAGCCAATCCATCAATGTCATCCGCAAAACGGAGGTTGGAGATTGCTCTGCCCCATATGCTGACTGTGCTTCGTGATCTGCTAGGGCTTCTGACATGAACTCCAGAAAGATGTTGAAGTGGAGCATACATAGCATCCAGTTTTATTATTATTATTATTATTATTATTATTATTATTATTATTATTATTATTATTATTATTATCATCATTTTTTTACAATTATTATTATTATTATTTTTATTTTTTAATTTTTTTACATTGTATGTATTTGTGAACAGTGTTTTCTGTGTGACTGTTGCAGGCATTGACATGCTTGTCAGAAGCACCAGAGTGCCGAACTGAACTGCTAGGACACATTAGAAGGGTGATTTTTCTTTTTGAATAAAACTACACTGCAAGCAACTGGGTGCCACACAGTGCGGCTAGAGTAGCAAGTGTTGAATAACATTACACTGCAAGCAACTGGGTGCCAGACAATAACACTACACTGCAAGCAACTGGGTGCCAGACAATAACACTACACTGCAAACAACTGGGTGCCAGTCAATAACACTACACTGCAAACAACTGGGTGACAGACAATAACACTACACTGCAAACAACTGGGTGCCAGTCAATAACACTACACTGCAAACAACTGGGTGCCAGTCAATAACACTACACTGCAAGCAACTGGGTGCCAGTCAATAACACTACACTGCAAGCAACTGGGTGCCAGTCAATAACACTACACTGCAAGCAGACAGTGCGGCTAACGTAGCAAGTGGCCACCTTGTGTGTATCAAGCTGGGAAAACGCTATGTAACAACCATTAAATGATGTTGTTGTCAAACAAGTCAAATCCAGTTGGGAAAACGCTATGTAACAACCATTAAATGATGTTGTTGTCAAACAAGTCAAATCAAGGTGGGAAAACGCAATGTAACAACCATTAAATGATGTTGTTGTCAAACAAGTCAAATCAAGGTGGGAAAACGCTATGTAACAACCATTAAATGATGTTGTTGTCAAACAAGTCAAATCAAGCTGGGAAAACGCTATGTAACAACCATTAAATGATGTTGTTGTCAAACAAGTCAAATCAAGTCAAAAGCGCTTTATTCCATATAACCTCTTGGGGAACGTGGATACAAATAAAAATAAAACATAGGAAAATAATGGAAGGCATGACCTGCAACACAAAACACGTATGTACAGTACATATATTACGAAATAAAAGTGAATCATTCACACTCCTATGCTACAGGGCACATGATAAACCTTGGCACTATACACAGTCATGATGCAACACAAGCCTAGTACATAAAAATGATGTCCACACAACCTAATAACTAAACACGCACATTCTCTGGAAAGATGGGGTAAGAGGGAAGGAGAGGGGGGTACAAATTGCTATTGAATGGGGCTGTTTTACATATTTCAATTGTCATTGTTGGGGCTGTTTTACATATTTCAATTGTCATTGTTGAATGGGGCTGTTTTACATATTTCAATTGTCATTGTTGGGGCTGTTTTACATATTTCAGTTGTCATTGTTGAATGGGGCTGTTTTCCATATTTCAATTGTCATTGTTGAATGGGGCTGTTTTACATATTTCAATTGTCATTGTTGGGGCTGTTTTACATATTTAAAGTGTCATTATTGATTGAATGTTATTACTTTTATTACTATCATTTTTGCTTGCGCATAAGTTGAACTCACTTGCATTGCGAGTCTTGTTGAACTAACTTGCATTGTGAGTTTGTTGAACTAACTTGCATTGTGAGTTTGTTGAACTAACTTGCATTGTGAGTCTTGTTGAACTAACTTGCATTGTGAATCTTGTTGAACTAACTTGTATTACGAGTCTTGTTGAACTAACTTGCATTGTGATTTGTTGAACTAACTTGCAATGTGAGTATTGTTGAATATAATGCTACGTAGCACAAACAGTTGACTTCTTCCTACAAAAAGGAAATTGGTTTTATGTAGTTGGTCATTTGTGGATATTTACATATCTTTGAGGTTTTTTTCTTTTCCTAAGTGATAGAAACTGGTTAGAGTATTGAGTGTTGGATTTTGTTGTGGTGAATTCATGCTGAACATGCTGGTTATTATGAAGTGAATAAACATCTTATTTTTATTTATTGGGACAGATTATAGTGATAAATACTGCATCAAGTTGTGCTAACCACCTTGTCCACACCTGTCTAGATTGTTGTTTATTTATTTGTTTGTATATCTTGCATGTTGCAGATCAGAGAAAGAATATCTGATGACATCCCCGCAGTGATGAAAGCAGCCGAGATAGCAGTCAAAGTCATCACATGGAAACCATAGACAGCTAGACGTTTTCATAATCATATTGACCATTATGGATGCAGTGCACAACTAAATGATATTTAATGCACAATAAGCAAAGGATGCAAAATAAAGGATGGAAACAACAACAAAAAGAAAGAAATATATGTGATTCAGTTAGACCTTTTGACAACAGAGATTCTGTATGTGATAGAGTAAGACCTTTTGACAACAGAGATTATGTATGTGATAGAGTAAGACCTTTTGACAACAGAGATTCTGTATGTGATAGAGTAAGACCTTTTGACAACAGAGATTCTGTATGTGATAGAGTAAGGCCTTTTGACAACAGAGATTCTGTATGTGATAGAGTAAGGCCTTTTGACAACAGAGATTCTGTATGTGATAAAGTAAGGCCTTTTGACAACAGAGATTCTGTATGTGATAAAGTAAGACCTTTTGACAACAGAGATTCTGTATGTGATAGAGTAAGGCCTTTTGACAACAGAGATTCTGTATGTGATAGAGTAGGCCTTTTGACAACAGAGATTCTGTATGTGATAAAGTAAGACCTTTTGACAACAGAGATTCTGTATGTGATAGAGTAAGGCCTTTTGACAACCGAGATTCTGTATGTGATAGAGTAAGGCCTTTTGACAGCAGAGATTCTATTGTATTTGCTTTTGAACTCCTTTTAACATCACATTGTATTTTGAACATAAAACACCAGTCCACAAAACAATATAGTGCACTAAATAAGAATATTAATTGTAGGCAGATATAGACAGGTTGTTGGACAGTAAGGTATTTGTATAGTTTGACCAGTCCTACTGTATACTGCATTGCTGTGCTATGGGTGTCTAATGGGTGACTGATGCCCATTACAAATAACAAATCATCTAAAGTTTCTTCTGTCTTGTTTTATGTAGTTTTTCATTCATTCCAGAATAAATTAACTTTTTAATTTTTATTTTATTTTATTGATGTCATTTCACTTTAATGACTTTTAATGGGGGAAATGTGACAGTTACCATGGAGACATTTGACCTGCCTCTTCTGCTTCTGTTTTTCTGTTCTGTTTGAACTGAAATATATGTATTGGTTTGGTGTTAAGTATGTGCTTTCATCATTCACTGAAACAAAATTCTGTGCAGAAAAGTGCTGTGTACTTCTGATGTGTAAAAGTGTATGGAATGTAAGCGTGTGTATTTCAGTTGTAAATAAAATGTTGTTGGACCATATCAGTTGTCATGGATTTGTATGTGATGAACTTTGACTGTGATATGAATTTAAAACTGGATTACATTCATGTTAGTGAAGAGCAGATGAGTAAGACCCTGTTGCAGTTGAAAATAAATAAGTTACCGGGACCAGATTAAATTAATCCTCGGGTGCTGAAAGAACTAGCAAATGAATTGGCTTTGCCTCTTAAGTTACTTTTTGATAGAACCATGAGGGATGGCATGATACCTGATGAGTGGAAGGAGGCAGAGGTTAAACCAATCTATAAGAAAGGTGACAAAAGTTCTCCAGGTAACTATCGCCCTTTTAGCCTCACCTCGGTTGTCTGTAAGGTGTTTGAGGGATTCGTTAGAGAGTCGCTGTGCTCTCACTTAGTTGAGAATGGCCTTCTTCATGATGACCAGTTTGGTTTTTCCAGGGGTAGGTCATGTGCCACTCAATTGTTGGTGACAATAAATGACTGAAATGTTCTCATTGGATAAGGCCAACCAGTCGACACGGTATATCTTGACCTTGGGAAGGCATTTGATACTGTTCCACATCTCAGACTTTTACAGAAACTAAAAGGTTATGGCATAAGAGGCAGCCCAATTGCATGGATAAGGAGTTTTCTGACTGACAGGACCCAGTATGTGACTGTTAACTGTAGCAGTTTTGACAAAATAAGTGTTAAAAGCGGTGTCCCTCAGGGGAGCGTGTTGGGGCCGGCATCATTTGTATATTTTATAAATGACATGCCAGGGAAGGTAGAGTGTGACATAAAGATATTTGCTGATGACACAAAGGCATATGCAGAAGATGATGAAAGTGAGGAGTATATGGAGAGAGAGAGAGAGAGAGAGAGAGAGAGCAGAAATGCATTGACAAGTTGGTTGAATGGACGGAAACATGGCTATTTAAACTTAATAGTAAAAAAATGTAAGTGTTGCATCTGGGCAAAAATAATCCCCAGCATGAGTATTTTATGAGTGATGGTAAAGAAAGGTGTAAGATTGAGACGACTGGTGCCAAGAGGGATCTTGGAGTGATAGTGGATACAGAGCTCAGGTTTGAGAATCACATTGAGAGTACTGTTAAGAAAGCCAACAAAATATCAGCCCTGCTTGTAAGAACTATAATAAATCCAAGGATATAATGGTCCCCCTCTTTAAGGCTCTTATCTTGGAGTACTTTAACCCCTTATGGTGCCCATACTTGAGGAGGCATGTTGACTTGATCCAGGGTGTCCAGCGCAGATTCACCAGGAAGATATGTGGAATGTCAGGACTCTCCTACGAGGAGAGACTGAAGTCATTAAATTACATTACATAATTGTTGCTTTAGGTCCAGCGAACTCTTCTGAGCCAAATCAAGACCGGACAACCCCCGATCCGCATAAAAGATCTGCTGAAACAACCCTAGTGGGAAAACTGAATGCCCTCCACCAGCCAGTCACTTTACAATAAAGACATCCCACGCAGGGGACGGCTGAGGCTTCACCCCAACTTATCGAACCCCCGTTTACAAAAACAAAATAGAATACAAACATCATTATAAATTATCAACAAAACACATACATATAAAATGCCTACATTGCTAAATAATAACATCATAGGAAGCCCTAGTGACCACCTGGCAGAAAGCGTCCAATATTCCCAAGCTGATCCAACAGACCTCATACACGAACAAGGAGTCTTGACCCGGAAGAGTTTTCAAGAAAAAAGGTAGGAGACTGGTCTAGCGAAGAAGATGATAGTATAACAGATTGATAGAACAGAGCAGGAATGAGAAAGAGCAAATGAGAAAGACAGCGACAATGGGAATTTAAAGCACTAAATTTCCAGAAAGTGGGGGTACTATTTATACTGAAACCCCCGGCATCCCAACGGGGGACTGAAGTCATTGAGGTTGCCCAGTTTAGAGTATAGGAGAGAGCGGGGTGATATAATCGATATTTTAAAATTGTGCACAATTTGTATGATCCTTTAACCACTTGTTCTCTTTTAAATTTTAATGACGTATGTTGGTTTAACATGAGGTCACAAATTTAAACTTACTAAAACTAAAACAGTTGCAATTGAAAGGGTACAGAGACGTGCATCAAAACTAGTTAAAGAATGTAAAAATATGACTTACTCGGATAGACTTAGTTACTTTGGACTTCACTCCTTACGTGGTCGTAGAATACGTGGAGACTTAATCCAAGTTTATAAAATTTATAATGGCATTGATGACCTAAATTGGAGTGACTTTTTTGCAGCACCTTCTTGTAACAGAACCCGAAACTCTGAGGGAAAAATCTTTGTACAACATTGCAATACTAACCTGCGGAAGTTTTGTTTTTCTAACAGAGTTGTTACCTTTTGGAACGATTTACCAGTTACATTAAAGCAAGCACCTAACATAAATTCTTTCAAAAATCAGTTGGATGAATTACCAAAATCTAAAGAGATTTTCTATTGCTATGATGAATGATTTGTAGGAAAATTGCATGCATAACAGACCCATAACAGTAATTATACTGTCAAAGAAGGGACATTCGCAAAGGCCTCACGGCCTATTTTGTCCTCACACTACTACTACTACTACTACTACTACTACTACTAATAATAATAATAATAGTTGCCTATTTAACAAGTATTTTACTAATAGAGTCGTAACCCCTTGGAATAACCTGACTGCCAAGGCTGTGGATTCTAAATCACTCAATGTGTTCAAGAATAGTATGGACAAGTTATTTAAGGATATACTCCACCAAATTGGGGTCTAAAAAATTATACATTGGTAGGCACTGAGGCTAGGGGTCTGGGTCTGGCCAAAGGCTTTTAGCCTGCATGCAGAACTATGCTATGCTATGTATTTGTGTTCTTGTGTGTGTGTGATTGTCCGTGCTATACATTTGCTTTTTTTTTTTTTTTTTTTAAATCTGTTTGCAGTCTTTTTTTTCTGCAGTTCCACTTCCAAACAAAAAACAAAAACAACAAAAATTGTCCAATACTATCCTATCCTATTCTATCCCGTAACTCGGAGGTCATAGGGGCACCACAGATGATCGTTTAACCAGCATACTCCATCTTTCCCTGTCCTCAGCAACCCTGATTGTTTCACTTGCAGTGTCAAACCAGTCCATTCCCGAATGTTGTCCTCCCACCTCTTTTTTGGTCTCCCTCTTCTTCTACCTCCTTGCACTGTGCCTTGCAGGATGGTCTTTGCAAGACCTGATGATCTGGTGAGGTGGCCATACCATCGGAATATTTTGTAAAATATTGTGTGTTCTGAAAAATGTATGATCATAATACACAACAAACATGTACCATTCTTCAGCTGTTTTTATTGATTTCCAGATCGTTCATTTATGAAATGTACTCTAGTAGATGGGAGGAGATAATCTACGTCTAGTGTACGTCTATCTAGAGAGCAAAAGACTGACAGAAGGCAAAACGGTGATAGCCTACGATGCCATCACTATTGTACTTGTATTAACTTATACCGAAAAATCGAAAGTTGAGTCTTTTCCCTTGATGCGCTTTAACAGTTTGAGTTGTGTCCCCTGATGCGCGCAGAAGACAGTTGTTTGGACAAACATTGAGAGGACGAGGACGGAGTGGAGAGTTCTCCATTTCGTCGTTTGCCAGCATTCATGATGGAAAGAAGATTTGCAAAGTTTTTCCACCGATTGGTAAGTTATTGAAAAGCTTTAGATATTGGGGTTTAGCCACAGTTTGATGTAAAATCTTAGTGCTTCGTTCTGCCTCTCTGGAGCCGAATGGAGCTGTACAGTTCTTGTGTCTACTCTTAGCATAGCATAGTTCGGCATATACTAGCTAACAGCCCTTGGGCCTTGGCCCTCATATTAGATCTTGATGAGGGTCTCAAGACCCAGACCCCTGGCCTCAGTGCCTTCCAATTTAGAACCTTTTAGACTCCAATGGTGGAGTAGATGCTTTCCTTAAATAACTTGTCTATACAGTTTTTGAACACATTGATTGAGTGATTTACTCATTTCGCATCCACAGCCTCGGCAGTAAGGTTATTCCAAGGGGTTACGACTGTATTAGTAAAATACTGTTTAAATTTGCGAATATTATTAAAAGTTTTGGTAATTTAAAAGTGTAACCCCGTATTAAATTAACAGCATTAGGTCTTGCCATTACTGAATCAGCTTTCAAGTCAACCTTTTACAGTTTTAGCATTACATTACATTACATGTGACCTGCTCACAGTGGTGAAGAAACTGAAACTTCGATGGTATGGCCACGTCACCAGATCATCAGGCCTTGCAAAGACTATTCTGCAAGGGACAGTGCAAGGAGGTAGAAGCCGGGAGACCTAAAAAGAGGTGGGAGGACAACATTCGAGAATGGACTGGTTTGACACTGAGCGAAGCCATCAGGGCTGCTGAGGACAGAGAAAGATGGAGTATGCTGGTTAAACGATCATCTGTGGTGCCCCTACGACCTTCGGGTTACGGGACAGGATAGGATAGGATAGGACATTACATGATTATTGCTTTAGGTCCAGCGGACTCTTCCGAGCCAAATCAGGACTGAACTTTCAGCATAGGCTGTCCACATCTGGACTCAAATTTTTATAGAAAGTATTGGATGACTTGCTGAAACATAATCAATATATATATATGTTTTAGATTATATTTATTTATCTATACTAATAACTACTATAGAGTTTTTAGTTGTGTTGATCGAGTTTCAGAGATAAAATATGCTTTTGACCATGAGGATCTGAAATATTTTGGATGTTTTTGTTTGTGTAATTTCCATCAAATTGTCTGTAGAAGCTAGTAGAACAATTTTTTTGGTGTTTTATATTTGTGTGACTGCTATAGCAAGTTTGTTTCATTTAAAATTGTCATTAAAATTAAGTCGATCAAGCCGGTTTGCTGACTATTGATTCTCAGAAATGTTACTGGTTTACATGTAATAACACATTCTAAAGGGAGGTACATAAACTCTGGCAACTGTTTTATGACCCAGCTGTCATTTGATGATAATTTACACCACTCTCACTGCAGACATAAGAAGTGGAATGAGACCCTTGAACGCTTTATATATTGTACTGTTAGTATAAGCCTATATGCAAGGGAGACAGTGATAGCAAGTATAGCACCCCTTATCTTTTCACTTCATTGTTTGCACACTGGGGCTCTGTTGCACACTGGGTCTCCCTTTCCTCTCAGCCTTTGGTAAGGGAACTGGTCAGACGGCATTCTCATGCTGTTCCCAAAGCAAGGCTGTAGCAAGGCCGACAGCATTGCTTTGTCGCTCTGCACACAGGGAAGAAAGGAGAAGAAGAAATCAATAATGGATCACAGTCATCCATAATTCCTGAAGTATGCTGAACACTGACAGCGGGTACCTGTATACTGGATGACAAAATGTTTTATTTTAAAAAGCACTATCCACTGTCCTGATCTGTAAAGGCTTTTCTTTATTTAAAAAAATAAAAAGAAATAGATACTTTTTGACTCCCACTCATGCAGCAGTAGGAGTCTCTTATTTAAGAATTACACTGTAGTCAGTTTTACTGCCATTTCTGTACATAGAGGCCACAAGTGTTGAATATAAAATCTAAAATATTGATTTGAGAGTTGTGGAGTGGGGGAGGGGAGGGTTTGTGTATTTTATATTTAAATTTTATTTTAATATCTTACACTTCCATTCCCTCACTGCTTTTACTAAGAGCACTTCTAGTGGATGAAAAAAATCTGACATTGACTAAAGCATTTTATTTGTAAAAAAAATTATTGCACTTATTTTTACACTCAGACTGACATAGATGGTATAGGCACTGGACAGTAATGTGAATAGGCCTATTGACAGAGATGGTATAGGCACTGGACAGTAATGTGAATAGGCCTATTGACATAGATGGTATAGGCACTGGACAGTAATGTGAATAGGCCTATTGACATAGATAGTATAGGCACTGGACAGTAATGTGAATAGGCCTATTGACATAGATGGTATAGGCACTGGACAGTAATGTGAATAGGCCTGTTGACATAGATGGTATAGGCACTGGACAGTAATGTGAATAGGCCTATTGACAGAGATGGTATAGGCACTGGACAGAAATGTGAATAGGCCTATTGACAGAGATGGTATAGGCACTGGACAGTAATGTGAATAGGCCTATTGACAGAGATGGTATAGGCACTGGACAGTAATGTGAATAGGCCTATCTACCATAAAAAAGTAAATGGAATAAAAAGGGAGGACTGCTAGTATTCAAACTCTACAATAACAAGAAACAAATGTGTACATAAGCCACAACAGTGCTCATTGGGACAACACAACACAACAAAACACAACACAAGTAGGTACACAGAAAAGTGCAGAGGGTGAAAATAATAACTCAGTATAGAGTCATAATCAGGATATATATATATATATATATATATATATATATATATATATATATATATATATATATATATATATAGATATACCCCCTTGCTTTTGGGTACCCCCACTATAATTACATGTAAATTATCACTTGTAGACGGACCGCTAACCCTAACCCTAACCCGTTTCGAGTGCACTGCCTTACCCTAATCGTCGAGGCACTGCGCTTACCCTAAGATCGTTTTCTGGGAGCCGCCTTGGATCCGGGGACCCAGCTGGGTCCCCAGATCCAAAGTCGGGTACCCAAATGACCGGTTGGTGACTTTTAAGGTGCCCAGAAACCATAGTTTATAAGCCTATATATATATATATATATATATATATATATATATATATATATATATATATATATATATATATATATATATATATATATATATATATATATATATATAATGTAGTCTGAAGTCAATCAGTCAAACAGTGGGAACTGTCCTTGGTCCCTAATATTTACAAAGGGTTTATTTATTTATTAATCATTTTTATATAGTACTTTTCCAGCTCAAGAGCTGTTCAAGGTGCTGGCCAATACAGGATTTAACTCAAGAGCTGTTCAAGGTGCTGGCCAATACAGGATTTAACTCAAGGGCTGCTCAAGGTGCTGGCCAATACCGGATGTAACTCAAGAGCTGTTCAAGGTGCTGGCCAATACAGGATTTAACTCAAGCTGCCTGAGGCGCCCACTTGTTTCCTTTTGGCGCATAGTCTGCTTCAGATGACTGAGCACAATCCTGGACTACTGGGGATGGGGAGAAGGGATCTAGTGCATACTGGGTGTTTTTGTGTAGCCCGCCATCTAGGACATGAGCATCAGGATCTTTAAAGTTCATGCGATGGAATGCCTGTATGCACAGACTAGACCTCAGTTTATCAGAGATGAGAATCTTCCGCCTTTTAGTGGAAATCTCTCTTTCCGAAGGTCCCAGGGTCATTTTTGAGATCGGTTTAAATCCTGTGAGAAAATTTTAGTGTATATGACTAGGGTGAGTTGTTGATTTTCGATCTCGCAGCTTATTCCCACTTGTTATTCCCATGCGGATTGTTGTCATTTGGTTTGCTCTCACTTCGTTTCCGTCGATCCACCAAGCTGCCGTAAAAAGCCGAGATAACCTGAAACATGCAGTTTAGCCCTCCCGTTTTTCTGCACATAAGGTTCCGGCTGTTCCCAGACACTCCCGCTGATTATAGTGAGACAGTGACGTCACTCAAATAGGCGCTTGAAGCCCTTTCTCATGCGCGCAGAGCTGCCAACCCCTACGGAACGTCCGTAGTTTCTCCGGAAAATGTTCTTTAATTCCGCAACTACGCCATTTCAAGAAATACTACGGAAGAAAAATTTCAAAGCATACCTATTTTTTTACAAGTATCGAAACAAAGCCGCGAGAGACGTAGGCCTACTAGGCTTTCGTATAGACTTTCGTATAGCGTTGCGTGTGCGCTATTTTTAGCTCAGCAGCCACTGAGCGGTAGACTGAGAGAGAGAGAGAGAGAGAGAGAGAGAGAGAGAGAGAGACCACAGTCAGATTTGCCAGTAGAGCTGCTACAGAGATGCAAGAGGGCAACTGTTTCTGCCCTAGCAGAAGAAAAGCCCTAACATGTCTATGCCTGTGAACCTATAACTGACAATGTTGTTTTTTTTTTTTGTTGTTGTTTTTTAAATATAAATAGCAGCTTTAACAATTTGGTTTTAAACCAATGCAGTATCCATGCCATTAGTACATGTAGTGAGCCATTGGGTTAGCTTTTCCGAACAAAATGTTAAAACTGTTTTTTTTTTTTCAGGAACATTTCTATCATTTTAAAAATAAATATTTGAAAGTTAATGCTTTTTGTGTTGGTGTTTGGTTTTTATTTAAGCTAATATCAACATTTTAAATAATGCTCATTTTATCATGTGAAAATTCTTGTTCGTACATTTGCTACTGAAATTGAGCTGAAACTACGGATATTTTTCTTTGTTTGCTACTGAAATTTTTTTTAGGGGTTGGCAGCTCTGTGCGCGCTGAGTTCTAGTGTGAACGATGGAACAGCCAAAACATCATGTAGTTGATCAGCCATTGTTAAGAGAACAAAGCGCGACTTGTAAAATGCTTCGAAAACGGAATCCCAGAGAAAAGGCTCTTGCTACCCACAGTGCATGACGTAATTGTAAACTTCAGCCTGATTTCAGTGCAGGGCTGAGCTTTAACGTTCGCCAACTCGCCAATGACCCCTAAAAATAGTGTGTGGCGAGCTCGATTTGGGGTACCATTCGCCCGGCTGGCGACTTGAAAATACCGCCAGTGGTAGAGATTCTGTACCTTTACACGGACTTTTGACTTGCAATGTAAAACAAAACACGCGCCGACCGCTTCTGCAGTCAGCACCGGAGACCCGTTCCGATGCATGCTAGGAAGTTAGGTAACGCTAGCAAAGCGAGGGATTTGCGAAGTAAAAATAGCCTTTTCTCGCGAGACTTTCTTCTTTCCCTCGCCGCGAAACGCTACGGCCCTGCGAGATCCTAGCCTTCTTGCTTCCTTGCGTGTATCGGAACGAGTCGTCTCTGACTTCCTTGATGAGTCACGCGAGACTTGCCGTACTTTCGATATTCCCCATTCTCAGTCTTTTGTCAATCTCGAACGATGTGGCGCTTTTTAAGCGGTGTCTCGGAGCCTCCAGCAAAAAAAATAAAGTCCGAAGAAGAAAAAAAAACAGCTGAAGAAGGCACACCCAAGCTCCTTCAAGTTTTGGAACATTGAGGAGGAGGATGTCGATGATGAATAAATTATACAGTGCTTGTTTTAAAAAATGAAACAGTGTTGTTGTTGAAATTTATCTTGTTTATTAGCTGCAATAGTTATACAGTAAAAAAAATGACCGTGCTTTCAATCAAGGGGTCTGGCAACCTGAGAAATATTTTGGCAACTTCAACTTCCCAGGTTAGGAGCCCGGCTGGCTCCTTAGCCTGACTTGCTAAATCTCAGCCCTGCAGTGCCTGACTAAGACTTCAAGGCTGAAGTTGTTCATAATGTATATATGATTATAGCATCAGAACTGTTCTAGGAACTACTGCCTGAAACCATCAGTATTTATGCTTTCCTTGTTGTGGTTTTTCCAAGACATTATCTTGAAATTGTAAACCATGTTTGAACAGTCAACCGAGGTATTTATGATTTTATTGTTTGGTGTGACTGTAAGAGTGTCAGTGAGG
This sequence comes from Oncomelania hupensis, assembly GCA_036898135.1. Lineage (NCBI taxonomy): Eukaryota > Metazoa > Mollusca > Gastropoda > Littorinimorpha > Pomatiopsidae > Oncomelania > Oncomelania hupensis. Next base: position 74,177,897 of record CM072517.1, read on the forward strand.
CTTCATACTGATTATGTATAAATGTACAACTCTGTTTTGGACAATAATTATGTGCATTGGTAAAGCCTTGTCTTGTAATTGGTATTTAAACCATTCTTGTCTGCAGTCAAAAGGAATGTTTGATTAATAAAAGGCTTTTAAAACTGATGTTTGAAATAAATTCATTATGTGTTGAACTGTGGAGAGCTAACAACAGCATTTTAGTACCACAAAAACAGCTGATCTGACCCCATAAAATAAGGCTCAGAATGCACCAGAATGCATAGATTTTAACCATCTAGGGACCCCCCTAGCATCGCGTACCTGCTTTGCAGGTACGCACACTCAAGGCTTCGCCACTCGACAGACTTTGGAAGTTTTCCTCCTTTTTGTCATTTTAGGATTCTCATCTCTGATTTATACCCTCTCTCTCTCTCTCTCTCTCTCTCTCTCTCTCTCTCTCTCTCCTCTCTCTCTCTCTCTCTCTCTCTCTCTCTCTCTCTCTCTCTCTCTCTCTCTCTCTCTCTCTCTCTCCTCTCTCTCTCTCTCTCTCTCTCTCTCTCTCTCTCTCTCTCTCTCTCTCTCTCTCTCTCTCTCTCTCTCTCTCTCTCATCTCTCCTCTCTCTCTCTCTCTCTCCTCTCTCTCTCTCTTTCAGTCTTTCTCTAAATGTACATGTGGGCAGTGGAATGGTTGGTTTGTCAGTCACTTTGTTAGTATGTCTGTCAAAACTTTGGCTCTCAGTCTTTTAGATCTAATTTTAATATGTAGTATTATGTCAGATAAATAAATAATTAAAATTAATTTAGTAAGATAAAACTATTTTACTCTTTTAGAACAGTTTTTACTAATTTACATTAAATGTCTTTACATGCTTTTGTACAGTTTTAGGTATTTGTTTCTTATGTATTTATTCATTTATGTATGTATTTATTTCATAATATTAAAAACAAATTAAATTTTTTTTTAATATGTTATAATTTTGGTTAAATTATGTTTTTGGTTAATGTGAGCGTGCATTGTAATGCAAGGTTTTATCACCTGTACTGCTGACTAAAGGGAGTTTATCAAGTGTGTTTCCCACAGAGTACTTATTTTTATATTAATGATTGCTTCCCTTACATTTAACAAACGATAACCATGCTTAGAGTGAGCAAGGGGACATCACCAGCTCTCACAATAAAACAATTGTCACTCCACCCCCTCTCTCCCCAACCACCCCTCAAACCACCTTCTTCACCATCACCACCACCATACTCTTCTAATTCTCCCCTTTAATTTCCCTTGTCATCTCTGTCATTCATTTCTCCCCCTTAATTTCCCCTGACTGTCATCTCTGTCATACACTTCTCCCCCTACCTTACTACGGGATCCTGCCTTGTGTGGTCAGAGCCAAAGTTCTCTGCTGTGAAATTTACAGGCTTTTTTTTTTTTTTTTTTTTGCAAACTTTCAAAACAGGATCAAAGCTTGCTTGAACCTGTGATAGTGGACAGCTATAAAGTCCTACATCCTGTAATAGTGGACAGCTATATATAAAGGCCTACATCCTGTAATAGTGGACAGCTATATATAAAGGCCTACATCCTGTAATAGTGGACAGCTATATATAAAGGCGTACATCCTGTGGTAGTGGACAACTATATATAAAGGTCTATATATATATACATCCTGTGATAATGGGCAGCTATATATAAAGGCGTACATTCTGTGATAGTGGACAGCTATATGCACGTATACTGATAGATGAAATGCACGTATACTGATAGAGATAGACAATTTTATTGTGCTTTGTATTTTATTGTGTGTGTGTGTGTGTGTGTGTGTGCGTGGGAGACATAGAGTGAGTGGGTGTGTATGACTATGTTTTAATACTGGTGTGATAGAGATAGACAATTTTTTATTGTGCTTTGTATTTTATTGTGCGTATGTCTTTGTGTGTGTGTGTGTGTGTGTGTGTGTGTAGGTGTGTGTGTATGTGTGTGTGCGTGGGAGACATAGAGTGAGTGGGTGTGTTTGACTATGTTTTAATACTGTGGTGATAGAGATAGACAATTTTATTGTGCTTTTGTATTTTATTGTGTGTGTGGTTGTGTGTATGTGTGTGTATGTATGTGTGTGTATGCGTGGGCGACATAGAGTGAGTGGGTGTGTTTGACTATATCTTAATACTGTGGTGTTTGGTTTTAGTGTTTGATGCTTTTATTCTTTTATGTTCCTTGAGTATTTATTTATGGCTGGCTGTAACTGCGCTTTGAGCTTCTCCTGAGGGAAAGGCGTAGAATTTTAAATGAAATAAATTATTATATATATATATATATATATATATATATATATATATATATATATATATATATATATATATATATATATATATATATATATATATATATAAAGGCCAACATCCTATGATATTCTATCCCATCCTATCCTGTCCCGTAACCCGGAGGTCATAGGGGCACCACAGATGATCGTTTAACCAGCATACTCCACCTTTCTCTGTCCTCAGCAGCCCTGATGGATTCGCTCAGTGTCAAACCAGTCCATTCTCGAATGTTGTCCTCCCACCTCTTTTTCGGTCTGCCTCTTCTTCTACCTCCTTGCACTGTGCCTTGCAGAATAGTCTTTGCAAGGCCTGATGATCTGGTGACATGGCCATACCATCGGAGTTTCTGTTTCTTCACCACTGTGAGCAGGTCATCGTGTTGTCCAATGGCTTGTGTGATGGTCTGTCGGACTTCATCGTTGATGATGTGTTGGGTATAGGAAATGCCCAGAAGTCTTCTGTAGCACCTCATCTCCATGCTTTGTATTCTTCGTTGGAATCTACTGTGAGGGTCCATGCTTCGCAAGCATATAGGAAGATGGAGATGACAAGGGAGCGCAGCAGTCTTACTTTGGAATGTAGACTGATGGTCCTGTCTTTCCAAATGGGCTTCAACCTTGTCAGGGCAGCAGTTGTTTGTGCGATCCTGGAGAAAACTTCCTGTCGGGACCCATTGTCTGATACAATGGCTCCTAAATATTTGAAGCTGTGCACTGTGTTGAGGGATTGGCCTTGGACTTTGATGTCCGTGTTGATGCCATTGGTGTTGTTGGTCATCATTTTGGTCTTCTCTGCATTTATTTCCATTCCATAGGCTCTGGAGGTGGTGTCAAGCCTCTGTACCAGCTGTTCAAGTTCTTGTTCCTCTCCAGCCAATCCATCAATGTCATCCGCAAAACGAAGATTGGAGATTGCTCTACCCCCTATGCTGACTGTGCCTTCATGATCTGCAAGAGCATCTGACATGATGCCCTCTAGGAAGATTTTGAAGAGTGTTGGAGAGAGTAGGCATCCTTGACGCACACCGATTGTTGTTCTGAACCAGTTCCCTATGGCGCTGTTGTGGAGGACTGCACTGGTAGCCTTGTCATACAGGCTTTTGATGACTTCAATAATTTTAGGGCTGATGTTGTACACTTTCATTGTTGCCCATAGAGCTGCATGCCAGACTCGGTCAAACGCCTTCTTGGAGTCTATGAACACATAGATGTTGTTGGTGCTGTAGGTATTTCTCACAGATTATTCTGAGGTTGAAAATCTGCTCAGTGTTACTTCGCCCTGCCCTGAATCCTGCTTGTTCTTCAGCTATGATTTGTTCAGCTTGGGGTTTCAACCTGTTGAGTATTATTTTCAGGAGGACCTTGCTGGGATGGCTGATGAGGCTGATGATGCGGTAATTTTCACACTCCTGAAGGTTACCTTTTTTGGGAAGAGTGATGACAAGCGACTGGGTCCATGGTGTAGGCCACTCCCCACTCTGCCAGATCTTGTTACAGATAATGGTGCGGGCATCAGTCATCGCTTCTCCTACTGCTTGTAGCAGTTCCGCGGGTATGTTGTCCACTCCCGCTGACTTCCCTTTCTTTAGCGATTGCACTGCTGCCTCAACTTCTTCCTGGAGAATTGGGAGGATTTCTTTTTCTTCTCTGTTCTCGGGACATGCTAGAACTGATGGGTCTCTATTTGGTGTATGGTTGTAAAGGTCAGAGCAGTACTCTGTCCATCTGTCCAAGACTTCTTGTTCTTCTGTAAGGCATATGCCAGACTTGCTTTGGATCGTGGAGACTTTGGGCTGTTTGACACTTGTCAGCCGCTTCACAGTCTGGTAGGCCTTCTTGCTGTTGTTCTTGTTCAGACTGTTCTCTATTTCATGGCATTGATCTTCTATCCAGTTCTCCTTTGCTGTGCGCATGCCTTTTCAGATGTCATTGTTGATTTTTCGGTAGACGTCGGCTCCCTGTGAGGTGTTCTTTTTCTTTTTTATCTCTCTTCGTTTAACACACAGATCCAAAAGTTCAGGTGTGATCCACGGCTTCTTCTTTGGTCGGTGCTTGCCAAGGATCTCAGTGGCGGCATCTGTCACAGCTAAGTTGAAGGTGGTGGTCATGGTGTTGACATCTACTTCACCAGCCCCCAAAATGAGCAGTGGTGCAAATTTTCCTCCAATTGTGGCCTGAAATAGTTTTGCCACCTCCGGGTCTTGCAGTTTGTCCAGGTCGAACTTCAGTCTAGTGCACTTTGCTGTATTTACTTCGAGATCGTGGTCACTTCCGATGTCTGCTCCTGGAAAAGTGCGTGTCCTGCCAATGTTGATGCTTGATCTGAAGCGTTTCTTTACCATGATGTAGTCTATTTGGTTGTGATGCTCCCCGCCGGGACTGTGCCATGTCCATCGTCTGGAGTTTTTGTGGAGACCTAGCGTGTTTGCCAATACCAGATTGTTGTATCTGGCAAACTCCAAGAGTCTCAGACCCCTGTCATTTGTCTTGTTGTTGCAGTGGGGTCCACATCGCGGGTGTAGAGGAAAACTATTCTAAGTGACATTTTGACCGAAATTGAGTTTTTCCCATGGTTTAAACAGCCATAGAGGGGGGCAACTTCTGTCAAAATATCAGAACTGTAGCTTAAAAAATGACAGCGTTATATCCCTTGAAAAAAATATTCTATCTTTGTCTTCAGAAAATGTTTGGTGGAAAAGTATCCTATATGGCAGTTAGAGTAGTTTTCCTCTCAAATATTTTCTAATATTATTAGAAAAGGAAGAAGACTATTCTAACTGTGTAAGTTAGAATAGATTTCCTCTCGAAATGTGTCTTTGAAAACGAAGTAAACTATTCTAACTACCTCTTAGAATACCTTTCCTCTCAAAATGGTTTCTTCAAAAATGAAGAAATTATTCTAAGAGTCAGTTAATATACTTTTCCTCTCAAACATTTCTTCCAAAACCCCAAAAATATATTTTAAGTACCGCTTAGAATAATTTTCCTCCCAAACGTCTTTGGCTATGAGAACAAGGAAAGTGCCAGTTAGAATATTTTACATCTGAGTGGATTTTTCCATTAGGAGTCCTGCGTGAGAAGCGTGCTCAATATTTTCAGCAATTTTAGTATGAACACTCACTAACGCAGGGTGTACTTTCTGCTCTGTAGCAGAGCTGGTGTGTGTGTTTCTAACAATGTTGTGGCGATTCTAGCCCAAGACAATATTGATAAGGTGAGTTTACATTTTACACAGACGTGTGTCAGTTTGGGTATTTGTATCTTTATATGCATGGGGATGGTGAGAAAGAAATGACAGAGACGACACACTATTTAGTATGCCACCAAAATGTCATTAGGCTAGCCTATGCCGTAATGCTAAAGAATAGTACTAGCAGCGTGTTGCTGTTTGCAAATAACCTAGATCTATGCTGCTTTATTTTCATATGTTTGTTCGCTTGCTTGTTTCTTTCTTTCTTGCTTGCTTGTTGTTTTTGTCTGATGACATCAGACAAAAACAATAAGCAAGCAAAAAAGAAAGAAACAAGTCTGCATCAGCCGTTGGAAAGTGGCGGGGGCCGAGATGAGACCCATTGGCATCCGGCTGTACTCATAGAGGCCCATAGGAGTGACGAAGGCTGTTTTGTGTTGATCTCGGGGGTCCATGGCGATTTGGTGATATTCACTGGCCAGGTCCAACGTGGAGAAGTATTGGGCCCCAACCAGCGCGTCAAAGGACTTAAATGCGAGGTAGCGGATACGCATCACCAACCGTCTTGGCGTTTAGGCGGCGATAGCCGACACATAGCCGCACAGTCCCATCTTTCTTTCGCACAACGACGATTGGTGCCGCGTATGGACTGTGGCTCTCGACGATGTTGTTCTTCTCCAGGAGTCCTCTGATGTGGTCTTGGATTTCTTTCAGCTGGTGAGGTGGGATGCGCCTGTAGGGTTGGGCGACGGGCACTTCGTCTCTCGTCTGCAGTTGATGTTGGACGATGTCCGTGTAGCCCAATCTAACTCGTTTTGGACAAAGGCTTCTCTGTTCTTGTCCAGGACTTGTTGAAAAAGTTCCCACTGTCTGGTTGTGCCATCGAACGTGGGGCAGGGAATGGTGTTCTTGGTGGTCTGTCCTGATGGTGTTCCGATGGTGACCACGAGTTCATTTACAGTGGCGGTGAATGCCACCTCGTCCTCTCCTTGGACATCCTCTACTGTCTGCAGTGACGCCAGTGGAGTCCGGGCTGGAAGGAGGACGTCCACCTCTGAGAGATTGGCCACTCACACGTATCGCTGTGAAGCGTCACCGCTGACGAGGGTCGGAACGATCAGCAGACCTACAGGCAGGGGTTGTGCTAAAGGTGACGCCAGTAGCTGTCGCGTAGGCCGCTATGTTGAGGTCACTCGCACAGTGGCCATGGCGAAGGGTGGGACCACTGTTTGTACTGCTGTCTTGGAGATGCCTTGGACCAAGGTGTTGTCATGTCGCACTTCTTGGATGGACGCAAACAGGCCTTGAGGTAAGCTGGTCGGACTGGCTGTCATCCACTCTCCCAAGGACGTTCATCCCGACCAACAACGGCAGGCCGAGGCGCTTCTTGCGTTCCCTCATGACCGGTTCCGTGGGCTCCCTGACGACCAGGATGGGAATACCAGAAAACGTGGTCCCGTCCAACTGCAGCTCGGCGACCAGGATACCGGAGTGGGGTACCTCTGCGCCGTTTACTGCCCGCAGCTTGAGGTGGGACGACTGAAGGAAAACGTCACCAAGATTCTCGGTGACCCAGGTCTGCGTCACAGTCGTTACCTCGCTGCCCGTGTCGAGGAGAGCTTGCACAGCTCGGCCATTGATGCGTGCGGTTGTCGTGGGGCATTCGCAAATCAGCCTTTTACTGCCCTTGCCCCCCCCCCCCCCCCCCCCCGTTGCCTGTGTTTCGACAACGGGGCTAGCAGTTTCCCTGCTGTCCTCATGGTGGTTGGACCTGGGGTTGTCTTTGAGGACAGCTCCTCTGGAGGTGGCCCCTTCACCCGCAACGGCAGTTCTGGTGTCACGTTGAGGAGCCGACTGTGGACGTTGCTTTAGCTGCTGCAGCTGCTCCTTCAACTCCGCTAATTGACTCTGCAGAGCCGCCATTCCTTGGGGGTCGGGCACCGGCGTTGCTGTCTGTTGTTGGGTTGTCACGCTGTCGCCGTCACGGTCCTCCTCCTTCAGCCAGCGCTGGGCTTCAGCTCTGGCCCGCAGGTAGGAGACATCCTCTCCCCTAATGATGCGGCGGAGCTCCCGTCGAAGGTCTTGTGATTTGAGCCCCTCAACGAATTTATCACGCAGCATTTCGTCAGGGATGCTGCCAACCTTTCTTGTATTGGACCGCAGGGCCAGCTGCTGAAGTTGTTGGCCGTACTGCAGCACGGTCTCTCCTGCTCCCTGCTGCCGGCTGTGGAACCTGCTTAAAGTGCTGGTGACTCCCCTCTGGTCGGACACCCAGGGCCTCCTCTGCTGTTTTCACGTCTGCCCGCTGGATGATCTCCTGTCGGGCACAGCCGCGGAGCGATTGAAGCAGCCACTCCATAGCTGTACCACCATCCAGCTGGCAGTGGCCCAGGATTCGCCGCGCCTCCTGTGTGAAGTCCCCGACGTCATTGCCATCCCCCGTGAAGGTTGGAAGTTTGGGGGGTGGCATCATCCACAACTTCTGCATGGTCGAAGAGGGTGCGTGGGTGGAAGAAATGTCATCTTGCGCCGCCTCTGATGTCCTCTCGTGACTGGATGGGTGATGAGGTGTGGTGTCGCCTCTGTGGGCCCCTCCTTCCTGGATGAGGGTAGTCTCTTCGCTCTCGCTTTCCACTGGTCGGTTCCTCAGCTGCCTTGCCTTCTTATATGCCTTCCTTGGGTTTGTCATCTTTCTTGATCCTGCTCGCAGCGCCAAAAATTTTGTAGTGGTGTTGGATGTTGGAGAGAAGATGATAAAGTGATGGAGGCTAGGGTGATGAATTCTCACACATTCTCTCTCTCTCTCTCCCCAAAGCCAGTTCGTTGATGACCGTTGAAAGTTTTATTCTCGAAGTGCATCATACTAAGAGAGTGCAACAGGCAATGCTCCATTTGTACTAGATCTAAATAAAAGTCTTTTTGTGTATTAATACAGTGTAATTTGACCAGTCTTGTTCACTTTATCAATGCTATTTCATTTTGGTAGCTGCATAACACGTTGTCATTATTTTATTAGAGCACTAATAAAATACATGAGTAGTACTACAAGAGTAGTACATAACGACATATGTCTAATATGATTTTAATTATTTTATGTTAATGGTACTTTGGAAAATGAAGATAACGTTACGGTTTTGTATTTGGTTTGAATGAAATTGGGAACTCGTTTTTGAGGATGAATATACAGTGTTGCTTTCTCGTTCTTTTGTTTGTTACAGAAAACTATTGTAAGTGTATCTTGTGTAAATTGTTTTTTGTGTTTTTTTTCGCTCAGTTTTTCATAATTTTTCGAGAGGAAAAGTATGCTATTTGACTCTTACAATAATTTTCTTTTCTTTTCTTTTCTCAGCAATGGAGGAAAACTATTCTTTCTGACACATAAAATAGTTTTCCATTAATATTTCAACATTTTCAATGGAAAACTATTATATGTGGCAGATAGAGTAGTTTTACTCATACTATTTTACAGAAGGAAAATATTCCAAGTGGCATTTTTTTTATTTTAATAAGATAGGAAAAGATTTTTGAGAAAAGTATTGTCAAAAACAGACCACGATCCATTTATCTCCTACATATATGGGTTTCAGACCATAAAATTACTTTTTATTGAAATAGGAAGATTTTTTGCTTCTCCTGTAAAATTTCAAAAACGTCACTTAGAATAGTTTTCCTCTAGACCCGCGACATGTGTCTCCCCAGTTGTGGTGCGCATCTTGGCCAACCTTGGCATTCCAGTCGCCTTGCACTATGACCATGTCCTTCTTCGGCACTTGGTCAAGGACCGCCTGTACATTTTCATAAAAATCCTCCACTTCGCTGTCGTCATAGTGTGATGTTGGGGCATAGGCCTGGATGATGGTGATGTTGAAAGGGGTTACTCTCAGGCGGATGGTAATGAGTCTACTGGAGACTGGGTGGCAACCCATGACAGTGGCTAGAATGTTCTTGTGGACCAAGAATCCAACGCCGTGTTCTTGCTTGTCATCTCTACCGCTGAAAAGAGCTTGTGGCCTTTGTCGGTCGTTGTTTCACCTAGACCTTTCCAGCGCAGTTCGCTGATGCCTAGAACGTTCAATCGATAGTGGTCCAACTCGTGGGCCAGTTCTTCTAATTTTCCTTCCGCAGTTAGGATCCTGACATTCCAGTTCCTATGACGATGTTGTTTCTCGTGCGGATCTTGCTAAATTGTCCATCAGTAGCATACTTAACACCTCTGTCCTGGTGGCCAACGGAAGGCGCGGTCCTTGAGCCGGGCGACGACCGATCCGGTATGGAATTAGTGGATTGTGTCATCATGTAGTGTGTCTTGGGCAAAAAAGACCTGGCGGTGCCCAATCCTCTCCAGGCTGTTGGCCACAGCCGAAATCCACGAATACAGTGTGGCTCGCCTTGGCCCTGAGCACGTGGTCGTTGGACCTGTAGTAGCATGATGTTTCTCCGCCCTTGCCGGTGACTTCTGTGTAGAAGACTTTCGCCCAGTGATGCCGTGATAGTGGACAGCTATATATAAAAGCCTACATCCTGTGATAGTGGACAATGTATTGAAAACTTCAGGCCTGTGTCCAATTTGTCTTTTATTTTAAAGATTCTTGAGAGAGTTGTCTTTGCACAACTTCAGGAACATTTGTCTCTCTGTGGCCTGATGGAGATTAACATGCAGTCTGCCTTCAGAAAGGGTCACAGCATAGAGGCAGCCATGCTGAGTGTCTTGGATGGCCTGTTGGTAAATTCTGATAAGCGACTTGTTTCTCTTCTGGCACTCCTCGACCCTAGCAACAACACGATTGACCATTTATACTTCTCAAAAGACTAGAAGTTACTTATGGCCTTCGGGGTGTGGTTCTTGGGTGGTTTTCTTCATATGTTAGTGAGCGCTTTCAGTCTGTTGTTGTTGATGGGATTTCATCTGCGCCTAGCCCTCTTGTGTTCGGAGTCCCTTAGGGATCAGTGTTGGGCCCAGTTTTGTTTACTTTATATTCACAGCTGCTATCTGATGTTATTTCAAAATATGATTGTGATTTTTACAAATATGCTGATGACACAGAGTTGTCTAAAAGTGCACCACCTTAGGAGTTTTGTATTGTTCAGTCTGAAATTCAAACATGTGTCTATGATATTTTAGCTTGGATGAACAGTAATAAGCTCATGCTCAACATGAACCAAACGGAGACAATGGCAGTCGGTACTTCCGCGCGCCTCAGACTGGCAGAGGGTGACTCCCTGGACATTGATGGTAGCACCATTCAGCTCCAAGGCTCGGTGAAATATCTTGGAGTCAAAATTGACCAAACTTTATCGATGCAAAATCAGATTAAAAGCATTTGCCGTGGTGCTTTCCTTGAATTGAGACGTATTGCTTCCATTCAGCCTTTTTTATCTGAGACTGCGTGAGAGAAATTGGTTAACGCTTTTGATGTGAATGCACTATTTCACATAGATATACACAAGATTGATAAACGTTTCAATTTCAGTTTATTTCAACCTCCATGCTCAAAACCTCCGCCAACCAAAGCCACCGCTTTAGGTGTCACCTTAGTTTCGTAACATAACATAGTTTCGTATAACATAACAAAAGTATTGTATTTCCAATACTATAACAGCTTTTATCACATCACGTCTGGATTTGTGTAATTCAGTATTGCTGGGTCTACCAGCAGAACAGATAAATCGTCTCCAATACGTACAAAACAGTGCAGCACGGCTCGTTTTGAAAAAGAGAAAGAGAGACCATATGATGCCGTTGCTTCAGAAACTTCACTGGCTGCCTGTAAAATTCCGCCTCCAGTATAAGATCTGTGTTTTTGCCTTCTGTTTCTTCGAAGGAACTCTCCCAGCTTATCTTTCCAACTCACTTGTAGCCTACTGGACAGCTCGCATTCTCCGATCTTCCGCAGAAAAGCTGTTAAAAGTTCTGCGTCAAAACCTGAAAACTGTTGGCGAGCATGGTTTCAGTTTCACTGCTCCATCTCTCTGGAACACACTTCCTGTCGGTCTGAGGAACTTGGAAGATATTTATATATTTAAAGCCCAACTGAAAACATACCTTTTTCGCTTGGCTTTTGATTAACTTACTCGCATTCCCCCTCCCCACCCAACCCCTCTTTCATCTTATAGGGAGACTTATGTGTAACATAACAATATTTGTGTTTTGTTGTTGGTAGATGTACCTCCATACATACATGTTTGTATACATGTCTTTTATCTTGTAGGGAGTCTTATGTGTAATATAACAATATTTGTCTTTTGTTGTTGGTAGATGTACCTCCATACATACATGTATGTAAACATGTCTTTTATCTTATAGGGAGTCTTATGTGTAATATAACAATATGTGTGTTTTGTTGTTGGTAGATGTACCTCCATACATACATGTAATCCTTTTGTATATTGAGTGAATGCGTGTGTATGCGCAATGAGTCTCTGTGAGTTTTGCGCTATATAAATGTTATTCATTATTATTATTATTATTATTATTATTATTATTATTATTATTATTATTATTATTATTATTATTATATAAAGATCTACAAAACTTGTTCTTTTTAGTTTGATGGTAGCACTAGCTACTCGCTTTTAAAAAACAAAAAAGAAATTGTGTTAATTGTTTAGAGAAAGACTGCACGGATAAGCTCCTCAAAACTTTTACCTAGTATAGTTCTCAAAAAAGTCTCTCTCTCTCTCTCTCTCTCTCTCTCTCTCTCTCTCTCTCTCTCTCCCTCCCTCCCTCCCTCCCTCCATTCCTCCCTCCCTCCCTCTTTCTCTTTCTCTCTCATTATGTTCTTTGCTGGTCACTGACCTTATTGTCTGCACCATTGATCCCTGAGCTAACTGAAGGGCCAGTGAGACTATCGGTGAAAAAGTCCATGTCTCCCTCTGTGTTTATTTTGCAGATGTTGTTGTGAAGTTGGGTGTGGGATCAGCCAATGTTGAAACCACACTGTGCATAATGTTTGAGGACACTGCAAAGGCCATGAATGACAATCATCAACATTGTGTTGGCTGCACCTTGCTGAGGTTGTGTGGCATAGTGGATAGAATTCTAGAAGTGACTAGATCTAGATGTGGGCCGTTCAGGCATGTGGGTGTGTGTACCTCTATATGCTGTTATGATTATGAAGTTGATATGAGATAATAATAATAATAATAATAATAATAATAATAATAATAATACAGGATGCTATACGCGCCTTTCCCCAAATCATTCAGGCTCAAAGCGCGGCGATCTATACCAACATACACGATAATGTGATGTCTGCTTACATTTAAATGTCATTTCTTTTCAAGCCATTCTCTGGTCATGGTAGTTCTTTAGACTTTTTTGAACACAAATTAGGGACAAACAAACAATAAAACACGGTCGCACACACATACATACACACAAACACACACACGCACATCTGTTAAATTCCAATATATATTTTTAAGTTGATACTATTCAGCAGTAATATTTTGTGACCTTCACTGTAAGGTTACAATTTATATTTTAAATTTTTGTCTTCTTCTTTATTTTACAATTTAATAAGTTTCCAAACAAATGTTTTGTTCTGAACAATAATTGTTGCTTTTTCTTCTGCAAGATTTGTTCACATTGCATGACTTAGTTCTGTGACAATTTTGCTTAAATTGTCAGTGGATGTTGTTTTGATTTTATACTTTACCTTGATCATTTAGGTGTATACCACATTAAAATTCTGAAGAAAAAAATGACGCACATTTGTTTTGTAGAGCCTGAGAATGCTGAGCCGTACTCGCTTCACTACATCATGAGTATGACTGACAGCCTGTGATAACCTGTGATACTCAGCATACAGCTTGGATAGGGAAGCTGCTTCTTTACATGGCTGTGGCCTAAAGGCAGTCCTAATCTTTATCTCTCATTGTCTCTCATTGTGCTCTCTAACCACCTGACCTGCTATTGTCTGAGCTGTTTCTTATCTGATACCATATCATTTGGGCCTCTGGCTTAGATAGTGTATCATTTTCCCACTAATCACCATTATGATGGTTCAACTGTGGGTTGGGAAGGGAGACTTTCCTGGCTAAGGACATAGGTTTGACAGTTGATGAACTGTGTTAACACTTGAACATTTCTGTCTGTCAGTTGTGCCTTTTGTATGGTGCAGGTGTGTTTGCGAAGAAACCTTGTTTATGTGTGTCATTTTAAAATCTAGAATTTGAATTTAATGTTCAATACTTTAAAACAGATTATAGATGTGCTATATTAAATTGCCTGTAATAAATAAATAAATGTGATATGTGTAGGTTTTGTTAATAGGAACTCTGATTAATTAAATAGCAATAATAATAGAAATTGTATTTAATAAAAACAACCAATTATAAAATTGATTCTTGCATCATTTGGTTTGTGATACAAGTACTGAATATTTTTAAAAATACATTAATTTTTTTTGTAAATATGATGTATTATTTTGTGTGCATGAGTTGCTCAAAATATAATAGAACTGAAAACTATTTTTTTAAACCTCTTCTGTTGTATTATATTGTGAAAATTGGTGAGCTGCGTGATGCTATGAGTGATTGACCATGACTATAAGAGGATTGTGGAGACATAATACAGCTAGGGTTATGGACGTGTTGTATTAGCTGTATTGTATGTGGGTAAATACAGTGCTCTATGAGGCCTTGTCAAATACCTACCTATGATGCACAAATGGCTGGCATTGATCAGTTATAAGGAAATATGTTGTGTTTTCAGCTGATTGCACTGTTTATATTCATTGAATGTTTACATTGTAGAATCTCTACAAGTACTTGCATTTACATTGTATTGTATCTTGTCACTTTACGTTTATGAAAGCACTATTTGTTTTTAGTAGGATCGTAGGTTATACTAGTCTTGTCTTGTTTAGGCACCCACCATCACACAAGTTTGTTGATTACACTGGCACTCTAAAACTTATGGGATAAATGACAGAATCTTATATTTGCTAGTAAAGCTGCATTAACGAAGAGAAATGCCGCATATTTGGCCTACATTGGTGAATGCAGTATGGCTTCAAAATGTCATGTTTGTAAAATTTTCCAGCAAGTGGCGAATGTATGTGACTTAGGTACGAGACTATTCAAGTCATGGAGGGTTTTCTCCAGATGCTCTGGTTTCCTCCTTCCCTTCAATAATAGCAATGGATGCAATCATTATAAACTTTCAAAAAATAACATTTTTATTTCCTTTCCGTCTCCTGCCTTCACACAACATGTTTGTGTTTGTGAGAGTGTGTGAAACATGTGAGCACGTATGTTTTACAGATCACTGCGCTTTGGGACTGATTAGTGTTTTGTGAGAGTGCGTGAAACATGTGAGCATGTATGTTCATACAAATCACTGCGCTTTGAGACTGATTAGTGTTTTGTGAGAGTGTGTGAAACATGTGAGCATGTATGTCCATACAAATCACTGCGCTTTGAGACTGATTAGTGTTTTGTGAGAGTGTGTGAAACATGTGAGCATGTATGTTCATACAAATCACTGCGCTTTGAGACTGATTAGTGTTTTGTGAGAGTGTGTGAAACATGTGAGCATGTATGTTCATACAGGTCACTGCGCTTTGAGACTATCTTGTGTTGGAGTGTGATCCATGAAATCCTACAGTACATGACTTCTCATTTGATGTTAAAAGGACCCCATTCAAAGGCTTTGTTTACTGGTGTTGAAAAGGGCTTTGCCCTAAAATTCTCATTGTTATTGCATTAAACAATTATAAAGTGGGCTTTCAATGAAAAACCAACCGCTAAAGTTTGAATTTTCCATTTTGGCTATGACATGGAGTGATTTCCCCTGTTTTAACAGTACATCAATATCATAGCCTTGTCATCTTTGACACTATTTGTGAGCGAACCACGCATCTTGAAGAGAGCGTCTTTGGTGTGTGGGGTAGGGTAGTGACTGTTTTATCAACCTCAAACCAAGGACCTTAGGAGCAATTTTTTGTATTTGTTCCCTTTCTTATCGGCTTTGGTAGAGGCTATTTTTGTTGCCAGAATGTTGGCTAGCCGTTGCCTATTTTTTCCTATCGGGTGACACTCATTGTGAATATTTAAAACATCTGTCAAGGGAGCGTGGTCACAGTGGATCCCTGTAAGTAAACTACTACCGTTGTGAAAATAAGGTGTAATATTTAATGACTAGCCATGATGGATGCTACCATTGTGAAAATAAGGTGTAATATTTAATGACTAGCCATGATGGATGCTACCATTGTGAAAATAAGGTGTAATATTTAATGACTAGCCATGATGGATGCTACCATTGTGAAAATAAAGTTTAATATTTAATGACTAGCCATGATGGATGCTACCATTGTGAAAATAAAGTTTAATATTTAATGACTAGCCATGATGGATGCTACCATTGTAAAAATAAAGTTTAATATTTAATAACTGTGGCCATGATGGACGTTACCACTGTGAAAATAAAGAGTACTATTTATTGACTGTAGTCATGATGGACGTTACCACTGTGAAAATAAAGATTACTATTTTATGACTGTAGTCATGATGGACGTTACCACTGAAAATAAAGAGTACTATTTATTGACTGTAGTCATGATGGACGTTACCACTGTAAAAATAAAGATTACTATTTTATGACTGTAGCCATGATGGACGTTACCACTGTGAAAATAAAGAGTACTATTTTATGACTGTAATCATGATGGACGTTACCACTGTGAAAATAAAGAGTACTATTTATTGACTGTAGTCATGATGGACGTTACCACTGTGAAAATAAAGATTACTATTTTATGACTGTAGTCATGATGGACGTTCCCACTGTGAAAATAAAGATTACAATTTTATGACTGTAGTCATGATGGATGTTACCACTGTGAAAATAAAGAGTACTATTTAATGACTGTAGTCATGATGGACGTTACCACTGTGAAAATAAAGATTACTATTTTATGACTGTAGCCATGATGGACGTTACCACTGTGAAAATAAAGAGTACTATTTAATAATAATAATAATAATAATAATAATAATAATAATAATAATAATAATAACGGGTTTTTATATAGTGGGTACTCCAGCCTACGACCACACTCACCGCTTTACATAATCATTAAATAAAAATACATGCACTCAGCACATCACCAACGACGAAGTCCGACAGACCATCACACAAGCCATTGGACAACACGATGACTTGCTCACAGTGGTGAAAAAAAACGTAAACTCCGATGGTATGGCCACATCACCAGATCATCAGATCACCAGTACTATTTAATGACTGTAGTCATGATGGACGCTATAACAAATGTGTCACTTGACTTATGCCAATTGGTTACAAATGTCTACAGTTGTAGCTCTACAAATCCTTTTTACAAACTAATTATTGTATTGTAATTATACAGCTTGAAAAAGAAAATAACGTTGTGATGTAAAATTGACAAAAATTTTAATGTTACATGGTGCAGCAATGATATAGCTAACTTTTTAAAAATTGTGTTATCACTTACAGATACCTGCCTATTCACCCCTTGGGGTCATGAGCAATCTTGCCACTGTAGATTGTTCAAACCTATAAAGGGAACAGTGAAAGCCACAGTTGAAAACCTGTCTTTCCTTTATAGGCAAGACAGATTCACTGCGGCAACAGTACCCCCGTTGGAGTGCCGGGGGTTTTCAGTATAAATAGTATCCCCACTTTATGGAAATTTAGTGCTTTAAATTCCCACTGTCGCTGTCTTCCTCATTTACTCTTTCCTATTCCTGCTCTGTCCTTCACTCTGCTATACTATCTTCTTCTTCGCTAGATCAATGACCTACCTTTTTTCTTGAAAACTCTTCCTGGACAAGACTCCTTGTTTGTGTATGAGGTCTGTTGGATCAGCTTGGGAGTGTTGGACGCTTTCTGCCGGGTGGTCACTAGGGCTTCCTATGATTGTACTATTTAGCACTATAGGCATTTTATATGTATGTGTTTCATTGATGATTTATAATGATGTTTGTATTCTATTTTGTTTTTGTAACCGGGGTGTTCGCGTAGTTGAGGTCAACCCTCAGCCGTCCCCCGCGTGGGATGTCTTTATTGTAAAGTGACTGGCCGGTGGAGGGCATTCAATTTTCCCACTGGGGTTGTTTCAGCAGATCTTTTATGCGGATCGGGGGTTGTCCGGTCCTGATTTGGCTCGGAAGAGTCTGCTGGACCTAAAGCAACAATAAATCAATCAATCAAAACCTGCCTATTCATTGTGCCATCTCTCTCGAAACGCAATTCCTGTTAGTCTGAGGATCTTGGAAGATATTTATATATTTAAAGCACAACTGAAAACATACCTTTTTCAATTAGCTTTTAATTAACTTGCTTGCATTTCCCCTCCCCCCCCCTCTTTAATCTTATAGAGAGTCTTGTGTGGATGTGAATTTTTTTAAAATAATAGTTGTGTTTTGTTTGTAGATGTACCTCAGTGTATACATGTTATCCTTTTGTAAAATGTCAATGAATATGAGAGTATGCTCAATGAGTCTGGGGTTTTGCGCTATATAATGTTTTTCAATATTATTATTATTATTATGTATTAATAATCTCACACAATTAAAGCAATATAAATAATCTTCACTACTTGTATCATAAACTAATTGCACTCTAATTGCAAGACTACAATTCAGCGTGTAAAATGCCTTTAGCATTTTGTCAGTAAAGACAATATTATAGCGTGTAATTGACCCAATTTCAAGGTGCCGGTTGGCTTCCTATAAAGTGTTTTATAATTTTGAAAACAGGTACTCCATATTGTTATAAATTATCCTTTGGATAAGGAGTTTATTGTTTGAACAAGGTGTTTTTGGTTTGGATAAGAAGTAGAAGTTTGAAAGAAGGAAGTTTGGAGATTCAAAAGCTGTTAATGATGGCTAGCCAAGCTCGTTTTCAAGCTAAGGTACAGTTTTCATTTCATTATTGACTTTGAATGTATGTGTTTGTGTGAGTGTTAATGTTGATTTGCCAAAACTGATTGCATGCATGTGTGGGTTTGATGGGTGTCAGCCACTTAGATATACCAACTACATGTTTTTCAAATGCATTTCATGCATGGTTATGATGATGTGATGATGATGTTGATGATGGTGATGATGATGATGATGATGATAATGATGATGATGATGATAATGATGATGATGATGATGATGATGATGATGATGATGATGATGATGATGATGATGATGATGATGATGATGAATAGCATTCTCCATGTACATAACAGTTAAATAACTATGACTCGTATGAGCCAACATACACATAATTGTTGAATGGCATGTCCATTCTTCAGTTCCTATCCTATCCTATCCCGTAAATTAAAGGTCGTTGGGGCACCACAGATGATTGTCCAGCGTACTTCATCTTTCTTTGTCCTCAGCAATTCTCATGGCTTTGCTCAGTGTCAAGCCAGTCCATTTTCGAATGTTGTCTTCCCACCTCTTTTTCTGTCACTCTCTTCTTCTGCCCACTTGCACCGTGCCTTGCAGGATGGTTTTTGCAAGGCCTGATGCTCTGGTGACATGGCCATACCATCGGAGTTTCCGTTTCTTCACCACTGTGAGCATGTCATCGTGTTGTCCAATGGCTTGTGTGATAGTCTGTCGGACTTCGTTGTTGGTGATATGCTGGGTATAGGAAATGTCTAGAAGTCTTCTGCAGCACCTTATCTCCATGCTTTGTATTCTTTGTTGTGGGTCCATGTTTTGCAAGCGTATAGGAAGATGGAGATGACAAGGGAGCGAAGCAGCCTTACCTTATTCTTCGGTTACCCCGTTTTAAACAAATTACAACATGACAGCCCTGATTGAAAATACACTATGCATCATAATTACTGTTCTCCGCACTGGGACTAACTGCAGTGTCAAAATCGGGACGTAAGTGGTGCATTCCATCAAGTGTTTCTATGATGTAATTAATTAGTTAGTCATTGTTAATAGGGTGGGTCAAGTGGACTGCAAAGAGCCGAATCAGAACCACTTCTTTGAGGTTGACTTAATCTGCTTGATTTATACTTCAATTGTTACCATGATTGATCTTAACGGCACTGCACAGACATGAAATGATTAAATGGGATTGTTGGTATTAGATACTCTGTTCTAAAGTCAGTTCAGTAATGCTGAGCACTAACTACACTCAATGCATGTATCCTCACCCTATTCTAACCCATAATGGATGGATAAGCTATTGTACAACAGATGTATCATGCCTGGTTTGGCAGATTTCATGTACAGGGCTTCCGTTGACTACTGAGCCTGAGCCTCACGTTACAACATGCTGTAAGAATGCTTCAGCTGTGACACAAATGGCTCAGTAGTGTCTCTGCCATTGATCCATAGATATTTATGCAAAGGACAATATGCAGGGGAATTAATAGTTGTAAGCGGATGCGTAGGAACAGAATTCTTTGTTGCCTTGCATTAGCTTGATAGATGCATCAATGCAGCGGTATACAGACTTCAGTGTCAAAGGAATATCAGTGCTTTTCTATTGTGTCTTGTGTTATTATGTCTGATTCTGTTGTGGTACAGTAACGTAGACCGAAGTCAACCTACATATGATGCAAAAAGTACTCTACTTCTACATAATGCATGCCCTGATAGAATAATGCTAATTACGATAACATGCACAAACTGAGGTGGATTCATGTGATGGAAATCATTGGTAAAGTAGTTTATTAAAATTGTGCAGTGCCAAGCTCAGTGAGCTGCAGAAGGTGATAGTGTGTGGATGTATATGTACAGCCTGCGTCAGTTTGTTCAGCCTAGCCCTCAGTGGTTCTATTTGTTTGGATACACCCATAAACTCTCTGAACAATGGATTCCCTGGTTTTTGAAACAAGTGTGTGCCATTTGTCCCTTAATTTTGCCAATCATCATCATCATCATCATCATCATCATCATCATCATCATCATCATCATCATCATCATCATCATCATCACAATCGTTGTCTTTTTCATTTCATATTCAAACCTCTCATTTTTTAACAATAAAAAATTATTATTATTATTATTATTATTATTATTATTATTATTATTATTATTATTATTATTATTATTATTATTATTATTATTCATACTACTACTACTACTACTACTACTACTACTACTACTACTAATAATAATAATAATAATAATAATGCTGATTTATAGAGAGCAGTTTCCTTATCTACGATAAGACACATGGTTCACAGTAAAACCATTGTAAACATTTGATCAAAACACTAAAATAACAATACATACATATATTACTAACTAGCAATAACAATAGCAGTCACCAATTACTAACCTAGCAATAACAGTAGCAGTCACCAATTACTAACCTAGCAATAACAACAGCAGCCACCTAAATCCAAACACAACTAAAATGGCATATCACGCCTACTACATTAAAATCAACTAACAGATTTGCACAAAGTACAATAGAGCATAGACAGTCAAACACCAAATACATAATAACAAGCATAAACATAATGCCAAACAACAGACAGTCAAACACCAAATACATAATAACAAGCATAAACATAATGCCAAACAACAGCCAGTCAAACACCAAATACATAATAACAAGCATAAACATAATGCCAAACAACAGACAGTCAAACACCAAATACATAATAACAAGCATAAACATAATGCCAAACAACAGCCAGTCAAACACCAAATACATAATAACAAGCATAAACATAATGCCAAACAACAGCATTGACAGTCAAACACCAAATACATAATAACAAGCATAAACATAATGCCAAACAACAGACAGTCAAACACCAAATACATAATAACAAGCATAAACATAATGCCAAACAACAGCATTGACAGTCAAACACCAAATACATAATAACAAGCATAAACATAATGCCAAACAACAGCCAGTCAAACACCAAATACATAATAACAAGCATAAACATAATGCCAAACAACAGCCAGTCAAACACCAAATACATAATAACAAGCATAAACATAATGCCAAACAACAGCCAGTCAAACACCAAATACATAATAACAAGCATAAACATAATGCCAAACAACAGCCAGTCAAACACCAAATACATAATAACAAGCATAAACATAATGCCAAACAACAGCATTGACAGTCAAACACCAAATACATAATAACAAGCATAAACATAATGCCAAACAACAGACAGTCAAACACCAAATACATAATAACAAGCATAAACATAATGCCAAACAACAGCATTGACAGTCAAACACCAAATACATAATAACAAGCATAAACATAATGCCAAACAACAGCCAGTCCAACACCAAATACATAATAACAAGCATAAACATAATGCCAAACAACAGCCAGTCAAACACCAAATACATAATAACAAGCATAAACATAATGCCAAACAACAGCCAGTCAAACACCAAATACATAATAACAAGCATAAACATAATGCCAAACAACAGCCAGTCAAACACCAAATACATAATAACAAGCATAAACATAATGCCAAACAACAGCATTGTGAGACATAATAACAAGCATAACCATAATGCCAAACAACAGCCAGTCAAACACCAAATACATAATAACAAGCATAAACATAATGCCAAACAACAGCATTGTGAGACATAATAACAAGCATAACCATAATGCCAAACAACAGCCAGTCAAACACCAAATACATAATAACAAGCATAACCATAATGCCAAACAACAGCCAGTCAAACACCAAATACATAATAACAAGCATAAACATAATGCCAAACAACAGACAGTCAAACACCAAATACATAATAACAAGCATAACCATAATGCCAAACAACAGCCAGTCAAACACCAAATACATAATAACAAGCATAAACATAATGCCAAACAACAGCCAGTCAAACACCACATACATAATAACAAGCATAAACATAATGCCAAACAACAGCCAGTCAAACACCACATACATAATAACAAGCATAAACATAATGCCAAACAACAGCATTGTGAGACAATCCCTGGTATAAAAATGTCATCAATTAAACAAGCCGGGTCAATGGATCATTTAAAGGGGATGCCTTGAGTTCAGTCCTGATCCGGCCAGCACCTTGAGCAGCTCTTGAGCTGGAAATGCACTATATCATAACAAATAAATAAAGTAATCACCCCATATTCTGTGTTTGTGAATGCCTTCATGCGCCCATCTAAATCAATATAAAAAGTGTTTTAATGTTTACATAGGTGCGTTTGTTTTGTAACAACATTGGAAGAAGAGCCTAAGCAGTCAACACAATTGTTAGATTCTGTTGATGTTTTATGCTGTTCACTTCTTGGCAATGTACCAATTAAATAGCATTTATCTTTTGAAAAATCTATTTCTAATTCAGTGAAACGCAGTTAATGCATGACAATTTGTGAATTCCTTGACAATGACCATTTCAGCCTATTTAGCATTAATTAAACTTTGGATGATCAGTGTGTGGGTATGTGTGTGTGTGTGTTTATCAGTTGAACTTGGGTGATCAATGAGTTCAGGCACTAATCAATTGAACATGGGTGATCAATCTGTCTTGACTTGACACTTCCTTACAGTTAGTACAATTGCTGCCTGTTTCTCGGTTGTAGTTGTAAATATAGCACTGTGTTGACAGGACCTCGCTCAATTGTATTACAGTTATACCTTGCTTTTATGGGTGTACCTTGTTTCCTTTGACTCTTGGGATCACTTGTTAATTATGGTTAGTGTACCTGATTTATTTAATTTTATTTATTTATTTTAATAATTTAAAAAAAAAAGTTAATTCCATGGCAATATTGAATAATTATTTTACAAGAAAGACAATAGAATCAGCTGAGTGATATCTTTGAGAGAATCATGCACAGAAGTGTATTATAGACTGAATTATACTACAAGTGGAGGTATTCTATTTTGTGTGGTCATGACTGTCAATGTATTGTTTTTTGTCTTATGAAATAAAGCTGCATTATACAATCAGCTGAAAGGTTTTGAAGACTGGCATAAGTATCAGCTGTTTCTAATGCTGCATTTTGTATCTTCGTTGCTAGCAAGTCATGTCAAGTCATCAAATCTTTATTCCTCAAAACAAGGGAAACTTTGGTGTGTCACATTGCTACGGAAACGTGGACAAAATACAAATGGGATCCAACCAAACGGATATCATCAGACAATGGATATCATCAGACAATAGATATCATCAGACAATAGATATCATCAGACAATGGATATCATCAGACAATAGCACTGGCTGCCTGCACTCATCTCACTGTTCCCACAGCATTTCCACAATTTTTTGATTTTGATTCGCATCCAGATTTTTGCAAATCTGGGCGAGATGAGTCCTATACCTAAATCGTCCAAAAATGATAACGGAAAAAAGGTCCGTCCACCTGTCTGCCACCCACCATCCGTCTGTGCAAAAACTTTAAGGAGCTAAGAGCCTATTTCAACTATCACAGCCAAACTTGGTAAGATGGTGTATACCATGAGACCTCAAAAATGACCTGTTAATGAATGATTTCATTTTAAGGTCAAGGTCACGTGGTCATCAAATGTTTGTAAAAAAATGACAATTTTCCACCAAATTTCACTTTTTGTCTAAGTTATTAATATTGAATGTATGATTCTTTATTGCATGATAGATATAAATGAGACACACATACTGTGCAAATTTGGTTAACCTCACTCCAAGGTCAAGGTCATTGGAGCTGTCCAAAGTCGGTTTGTATAGGTACTTTGAAGTGACCTTGACTCTAAACTATGACAAATAAAGTCTAAACTTGCTGTATTTAGAGATGATTGATCTTTCATGCATGTCCTGTTTTTGCGTTGATCTTGAAGATCAAGGTCATTTTAGGCCTTGCAGAAACATACCCAAAATAGGTATAGTATGCAACAACATTGGGTTATTTCATCATATATGCATGAGAGATCACATGAGGGCCAAGGTCATTAAAGGTCAAAGTCATCCCAAGCTCTCCGTGGTATTTTTTGTTTGTTTTTTTTGCTTTATATATTTTTTGCTGTACATGTAATTTATTTGCAAGTACATTAATGTATTGGAGTCAGAGGCCAATGTCATCTCAAGGTCAAGAGCATAGAAAGATCAAAATCGGTATTACTTTGCATTTTAATTTCACCAGTTCATTTTGTTAGATAAATCATGCAGCCAGTGTACAACAACAGATAAACTATTCAGCACTGTAAAACTTTCACTTTGTGCAAGGAAGTTTCCAAGTGCAGCCTAGGTGCAACTTTCAATTAATTTCTTATTCCTCTCTGTACACCGTTTGCCAGTGTGACTGCAAAGTCCAACATAAAATGTTTAGCTCAACAGTGGTATTGGCCAAGAAGTACTTGCCAGTGTTTAAACTGCCTTGAACATTTTATTTGAAGCCATCAATCAAATTTTGTTTTTAGAATGCTAAACATGCTGGTTTTGATTTGAAATCATCTAATGGCCGGGCTGCTATTAGTTTGAAACACTTGGTTAGGGAGAAGGACAGTTTTTAGATATAGCTTCAGTGTCTTGGTTACTATTTTTTATATTGAATGTTGGTTGGATTAAAAAATGCTTTGTAAAAATGCATTCATCCAGTGTTTGAAAACGCCAAACTTTTGTACTGTTAAATGTTATTTTTGAAAAACATTTGTGAGACATTTGCTTTATGAAAGCTTGTAGGTGAAGTTTGAACAATACTTATGAGGTAGAACTATGCCATCTAACCGTATAGTAAAGTTTGTAGATTACAGTTTCTCACACACTTTTCACGGAATGCCTGGTGGTCCCTATTATGCTCAATTTTGTAAAATATTTCTTGAGGAGGTAGGTCAAATTTGGATAGGTTGTTTAATTGTAAAATTGAAATGGTGTCTGTAGGGTTCAAACTATACATTTTCCAAAAAAGTAATTGTTTTTAAAGCTATAGTTTCACACAATGATTTCTTTTGCATACAGTTGCCAATGTATGTTCCATGTTTTGTATATTCATCTTTCCTATCCTATCCCGTAACTCTGAGGTCGTTGTAGCACCACAGATGATCGTTTAACCAGTGTACTCCATCTTTCTCTGTCCTCAGCAATCCTCATGGCTTTGCTCAGTGTCAAGCCAGTCCATTCTCGAATGTTATCTTCCCACCTCTTTTTCAGTCTCCCTCCTCCTATACCTCCTTGCACTGTGCCTTGCAGGATGGGCTTTGCAAGGCCTGATGATATGGTGATGTGGCCATACCATCGGAGTTTCCGTTTCTTCACGATCGTGATCATGTCATCGCATGTGTGATGGTCTGTTGGACTTCGTCGTTGGTGATGTGCTGGGTATAGGAAATGCCCAGAAGTCTTTTGTAGCACCTCATCTCCATGCTTTGTATTATTTGTTGTAGATCGGCTGTTATGGTCCATGTTTCGCAAGCTTATAGGAAGATGGAGATGACAAGGGAGCGCAGCAGTCTTACCTTGGAATGTAGACTGATGGTCTTGTCTTTCCAAATGGGCTTCAACCTTGCCAGGGCAGCAGTTGTTTCTGCGATTCTGGAGAGGACTTTCTGATGGGACCCATTGTCTGATACAATGGCTCATAAATATTTGAAGCTATGCACTGTGTTGAGGGATTGGCCTTGGACTTTGAGGTCGTTGTTGAAGCCATTGGTGTTGTTGGTCATCGTTTTGACCTTCTCGCACTTACTTCCATTCCACAGGCTCTGGAGGTGGTGTCAAGCCTCTGTACCAGCTGTTCAAGTTCTTGTTCCCTCCAGCCAATCCATCAATGTCATCCGCAAAACGAAGGTTGGAGATTGTTTTACCCCCTATGCTGACTGTGCCTTCCTGATCTGCAAGGACATCTGACATGACGCGCTGTAGGAAGATGTTGAAGAGTGTTGGAGAGAGTAGGCATCCTTGACGCACACCGATTGTTGTTCTGAACCAGTTTCCGATGGCGCTGTTATGGAGGATTGCACTGGTAGCCTTGTCATACAGGCTTTTGATGACTTCAATAATTTTAGGGCTGATGTTGTACACTCAAATGGTTGTCCACAGAGCTGCATGCCAGACTTGGTTAAAAGCCTTCTGGAAGTCTACGAACACATGCTATAGGTGTTGTTGGTGCTGGGGTTATTTCTCGCAGTTTTTTCTGAGGTTGAAAATCTGTTCAGTGGTACTTCACCTTGCCCTGAATCCTGCTTGTTCTTCAGCTATGATTTGTTCAGCTTGGGGTTTCAACCTGTTGAGTTTTATTTTCAGGAGGACCTTGCTGATGGTGCGGTAATTTTCACACTCCTGAAGGTTACCTTTATCTTTGGTGTATCAGAATTTCTAAAAACATAGTGTAGTGCATAATTGAAGCACAACACAACAAAAGGTTTACAGTGGTTAGCACTGAGGATCCTAGGGCAACACAGATTTTTCTTGATAAAAATTCAAATTCATAACTGTGTATTCTCGTCCCTTTTTTGCCAAAGGATCTGGATCTGGATCTGGATAGCCCACCTGTGGATGTTGATTGGCGGGTGCGCCACAGAAGCCGATGACGACTATCAACGTGACGTTTTAGGGTGTGCGCATCTAAAAAAATTCTGTAACAGTCCTATTTACACTTCAGCTGGTCTTCTTGCTGCTGTACCTAGCGGTTTGTAACAGTCCGTTTGCCCAGATGTAGGCGATGGGTACACTGTCTGTTTAAAAGGTTATAATCCTAACAGTTAAAAACTTGATAAAAACACAGGGTTGTTCACATTGGTTTCTGCCGCCCTAACGCTGCTGAGAAGGCGTTGGGCGTGGGCATGGTGACGGTGATATCGTCGAGGCTGTTCCACTCGATCACTGTCTTTACAAAGAACGAGCCTCTGTACTGTTCTGTCTTGGAGGGAGGAGCCTTGAAACAGCGGCTATTGTTGGTTGCCTGTCTCTGTATAATATTTTGGTTCACGTACCCCTCGTACGCTGTGGGTTTGACCCTGCGTCGAGTGCCGCTCACAGGAGTGAGGAAGGAATCAGGGGGTAGGGCGGGGACAAGACCATTGGCGATCTTGTAGAGCATCGTCAGCCGGAGTTGCTGGCGACGTTCCTGGAGTGTGGGAAGCTTGAGGTACTCGAGCATCCTGCCAATGCATCCTGTGTCCCTGGACTTGTAGTCCTTGGTAATGAACCTCGCAGCCAGGCGTTGGATGCGTTCAAGTCTCTCAATGTCTTGTTTATAGTAGGGATCCCATACCACCGACCCATACTCAAGGGTGGACCTAACAAGAGCGATGTAGGCAAGGCGACGGCACTCTTGTGGGCAGTTCCAAAGGTTCCGGCGTAGAAAGCCAAGTGTAGATCCTGCCCTCTTGCATAGGCTGGTGATGTGTGGTCCCCATTTGAGGTCGGCTGAGATTTGGATGCCAAGGTAGGGGTTCTGCTCGACCTGTTGGAGGATGGTGTCTCCGAGGCTATAAAAGAAGTGAGACTTGGATCTGGTGGAGAGTACGTAGCATTTCTGCGCGTTGAATCTCATCCCCCACTGAGCGGCCCACACTTCTAAGCTCTTGAGGTCGACCTGTAGGGCAAGATGGTCTTGGAAGGAGCGGATCTGGCGGTACAGCAGGCAGTCATCCGCAAACAGTCTGACAGTAGACTACATGGTGTCCGGCAAGTCGTTGATATGGCATAGGAACAATAACGGCCCGAGCACTGTACCCTTTGGGACGCCGGACTCGACCTCTACCTCTTCAGATGTCTCCCCCTCCAGTACCACCCTCATCGTCCGCTTGGTCAGGAAACTGGTCAGCCAGGTGTGGACATTGCCCCGCACGCCGTAGTGGGCCAGCTTGTGGGGTAGCTTGCTGTGCGGTACTGTGTCGAACGCCTTGCTAAAGTCAAGTATGATGACGTCCGTCTGGTGGCCTGCATCATGTGACGACAAGAGCAATAGCAGCAAAGTATCATAAGCAAACCAACGGAAAAAAATAAAATAAACAATGCAATTAAAATAAATTAATCAAATTAATCTAAAGAGATACACATTTATTAAAGGATTGTCACTCAAAATACAAAATCTTACACACACAAAAAATAGTGATAATCTTTTTAATTAGTATATTGAACAGTGAGGCAGTGAAACATTCACCATTATTATCACGTTGATTCTCAAACTGCATGAAAGGTCCTCAATAATTGATGATATAGTTTCCCAAGGATTGTATATTTTCACCCTTCAACTTCTTATTTTTGATGGGATCTGTTGGGTCAGGTTGGGGGCTATTGGACGCTTCTGCCCAATGGTCACTAGGGTTTTCTATGGTATTATTATTTAGCAATGTAGGTATTTTCTAGGCATGTGTTTTGTTAATATTTTATAATGATGTGTATATTCTATTTTTGGGGGTAAGGAAAAGGGGGGTTGGATAAATTTGAGTACAGCATGAGATGCCTTTATTGTAAAGTGACCGGCTTATGGAGTGCCTTCATTGTTACTATTACGATTAGGGTTTCAGCAGATCTTTTATACGGATCAGGGGTGAGTCCGCTTTCAACCAAATTATGGTCCTGATTTGGCTCTTTGCAGTCCGCTGGACCCTATAAACAATGACTAATTAATTGTGTATTTTCAGATGTATGAGAAACTCTGATGGACTTGTTGTAGTTAACTTGCAGAAAATAGCGTATTAATTAGTTATCCCTTATGAAGGTCGTGTTTGTGACTCATTATGTCAATAAGTTAAACCTCTGCACATATCTTCTACTTCTCTATTCTACCTTTGTGGCTGTGTCAATGACACTACTGTGGATGTAGGATCCATTAAGTCACAGAAAACTCCATTATTATCCTTCTCTTATTCATATATCTGTTAAAATGACTTGGTTTTCATTTCAGACTTGAATATTCCAAGCCCAGCAGCATTTTCCCCAGTGCCAGTTGCTCTCACAGTTGTTTTTAACAGCATATTATTGAAAATCTAACAAAGCTTGGGTTGTCTGTTTCAGGTGCAAGAACTTATTCCCGACAATGGCCAGAGAGAACTTCTGTTTGACTCTTTACGCAAGTACCAGTCGTAAGTGGCACATTTGGTTAATTGTATACAACTTCTCCTCACACACTCCACTACTTTTTAATTAATTATTGTTTAAAAAGATAGATCACATTGTTTCTGAACTACTCATTTAACTTATCACTGTGGGCATGTGTTAACAGATTGGATTGGGATAGATTGATTTTATACACAGATTGATTTTATACACAGATTGATTTTACACACAGATTGATTTTAGACACAGATTGATTTTAGACACAGATTGATTTTATACACAGATTGATTTTATACACAGATTGATTTTACACACAGATTGATTTTAGACACAAACTGATTTTATACACAGATTGGCTAGCAAAGGTGTGTTGACTTTGTCGCTGAGTTTTGTGTAAAGCAATTGATCATACCTACAGCTGTTGCCAATGATCAATATTGAGCTGCAAGGAAATTGTAGTACTCACATCTATAGTCTTCTAGATTTCATAATAAAAATCCTTCTAGGACTTAAAGGTCTTAGGGATTGCTCGACACTGGTGCTGAGATCTTTCTTAGACACAGTTTGAATTGCTAACAATTGTTGTGAACGGTGTGTGGCACCTTGGTGTCTGTTCCATAAGAGTAGTTGTCTCGGAGTTGCTGCAGGTAAGTTGAGTTGAGACTGAAGTGATTTTTATTGTTCATGTTACTTTCTCAAGTCAGCAGTCAAGGCAAAAGGTTGTGCCCTGATGACAGTAGTATATTATCACTTTGTTCCTCATTGTAAATCTTCTAGTATTATTACTTTGTTCCTCATTGTAAATATTATAGTATTATCACTTTGTTCCTCATTGTAAATATTCTAGTATTATCACTTTGTTCCTCATTGTAAATATTCTACTTACATCTCAATGATTGTGCGTCTCATTAACTACACTTTGAAGTTCAGCTTGTAGCTGGCGCTTTAAGCCCCCAACGTTGGGGGAATGGAACATTACAAAAGCGTTTTATTATTAGACAATGCGTCCCAACAGGAAGTCCTCTCCAGGATCGCACAAACAACTGCTTCCCTGACCAGTTTGAAGTCCCTTTGAAAAGACACATGACCATCAGTCTACACTCCAAGGTAAAACTGCTGCGCTCCATTGTCATTTTCATCTTCCTATACGCTTGCGAAACATGGACCCTCACAGCAGACCTACAATGAAGAATACAAAGCATGGAGATAAGGTGCTGCAGAAGACTTCTGGGCATTTTCTATACCCAGCACATCACCAACGACGAAGTCCGACAGACTATCACACAACTCACAAGCCATTGGACAACACCATGACGTGCTCACAGTGGTGAAGAAACGGAAACTTTGAAACGTCCCCAGAGCATCAGACCTTGCAAAGACCATCCTATAAGGCACGATGCAAGTAGGCAGAAGAAGAGAGAGACAGAAAAAAGGTGGGAGGACAACATTCGAGAATGGACTGGCTTGACACTGAGCGAAGCCATGAGGGTTGCTGAGGACAGAGAAAGATGGAGTATGTTGGTTAAACGATCATCTGTGGTGCCCCAACGACTTTCGAGTTACAGGATAGGATAGGATTATTAGTAGTGGTCAGAGCGTCAGGCAGCGAGTGCATGCCTTGGGAAGCTTGAGTTAACAGGATAACAGGATAACAGGATAACAGGAATTTATTTCGCCAATTGACATGTAATAGATACAACAATCGGAATATTATTTGGTGTTGGACAATGGCAGAATGTTTTAGATTTAACATCTCTCTCTCTTTCTCTCTCTTACTCTTTCTCTCTCTTTCTTACACACACGCACACATACCTACATACACAAATACACACATGTATGCACAACCACACGCACTCGCACAGCATACCCAACAATAACAGATAAACAGAAAGATATAGTAAAACACAAATGACTAGTCTAAAGTGATCACAAAAACATTCTAAATTATAGTAGTCACTGTAGTATATAGATATAGATGTACGAGCATGTAGGGAGAAGCAGGGCGTGCGCACGGCAGGGGGATCAGCGGTTGGAGGAGGATGCGGCGTTTAGAGATCTTACAGTTTGAGGGTAAAAGGAATCTTTAAAGCGGGAAGTGTGGGATCTGAAGGATCGAAAGCGGCGGCCAGAGGGGAGAAGTTCGAACAGGGGGTGGGCAGGGTGGGAAGGGTCAGAGAGGATCTTGTCGGCTCTGTTGAGAGAGCGGGTCGAGTAGATGGAGGCCAGAGAGGGGAGCTCACAGCCGACAATCCTGCCTGCCGTGCGCACAACCCGCTCCAGCCGGTCTTTGTCGAGCTGCGTTGCTGTTCCGAACCAGACCGTGATGGAAAATGTTAGGACGCTCTCCACCACGGCCCGGTAGAACTGGAGGAGAATGTCTTTGGAAAGGCCAAACTTCCTCAGCTGTCTGAGGAAGTACAGTCGTTGATCATGTATCAATCAGCCAGCACCTTAAACAGCTCTGATCTGGAAAAGCTTGAGTTAGATCATGTATCAGCCAGCACCTTAAACAGCTCTGATCTGGAAAAGTGCTATTTAAGAGCCATGAAATTAAATAGCAATATTGTAGTGGACAGCTGAGGACTTCTGGTAATGAAGCTATTGGTGTGTATGTGATGTATAAGGTGTGGTGTGTACATCACTTATTTATTGACCTACACTGTGTGAAGGCAGGACTATTGTTGAGCTACTATCATCCATGGCCTTTGTTGTCTGACATGTTGATGCAATGTTATGAAACAGAGAAACATGGAATGGTCAGTGGCTTAATATTGATTCCTTATGTTCACCTCGCAGAGTAATGTTGAGGGGTTGAAGCAGCATGAATTGTTTCCTGTGTGACCTTATGTTGTGTTTGTAGCTTTGTGAGATGTTGTGCCAGCTTATGATAGTGAAATTATTAATTGACCTTTGCCTACTTCCAGCAGCTTACTTTGCCTGTGACAGTGACACTGGTGCAGTTTGCTATTGGTAGCAGCATTGTGGTCATTCTGACAGTAAATAATAATAATAATAATAATAATAATAATAATAATAATAATAAAATGTATAATGTGTACACATCTTACAAGATATAGTGATTGCTGAGCAGATCTGCAATAGACTATCTGTATGTCTGTAATTGTGTGAGTCCACAGATGGACTTCACTGTATGTAGAAGAAGAGAGAGAATAATATCATCAATATAATGCTTTTTACTGTGTGATGGTTGTCTATTCAATGGTTTTTTAATGCGTTGCAGGGCACAACAGCTGCATGAACTGTTGGTGCACTTACGACAGATACTGGATGAACCAGACAAGCTTGAACTGTACGAGTTTATCAGGTAAAACCTTAACTTTAGAGTATATATCAGGTAAAGCCTGAACGGTAGAGTTTATCAGGTAAAGCCTGAACGGTAGGGTTTACTAGGTCAAGCTTAAACAGCAGTTTATCAGGTAAAGCCTGAACTGTAGAGTATATCAGGTAAAGCCTGAATGGTAGAGTTTATCAGGTAAAACCTGAACTGTAGGATGTATCAGGTAAAGCCTGAAAGGTAGAGTTTTTCAGATTTATCAACATTATACAAAGCTTCTTCTAGCAACAGCGCAAAATCAATCAAAGGTGAATACACGCTATCATTGCATGCTTTGCAAAACAAAATGATTGGGTCTATCATGCTTGTCTCAATCGTAACATTACCCCCACACAAGAAGAAATTTACTTATTTCTGTCAACAAAATTGAGACGCAATGCCCAAAGTCCAGAAACTTATTTCGATCTGTCTGGATACTGTCAATGTTCTTTCATCTGCACAGAACCGATGCCCTCATCCGTTGTGGTTGTCATCAGCTCAAGGTTAAAGGCTGTGATCTCGTAGTCTTTCCTGGAGTCAATGCACCCTCTATTGCTTCCTTCTTCAATTGAATGACTGATGGAAGTCGACATTGTAAGTTCTCTGAATGCACTTGCTTGTTCGTACGGTCAGGTTAGCTTTTGTTAGACAGTCAAACAGCTCCCACAAGGTCTTCAGATGCTCCTTCCAGTTCTGTCCATCTATTTGAGCATGTTCTTCATTACTCTCTTCAGAGTAACACCGCTGTTGACCTTGCCAAACGGCATCCTCAGGCACTCGAAGCTGTCGGCGACCTTCAGTGGCGTAGACATCTTATCTCTCCTGGCCTGGGCCCTGGTAGTGACAGCACCAACGATCTATTGTTGGCAGGGCTGAGCCGGATTAG
Source organism: Oncomelania hupensis (assembly GCA_036898135.1). Classification (NCBI taxonomy): domain Eukaryota; kingdom Metazoa; phylum Mollusca; class Gastropoda; order Littorinimorpha; family Pomatiopsidae; genus Oncomelania; species Oncomelania hupensis. The sequence goes on from CM072517.1 coordinate 74,211,574, forward strand.
CCACATTATCCTGTAGCATCTCTGTAAAGTCTCCATTGGGAAATGGAAATGGATCCGCCTCCGCAAGCTCGACGTGTTGAGTTGAGGCAGGACTCCATTCTGGATCGGGGTCGTCGGATCGTCTCTGCCGTCGATATATTCCTGATCATCAAATCGTATAGTGGCTTTTCAGGCAAACTGCTTCTTCTTCTCCAATGTAGGAAGGGGTGCTGATTTGAATCTTCGCAACTGGTGCTTTCTCGCATTTGCTGTTGGCCATAAGTGTCCATTTAGAATCGCCAGGGAACTGTTCTTTAGCGATTAGATCTTCTCTGACGATGACCCCACTGCATCCTAAGTTTCTTTCTGACTCCTCGGAAACAGGCATGCTCTGGACTGTCACAGCTGCGCTGGCGACAACGGGAATGGATTTCTCGTTGGCAAGGAGAAGTTGGCCCTTGGTCATGCACTCTTGCACGTCCTCACAATGACGCTCCTGTTGCACACTTGATCGTCAGAGCTACTGGTTTGCCATCGGTTGAAGAAACACCTCCGTCAACTGCCCGCCACTGCATTGTCCGTACTACTCTGCTGTCTGCTACTTTTGTTTTGAGGACAGTTAGCAGCTTTGTGGTCTGTGGCATTGCATATGAAACAAACTCTTGATTGCCCTTCCCTAGAAGGTGGCGTGGAGTTCATCTGTCCCTGACTCGTCGGGTTCCCCTGGTTCTGATTTTCATGGTTTCCAGTCTTCTGAAAATGTTTTGTCGCCTTGGCAGACCTGTTTACATTATGATTTGAGCGTAATAAATTCCGTTTTTTGATATCATTCCGCTATTCCGCTTTGCCACTTCAAATTCCGCTTTGCCAGTTGCTAAAATTATGTTTTCAGCAAATGCTGCTTGAGAAAAAAAATTAGTCAAATTTTCGGTTATTAGTCAGCCCGAGTTTAGTCGTATATATGTTTTCGGTTGCATTTCCGTTCGAGGTTATTCAGGAATATCGCGGATTAGACATATTTTGTGGTAGCAATAGATAATCATTCGCCTATTAAAAGAAATGTACCCACCCGCATCCCCATATATTCAATACTCGAAACGTTTTTATAGTCTCGTGACCTCCGTAGGAAATCGGAGTTCCGTGTAATCGGAGGTCGGAGACCGCATGGTAGCGTTTTTGACAGTGCTGTGAAAATGGCTTCTTCAAGTAGATCTAAAGGTCTGCACGAGACAGATGAATCAGATGATGTTGTGGACACTACATACACTGTTGAAACAGTTTTAAAAAAAGAGTCATGCAGAAATTCAAACATTCCTATACTGAGAAGTATGCTTACATCATAAAGTCGAGAAAAGGTTCTAATTTTGCACACTGCACTTGTCTTTGTGCAAATGTGATTTCAGTGTAGCTCATAGTGGCATCAATGATTGCACGAAGCACGTTGGGACAATTTCTCATGAGCAATTTTAAGATGCCAAACAGAAGTCGCTTGAGGATTATGCTTTTTATGATGCACTTGCATTTATCTGCTATTGTCACATATATATATATATATATATATATATATATATATATATATATATATATATATATATATATATATATATATATATATATATATATATATATATATATATATATTAGTCTCATATTTACCGGAATGTGTCAACCTGCACAACCGTTAGTACAACGGCCGTTGTGATACGGCCTCCCGGAAAGTGTCAACATCGCAAGTTGCCGCATTACGGGAGGCCGCGCACGCCCGTTCATAGCAGTACTTTCAGCCGGTGGCTAAAAAAACGCCTAGTTCTGTCTCGTAGGGTCCCTTAACGCAGGCTGAACTGCTTATAACCAGCTCTGAACCGCCAGCCACGCACTGCACAGCCTATGCAATTGGCACACGCCTAGCAGTTTTCTGGAAGCTTATAATTACTTTACCCAGAGGTATAGCTCATGCAAGCTGCGCTAGCAATAACATATCAGTCATCCATATACAGCGCATGTAGAATGACTGTGTAATGTGTTTTGCGATAATCTAGTGCGTGTAAATAAAAGTCACAGGAAGTCAATACAGACAATTAATGAGCAATGGAACTTAACACCATGCAAATAAAATTAATGTTACTCACCAAAATACTGCATATTACAGTGAAAAAACACAAATAAGAAAGCATCGCATAGCTAGAATATGCATGTAGGGAAAAGTCGGGTAATATTAAATGGAGTGTATTAGGAAACGAGACCTTCCAGGGAAGTCTTATTTCGTATATATATTATTACACTTCGTTTCATATTACCCGACTTTCCCCTACAATAATTTACAAAACAGCACACAAACACAAGCACACACAAAAGACCTGTGTTCTTTTTTCAATGGAGACATTAATTCATTCACTTTATGGAGAGAGAGAGAGAGAGAGAGAGAGAGAGAGAGAGAGTAAGAGAGAAGAGGATCTTAGGCATGCCTATGCTTGTACAATGGTTGTGTGTTTTTCGATATAACCTCGTGCGTGTGGGAAACGTCACAGAAAAAAGAATAATGGGGAAAAAATGTATTGTACTCACCTATAAGAGGTAATCCCATGGCCCCCATGGAATAGAAAGAGCAACAAAACAAACGAAGACAATCAAAGCATACACGCGGTGGAAACGTATTGCGGTACACGGTAACACATCACACATATGCACAGTGAAGATGCTGGCCGGCCGGCCGGCATGCAATTGTGTGCATGTGCCTATAGCTTGCACCATTAGGACCACGAGACTTTCGTAAATTCGCTGCACTTACAGAGCTCCAGCAATCAAACACAAGAAGATTTTTATAATGTCGACCACATCACCAGAAAGTTCAAACTTTTTACTAAGTGTGCTTCAAATGGTGAACTTTGTAAGAAGGATTCAAATGTGTAATTACAATGTACACGTATACACACTCGAAAACGTAAAACCGGTCCACTGCTAGTAAGCTTACAGTGCAGGATCGGACAGCTAGTGCCGTCAAATCGACTTAAATATAACACAAACCAAATCGATTTCGTGGTTATAGATTATGCTACCACAAAACACAGATATGGAAGTAACTAAATGCAAACCATTATCACAATACAAACGATATTTCACATAAAACGATCACTTTTAGTACACAAAAATAGGATGATGAGCCATACGTTTCCTCATAGCTGTGTACTTTGCATGCTTGCAGAAAGCGTGCCTTTGGCGTCTGCATCTGGATTAGCCGCGCGAGCCTGCAAGCTTCGCTAAAAATAGCTTGCACATGTTGGCAGAGAGGTCAAATTTTACTCAGGGCTAGACAGGCGTGCGCGAAGTACTTAAAGAAACTTGAGAAAAAAGGAACTTTCGTCCCCTCTAGGCGACGAATTAGGTCACGCTTAGTTGTATCTAGGTCAGGAGACTTTTGCCAACCGTTTGGGAATATTTTCAAACCGTTTATTGACGCCGGATAGCGTCCTCACTTGGTTTCATACAATTTAAGAATCCAAGAAGGCAGATGGGTTTTTGGGACGGAAAGAGCGGAAAGGGTTAGGGCAAGGGCTAGTGATAGAACTGCAACTAACCCTTACCCGAACCCTTAAATAGCGCTCTTTCCGTCACAAAGTAAAATGTTGACACATTCCGGCGCGTTGAAGAGTATATATATATATATATAGACTTGATATTGAACCTGCAAATTTCATTATAAGAAGCTTCTCTGAGATATTAACTTGTGTGAGACATGTCATATGTCACCCAACTGAGTTTGTGCTTCAGTACTAGCTTGCGTAGGAGCAGTAAAGCAGACAAGGTATTTGTTAGTTTATTTATTTTATTTTTGTATGTTTATGATGTGTTACTGATGATTTAAAAGAAGTAAAAACCAACGTAAACTAAAGTGATTATCTTTTCTTGAGCTATTATTTGATTCCTATTTAGACCAAAATTGCACGACAACGAGATTCCTCTTTGGACTCTCAAACTCCTCTTTTTGGCCTTCTGGATTCCTCTTGGTTCTGCTTGGGTGTAAACAGGTCTGCCTTGGGTGTCTCCAGGGTCTTCCCGTGAGCGATGAGGTATCTTTTAGCAGAATCAGCAACATCTTTCAGCATCTGCAGCTTTTGTATTTCTAAGTGGGTGGCCAGGCCCTTTGGGCAGGCGTTAAGGAATTATTCCTCCACGATCAGGTCACGCAGACTATTTTAAGTCTGCCTTTGGCCTGATAATTCCACCCACTTCTGTAGATATGACAACAAGCACAAACTGCTTTGGCATCTCGTCTGGCAGAGGCTGGCATTCACTGTAACCCTTCTCTGTAAAGCTGTAACACTGCAATAGGTCCTCTTTCAAGACGTAGTTTTTGGTGTAAACTTCGAGTGCTTGCCACGTCAGAAGTGCACTAAGTCGAATCACCCAGTCTTGAAGTTGCCAGTTATAGCTTATGGCGAATCTTTTGAATCTCGCCAGATAACTGGTCTTTCCTGTCAATGAACGCTGGCAATTTTGGAACCTTGTGGTCACTGATAATGTGTGGCACGTGCTGCTCCTGTTGGATGCGCGCCATTTATAACTCGAACCGACGCTCAGCTTCCCTTTCTTCTCTTTCTTCGCGCCTGTGCTGCTCTTCGAGTTCTCTTTCTTCTCAGCGATGCTACTCTTCGCACGAGTTCTCTTTCTCCTCGGCAATGCTGCTCTTCTCTCTCTTCTAATTCCCTTTCTTCACACCGACGTTGCTCTTCCAGTATTCCTTCTTGTTTTCTCTCCTGAAACTTGATGTACTCCGTCAGCTGCTTGCCTTTTTGATTCAGTTCAAGTTCTTTCCACCGGAAATCAGCCATCTTGGTACCTTTCTAGAAAGTGCTTGACTGTGCTGTACCTCTGTTTTCCTGATTCAGCTCTTTGCAGTCCGCTGGACCCTGTAAGCAATGAATAACTTACTAACTTTCTAGACTGTTCAAGAACAGCACGCTTTCTGCAGTAGCGCTGATGTTTGTTTATAGTCACCTTCGTTGATGCAGGCCCCGCTGTCCTTGCCGTATGCAACGCTGCACCATGCTGGTGTTGATTTATACGCTCCTATAATACTGCTCACAGACTGTACCTCCACTTAGTCTTGCGGCAGCCACATAGTCCTGGTCTGTTGGTCGCTCACAAAGCAACTCTTTGGCGACTACACAACTTGGCAGTCAACTCGAAACTTTCAGGGATGTAGTCCCAGTATGTTGGTCCCTACCAATGCAACTCGTTGGTGGCTACCCTTAATAACTGCCTCTTGTAACATTGACTCGCTCGTTGTTGCAGTTGAACCATAGGCTATGACGTAGATCGCAGCTTGACCCTCAAAATGTTACACGGTATTTATCAAGAGACGATTCAGCCCCGGTGCTTGAATCTTGATAAGTGTAACTCGAATTCGTTTATCCACACAGCCTGTTCACTCAGCAACAAGGCAGGAGTCATCAATGAAGTTTTCCAACTTTATTCAGGAAACATCAACAACTGCATACAAGATCGCTTTACGAAAATCACTACAAAGATCACCCTACAAGCAGATAATGCATTACTTACAGTATATATCATCTCTGCAATCGAGGAAAACAAAAAGAACATTCCAGCATGACACAATCAAAATAAAACTCGTCACCAGAACTATGCACTGCCTTACATCATAGAAACTTCTTTAAGTTAGAAGAATGGCTTCGCTATTACCAAACCTATCTGGAAGCTTCGGTCTATAATAAACAAGTAATTCCAGAAAATTCTCAACAATATTTGACGGACGAAAATTATTAACATTATACAAAGCTTTTTCTAGCAACAGCGCAAAATCAAATCAAAGGTAACTACACGCTATTGTTGCATGCTTTGCAAAACAAAATGATCGGATCTGTCGTGCACGTCTTGATCGTAACAGGCATGTCACACTAGTATTATGCATTATAATTATTTTGGTATATGTTTATTTTACTAGGCCACTGATATTGCTGCGTCATCAAATGGAGTACAGCTATCTGGCGCCCGCTGTGCCTGGTGTACGACTGCGCACCATACGCCTACATAGAGCACCCGGTCAGAGCCTGGGCTTTGCTGTCAGAGGAGGTGTGCACAGGCTTTTACTTTCCGTGTGTGTGTGTGTGTAGGTGTGTGTGTGTGTGTGGGTGGGTGTTTGTGTTGGGAGTGGGGTTGTAGGTGTTCATCAGTGTGTGTGTGCATGTGTGGGTTTGTGTGTGTGTGTGTGTGTGCATGTGTGGGTTGGTGTGGGTGTGCGTGTGTGTGTGTGTGGGTGGGTGTTTGTGTTGGGAGTGGGGTTGTAGGTGTTCGTGAGTGTGTGTGCATGTGTGGGTTGGTGTGTGTTTGTATATGTTTCACCTTTTGTGTTTGTGTGTATGGTGTGTGTGTTTATGTGTATGTAGGTGTTTGTGTGTGTGTGTTTATGTTTTAGGACCATGCACTATTTGACCATGGGGAGTCCTGGAAAGAGCCTTTGCCTTGTGATCCTGATGAAGCCAGAAGTTCTTTTCAAGTGATCTTTACTCCTCATCAGTAATTTGTCTTACTTGGTCTCATTCTTTGGTCCTGATTACTCACAAATGTCAGAATGTGGATGCTTAAATAACCTGACAAAGCCCTTAGAGAAATGTCAGAATGTGGATCTTAAATAACCTGACAAAGCCCTTACACAAATGTTATCACTTTCCAAGGCAAAAGTAGCACATTGACTTTTGAAAAATCTTACTTTTACTTACACTTGTACTTTAGTAGTTCAATACACTTTTTGTATGGGGTGTATGTAGTAAAATATCTGTAATGTACTTTTTGTATGGGGTGTATGTAGTAAAATATCTGTAATGTACTTTTTGTATGGGGTGTATGTAGTAAAATATCTGTAATGTACTTTTTGTATGGGGTATATGTAGTAAAATATCTGCAATAAACTTTTTGTATGTAATAAACTTTTTGTATGTAATAAACTTATTGTATGTAGTAAAATATCTGCAATAAACCTTTTGTATGGGGTGCATGTACCCCCGTTGGGGTGCCGGGGGTTTCAGTATAAATAGTATCCCCACTTTCTGGAAATTTAGTGCTTTAAATTCCCACTGTCGCTGTCTTTCTCATGTGCTCTTTCTCATTCCTGCTCTGTTCTATCAATCTGCTATACTATCTTCTTCTTCGCTAGACCGGTCATCTACATTTTTTCTTGAAAACTCTTCCAGGACAAGACTCCTTATTTGTGTATGAGGTCTGTTGGATCGGCTTGGGAATAGTGGATGCTTTCTGCCAGGTGGTCACTAGGGCTTCCTATGATGTTATTATTTAGCAATGTAGGCATTTTATATGTATGTGTTTTGTTGATAATTTATAATGATGTTTGTATTCTATTTTGTTTTTGTAAACGGGGGTTCGATAAGTTGGGGTGAAGCCTCAGCCGTCCCCTGCGTGGGATGTCTTTATTGTAAAGTGACTGGCCGGTGGACACACTAGCTCAATGCCTATGTGAGCAGCACTCTTAGGTTCCCCCACATTTTGCTGGCTGCGAGCTATTTATACTTGCCTACACCCTCCCTTCCAGTGAAAGGAAAGGAAAGAAGCACTGGCGAAACTATCGGCGAAGCTATTTATAGCTAGCCTGGCTGAACTAACCTCGAAACCTAAAAGCTTTGGTTGAGTCGGTGTGTGGAGAGCTTTCGGTTTTACCACTAGGGTTGTTTCAGCAGATCTTTTATGCGGATCAGGGGTTGTCCGGTCCTGATTTGGCTCGGAAGAGTCCGCTGGACCTAAAGCAATAATAATGTAATGTAATGTAATGGGGTGCATGTAGTAAAATATCTGAAATGTTATATAATTTAATATTTGGGGTTGTTATGACATGTTGGTAAACCTTATGATTGAGCAGTGGTTACGCTGTGTGTTGCAGGCTATGAGTTCAGTGTGGGGGTGTTTGTGTCAGCCGTGGAGAAAGGCTCACAGGCTGAGAAACAAGGCCTCAGGGTAATAAACTACTTGTTCATTGGTGTGGATTAAGGCATGCTTGAGGTTGTCATACAAGACATAAGACATAAGATTCTTTATTCGCTTCAAATGTCACACACAGAAGAATTTGCTTTGCGTGTCTGGGAATGGCATAAATCATTGACAATAACAATTAAAAACACAATTGGTCCCCGACATCTGTAAATAGCTCGGGACCTAAAAACAATTATCCCAGCTAACCACAATTCCCAGCCCGATAATGGAAATTGGAACCGACTCGGGCCCGATTCGGGCAAAGATCGGGCGATCGTCGGGCTACCCGAAACTTACCTGATCATAACCCCACGTTCGCCAAACAGTAGCCTGACTTTCGATAAAGATTGGGCGATCGTCGGGGTACCCAAAACTTACCCGACCGTAACCCAACCTTTGCCGAACGGTAACCCGATTCCGGCAAAGATCTGGCATACGTCAGGATACCCAACACCAACCCTATTGTAACCCAACTTAAACCAGAAACAACCCCGATAATGCCCCATCCCTGGCCAATGCTGATTTACCCTAAAATCATATCCCACATATTGTTTATGATATGTGATTGCATGAAGAAAGAATTGAGATGTCTGGTGTTAATAGGGACTGTCGGCACAGGCGTTTTTGTTTTCGGAAGTCCTTGGTGTGTCCCCACTTAAGTATTTACACACCATTTCGATAACGATCGTATAGCCTATATTAACGTGATCTTCGTCGCTATCGAAATCGTGTGTAAAAACATAAACGAAAGGCAAAGCCCCAAAAAACAACCACAGCGGAATAGGTTTTCGCAGGCAAACACAATATCCGAGCACATGCAACTGTAGAAGAAAACTGTAGAAAATTGGCGCCTAAGTACAACCGGAAAAGACCAGCAGTAATGGGCACGTAATTTATCCTTGGCTTATAATGTATAAATAAATACAGTAGTTAAAAGAAACACTTTAACAATATTTTACATATTGTATGATAAAAATTAAGAATTATAAGCACAATTAAATAATGATATCTTGCTGAATTGATTTTGTATAAATATTTTTCACATACGTACGCCGCAGCATATGTGAAGCAGACGAAACATTCCAGACAGTTTAGCCAATTAGAAGCGAGAGTAGGCCTATGTTAGCGTGTGCGCAGCGTGGCTTTGTGGTGGGGCAGAATCGGGCGGCATACGGGAGGGCGAATCGTTACGCATCCACATTTCTCGACGTGGCTACGCATCGGGTTTTTGTAGGGCTATGTGGGTCCCTACTAAAACCCGACAAAAGTCGGGATGCCCTATGCGGCCCGAGTGGGGCCCCGATCGGGCTGGTTTGCTGGGATATTCATTCACTCACATCCACAAAGCATCAGCGTACCACACACAAATGACGTCAGGAAACAAAACAAAAAAGCAGACTACCAAAAAAAACTAAAAGAAAACAACAACAAAAAAGCATGCGCTCACAAACACACACACACACACACACACACACACAGAGGGTACATCCAGCTGCACAACCCCTAACGCATGTCATGTTCATAACTATTACTAAACTAACTAAGCACATGTTATTATTTCCAATCTTGAATATTTTGACCATCACTCTCCTATTATTATTGCTTTCAGTTCTTGCCTCCTTTCTAAATACAGTGGAGTCCGGGTATAACGAATCTCAAGGGGGGGAATTTCGGGTTCGTTACAAGCGGGATTCGCTGTAAAGATTTGTACTGTAAACGGAAGTACACACCGGTGATGAGTACACATCACAACATACAGTACGTAGATCGATCTAGGCCTATCAACAATGACTTCATTCAAGGCTATTTATAGCAGCCAATGACAGTTATGACTTCAAGGCCTGGTTGACCAATGTACGAACTGGCATGCTTCTGCTGCTGTTCGCTATTGGCGATGAGCCAATTGAGGCAAAGTAGGCCAAGGGAATACACGAAGGGTTCGTTACAAGCGGAGATTCGTTATTTGCCTAGCTGGATTTGTTCGTTATAGGAAGGGATTAAATAGTAAGACAAAGAAGGGAGTGTGTCGGGAAATGGATGGTAGTACGCTAATCGCGGGTGTTCGTTATTCCAAGGTTCGTTATAGGTGGACTCCACTGTATCATTTCATTATTTCTGTGTGTTGTGTTGTGTTGTTGTTGTCACATTGACCAATGTTGTGGTTTATATATACATTTGTTTATTATTATTGTAAAGTTTGAGTGCTAGCGGTTCTCTGTTATTCTATGTTGTTACGGGGCCCCTGCTTTGTCCTTTGTGGTGGGGCAGCACAGTGGATCAGCAGTGTAAATGCTCATTTACATGGCAGGAGAACCTGGCTTTGTACTTCGATAGTGACAAGAGTTTTTTTTCTAGCATATTAATCTACTTTCTGTGTTAACTCTTTAATAGGTGATGGTCATCACGCTATATTTTGTGTCATGTGTAATTGTGTCATCATGTGTAATTGTGTCATCATGTGAGATTATGTCATCATGTGATATTGTGTCATCATGCAATATTGTGTGACTTCAGGTTGGGGATGAGATAGTGCGCGTCAATGGATTCACCATCGCTGAAGCCATTCATGATGACGTACTCAACCTGATCAAGTCCAGAGATGAAATTGTCCTCAAAGTCACGCGTATGTGTAATCTGCTGCATATGTGTGTGTGTATGTGTAGCAAGTGTGTGTAGCATGTGTTTGTGTGTGTGTGTGTGTGCGTGCATGGATGTGTTTGTGTGTGCGTGGCTGCGTATGTGTGTGTATGTGTAACAAGTGTTTTTGTGTGTGTGTGCATGGATGTGTAGTAAGTGTATTTTGTGTGTGTGCATGGATGTGTAGCAAGTGTATTGTGTGTGTGGATGTGTGTGTTTGTGTGCATGTGTATGTGATCTAAATCCAGCAACTGTCAGACAGCGCTATACTTTTCACAGTACAAACATTTTCTGTGCCTAAAATATATTACAACATGAAGAAGAAATGGAAGGAAAACCAGATCAAATGTAATTAAATGTATTTTGTTTTCTTAACCCAATATGTAATAACATGAGCCACATTTTGGAGGGAGATAATCCTGTTAAAGTTGAATTGAAAGTAGGTGTGTGATGTGAAGGGACATTACTGCATGTTACACGGCAAAGGTTGCTTCAATCTGTATCCACGCAGCCCATTCAGCCCCGTTGCTTCAATCTGTATCCACTCAGCCCCGTTGCTTCAATCTGAGTCCACGCAGCACCGTTGCTTCAATCTGTGTCCATGCAGCCCATTCACTCAGTAACAAGGCAAAGGTCGTCGTTAGGAAGTTTTCCAACTTTATTCAGCGAAAGATGCAGACAGCATCAACCACTGAATTCAAAAACTCTCAAACGCGCAGACAACTCTATACCCACTGTACAATGAAAAAAAAAGTTCCAGAATGTTGTAATCAATAACCAGTCAGAACAAAACTCATCACAGGAAATGCGCACAGTGTAACGTCATAGAATGTTCTACATCTGATACACGATAGATCTTTCATCTTCTGGCGTTGATAAACAAGTATTTCCTGAACTGCTCTTGAACTGGAAAAGAATGTTCTACACAATTCAAACATCTGATACACGATAGATCTTGCATCTTGTGGCGTTGATAAACAAGTATTTCCTGCACCTTGAACAGCTGTTGAACTGGAAAAGAATGTTCTACACAATTCAAACATCTGATACACGATAGATCTTGCATCTTGTGGCGTTGATAAACAAGTATTTCCTGCACCTTGAACAGCTGTTGAACTGGAAAAGCACTATATAAGAACAATGAAATAAATAAATTCCAGAAAGATCTGAATATTGCTACAATACCAACAGAAGAAAACAAACATTGGGTCAAGTTTTTCTAGCAACAGCAAAGGTAAATTAACGCTATTATTGCATGCTTTCCAAAACAAAATGTTCGTAATTATCAAGAGCGTCTCAATCCTAACACTGCAGCTCAGTCAACCCCTATTGAGCAACAATTGTAAGGGGGATAATCCGGTCACAGTTTGACCCTAATGTTGCAAACAATTATGTCAACTATGAATTTATTTGGCACTGCAAAAGTAGCTTATATTATAATTGTTTTGTGTTTTATTGCAGATATTGGAATGCTGCCTGTGAAACGGTGAGTGGACTGTGTTTCTATGTTGTCTGTTTTACTGTAATAGCCTTGACAATTGTCTGTCATGGGTTGCCCCTCCAGTAAGGCTTGTAGCATGTTCTTGGACAACCCATTTCTTTAACTCTTTGCCTGCCAGGCATGTTTCCACGTTTGTGCCAGACATTTCTCTGGCACTGGAAAGAAAGTTCAGTACCTTAGGTATTTAAGCTACTGTTCTTTCAATAATAGTTGTTAAATAGACATATTTCATATCAAATTAAAGGTAACAGTGAAAAATAAGAAAAAAAACACAAAAATGTTAATTTGATTATGTTATTATTGAAATATGTGTTTTGAAAGCATGTTGATCTTTTTGAAATTATAAAATAAAATAAAAATATTTCTACATACCACAGTGATGAAAATAATCTGGAGGAATAATTCCAATCACTGAATCAGCTTCACACACCAGAAAGAAAATTTATTTAGGATCAAAATACACTTTATAGTTTGAAATTATATTGATTATTAGCAGAGTTTGACACACTGTCAATTGTGCCCATCACAATGCTTAGTAAAATGCACTAAAAACACTCTAAATACGAATCAATTTGAAGAAACCACATGCGTGTCGATCGAGAACGAAAGTAGAAAGAGTTATCTCTCTTTGGTTAAAATAAAACTTGGATTGGACTGCTCAAAAAACCGGAACGAAACGGAATACTGAAATCGACGATATATCGTAGATTGGCAAAAACATGGCAGCTCAGATCGACGATATATCGTCGATTGGCAGGCAGTGAGTTAATAATGATAATGTAATTAGGAACAGCTTTTTGTACAAAACAGACACTTGTCCATCATATTGTAAAAAAAAAAATATTTTTTTTTAAGGTGAATTTTTTGTACACATTTTTTGGACCATGGACCCACATTTTGTGCGTGACAGAAGATGTAATATCTCTGAATGCCTGTGTGTCAAATTGAAAGTGAGGTCATGAGGCCTGTAATTATTGATTACGTGTTGTGTTGTGTTGTTGCAGACATGTGGCAGACTCTGTCACTTGGCAGTACGTGGAAGACATGAACTCCAAAACAGCACTGGTCAGTGACAAACGTACACCACATTTCACACATTTCAGTCTGTATGACTAATAGAAAGCACTATTAATTATGACTAATACAAAACATTATTAATTATGATTAATACATAACACTATTAATTATGACTAATACAAACATTATTATTATGACTAATAGAAAGCACTATTAATTATGACTAATACAAAACATTATTAATTATGACTAATAGATAACACTATTAATTTATGACTAACAGAAAACCCTATTAATTCATGTATTTAATTGTTTGCTTGAATGTCTTTTATGAAAACTTTGCTATGGGTTCAGGCATCTTTAATGTTGATGATATTTGCAGTTTTTAATGAAAAAGTCGTGCTTAACGTACATGACAGTTGGAGCTCCGCCATCACTGTTTACACCCAGTGTGTGTTGAAAGTTTTTCACAGTTCATAGAGGTGTGTTCTTTACTCTTTCTGAAAGACATTGAACAATAACTGGCTTCATTTGACTGACCCATTTGTGCAGAGCTTATTCTAGGGCGCGGGATGCGCGGGATGACGCACAAAAAGTTTTTTCCCGCAAAGAAATTCGATGAGCGCGTTCGCGATCCCGCGGAGATTGGAAATATCCCGCTACATGTCTTGATCGAAGCGGGCTTTACTGTGACGTTTCTGTCGTCTGCTAGGGCGTAGCGGACACTGGAGTTAAACGGAAGTTGCTCTCTTGTATATGCGATGTGTCTCGAATTTTCATTGGCCGATGCTATTCTTTTTGACCAATCACCTTTCTTCTGAGTGTGGCATCGATGAACCTGACCGGTTGGAACTGGTTTACAATCAGATTCCAGAATGGCTTCGAAAAAGCACACGCTTTTCGACTTCGAATTCAGTGGAGGAACTGTGAAGAAAACCGTCACACTGTTTTCCCATGACTGAACTTCTAAAATAGCAGAGCTTTTATGCAACAATTGTGAAAGCAAGGTTACAGATACCAGTTTGTGATATATTTTGTCTGCGATTTGTGTGTACTTACTGTTTGGAGAGAATGCGACACTTGACTGTTTCACAGTTTATCCGGGAACATCACGGGAGAAAACCGATATGGATATTTGTTTGTGTGTACACCATATATATGCCGAGAAGACGCCCCCACTGTTTTGGTCAGAGGGGGGCCTAATCCCCCCTTTTTTTTCAAGGAAGGGGGGCCTGCCCCCACTTCTTCAAAATCCTAGAATAAGCTCTGTGGTGAGCTTTAATTGTTGTTGTTCTGTCTTCTCTATATGACTACAGTGACCAGTGTTGTTGTGTCTTTTCTATATGACTACAGTGTAAGTGACTAATGTTGTTGTTGTCGTGTCTTTAATTGACTACAGTGACCCTTGTTGTTGTGTCTTCTCTATATAACTACAGTGACCAGTGTTGCTGTGTCTTCTCTATATGACTACAATGACCAGTGTTGTTGTGTCCTCTCTATATAACTACAGTGACCAGTGTTGTTTTGTCTTCTCTATATGACTACAGTGTAAGTGACCAGTGTGGTTGTCTTCTCTATATGATTACAGTGACCAGTGTTGTTGTGTCTTCTCTATATAACTACAGTGACCAGTGTTGCTGTGTCTTCTCTATATGACTACAATGACCAGTGTTGTTGTGTCCTCTCTATATAACTACAGTGACCAGTGTTGTTTTGTCTTCTCTATATGACTACAGTGTAAGTGACCAGTGTGGTTGTCTTCTCTATATGACTACAGCAGAGCTGCCTACCGTTCCGGAATTTCCGTATTTTGTTACGGAAATTCTAAAAAATGATTGAGTGTTCCAGAAAATACGTAAATTGGTTATTGTGTTACGGAAATTACCAATTAGGGACAGTAAGCTTTGTTATGTCATATGAGTGAGAAGAAGAAGGAAATTCTCGCTAACAAATCCATTTCCTTTTTTTTTTACTTTATCTCAGCCTACACATCCATTTCTAGTTGTTTGGTTTTTTTTTTTACTTTATATCAGCCTGTGTCAACTCAACTGAACTTTTGAAATGAATCAACCAATGTCTGCATTAGATAAACTTTGAAAAGGACTGTGCAAAATCCTCCTTGATTCAAAAATAGCTAAGAAAATAAGTTGTGGGAGAAGCAAAGGAACTGCAATGATTAAAGAAATTGCTGCATTAACAACTAACTCTTTAGCTAAAAGAATGAGTGTAAACGATTAATATAACTTGCCGAAAGACTGAATTATAAGGGAATCTGAAATTCAGTACGAAAATTTGAATTTTTTACTTCAGATAGTAAGGAAATTGAGATTTATGTGTAGGCAGACCTGCTACAGTGTAAGTGACCAGTGTTGTTGTCTTCTCCATATGACTACTGTGACCAGTGTTGTTGTTGTGTCTTCTTTATATGACTACAGTGTTGTTGTGTTATGACTATAGTGACCAGTGTTGTTGTTGTGTCTTCTCTATATGACTACAGTGACCAGTGTTGTTGTTGTGTCTTCTCTATATGACTACAGTGACCAGTGTTGTTGTGTCTTCTCTATATGACTACAGTGACCAGTGTTGTTGTTGTGTCTTCTCTATATGACTACAGTGTTGTTGTCTTCTCTATATGACTACAGTGACCAGTGCTGTTGTTGTGTCTTCTCTATATGACTACAGTGACCAGTGTTGTTGTGTCTTCTCTATATTACTACAGTGACCAGTGTTGTTGTTGTGTCTTCTCTATATGACTACAGTGACCAGTGTTGTTGTTGTGTCTTCTCTATATGACTACAGTGACCAGTGTTGTAGTTTCTTCTCTATATAACTACAGTGACCGGTATTGTTGTTGAGTCTTCTCTATATGACTACAGTGACCAGTGTTGTTGTGCCTTCTCTATATGACTACAGTAACCAGTGTTGTTGTGCCTTCTCTATATGACTACAGTAACCAGTGTTGTTGTGACTTCTCTATATGACTACAGTGACAAGTGTTGTTGTGTCTTCTCTATATGACTACACTGACCAGTGTTGTTGTGTCTTCTCTATATGACTACA
This sequence comes from Oncomelania hupensis, assembly GCA_036898135.1. Taxonomy (NCBI): domain Eukaryota; kingdom Metazoa; phylum Mollusca; class Gastropoda; order Littorinimorpha; family Pomatiopsidae; genus Oncomelania; species Oncomelania hupensis. Next base: position 74,227,766 of record CM072517.1, read on the forward strand.
GTGACTAGTGTTGTTGTAATGTCTTCTCTATATGACTGCAGTGACCAGTGTTATAGTGTCTTCTCTATATGAGTACAGTGACCAGTGTTGTTGTGTCCTATCTATATGAGTACAGTGACCAGTGTTGTTGTGTCTTATCTATATGACTACAGTGACCAGTGTTATTGTTGTGACTTCTCTATATGCAGAGGTGCCAACCAGTACGGATTGACCGTATTTAATTCCGGCGAAGTGAATTAAATACGGAAATACAGTAGCTTTTATTAGAATACTGAGGAGAAGTTGCCGATCGTTTATCTTTGCCAGCGGTGCTTCTGTACCGGTTTCTGGTCTCAGAATAGTACTCGTGCACTCACTGAATGTCGCTGTGTGCCTGCAGTATTTTCAGACACGCTTTTCGATTCATGACTGTACCAGTACTCCTTGGACTGTACCCTAATCAATCACGAGATGAAAGCCGAATCAAGTATGCGCGACCCGAATCAAACACGTGATCCATTTGTCCAATGAAAACACTCGTTCCTAGCCTTTCGGGGTGAAGACTATAATGGAGGGAACTCATACAGATCTATTTTTAAACTGACGTCAACTGCGGTTAGGGTAGGGTTGGGTTAGGGATTTTTAGACTAGGGGTAGTGTAGGGTTGGGTTGGGTAGGGTAACCCTAACCCAACCCTACCCCTAGTCTAAAAATAGACCTGTACGAGTTCCCTGCATAATAGTCTTCACCGCCTTTCAGAGTGTTTCAAAATCATGAAAATGGCAGGACGTGGTAGATCCAGAAAAAGAAAAGCTGCTAAGTCTGATGACGAAGCCGGTTCCTCATATAAAAAAAACCAAAGCCTGCAACTAAACGTCTGCAAGATTTTCTGCATTCATACACAGAAGCACATCCATGCATCATTGCGTCGAAACTGTCAACAAAGTACGCACGCTGTACTGTCTGTGGCTTCGATTTTTTTATATGTCATGGTGGCTTTGACGATGTTGCCAGGCATGTTGCATCTGCTAGACACAAAGCTTACTTACTGTCCAAGATCATACTGAGGATTCTCCTGATCCCTGTGTCCAACTGTTCATGTGAAAGGGTATTTTCTCTTGTTAGAAAAAATAAAACTGACGTTAGAGGGACTATGGGAAGTAAGACACTGAATGCAATGTTGCAGTTGAAATCAAGAAATTCAAATACTGACTGCTACAAAACAAAACTCTCTCCAACACTTCTGAAAAAGGCAACTGCTAAGTCCTTGAAACAATAGAACTGTTTTGTTGCTGACTTTGCTTTTATTGGAAAGACTATCAGTATTATTCATTTTAAGTAAAACAAGTGAAGTGTTCAACAAGCTGATTTTCATGGTGATTTTAAAGTAAAACAAGTGTGGTGTTCAACAAGCTGATTTTCATGGTGATTTTAGAGGACTTAAAATAGCCTGCTATTTCAGAGGTAAGTCTGTCATTATAATGTCATAGGCTGGGTTTTGCGAGAAAACAAATACTGACAAGTGTTAAAAAATACTGACAAGCAGGTCCGGAAATACTGACAAGAAAATTAGGAGGTTGGCACCTCTGTATATGACTACAGTGACCAGTGTTGTTGTGTCTTCTCTATATGATTACAGTGACCAGTGTTGTTGTGTCCTCTCTATATGACTACAGTGACCAGTGTTGTTGTGTCTTCTCTATATGACTACAGTGACCAGTGTTATTGTTGTGTCTTCTCTATAGGACTACAGTATCCAGTGTTGTTGTGTCTTCTCTCTATGACTACAGTGACCAGTGTTGTTGTATTGTCTTCCCTATATGACTACAGTGCCAGTGACCAGAGGTATTGTTGCAGGAAGAGGTGTTGTCCAGGAATGAGGCCAGACAAGGGTCAGGGAGACAGAAAAGTGTTGAACTGAAGATCTTCATTGACTGCACTGGATACGACTCCATGGGGTGTGGGTATGTTTGTTGACAGTCTTTGTCTTAGATTAAGCTGCACAGGATAGGACTCCATGGGGTGTGGGTATGTTTTTCCACAGTCTTTGTCTTGGATTAAGCTGCACTGGATATGACTCCATGGGGTGTGGCTATGTTTGTCCACCGTCTTTGTCTTGGATTAAGCTGCACTGGATAGGACTCCAAGGGGTGTGGGTACGTTTGTCCAGTCTTTGTCTTGGATTAAGCTGCACTGTTGGCTGCGGTATAACTGAAGGTGTTGTGAAGCCTTTAGTCCATAGTGAAGAGAGGATTTAGGATAAGCTCCCTTTACTCTGGTCCAGTTTCATAAGGGTGGTGCCCATCACATCTTTCCCCTTACCTGCTGCTAAATACAGTGGGTACCCATCTACAGCTGGAAGTGTGGCGCATATTATTTTTTTCTTTTTTCTTTTTCTTTCTGCTATTCAGTAGTCTCAATGACTGCTCCCATCCATGTTAGACACTGGGATTGATTATGCTTAACCTTGAAACAGGTGTGTTGGCCTTAATCGTTAGACTACCAAACCACCCAGGAATTACTTTGGAGAAAGTTCAATAGTTAAAAAAATTTTTGTATGTGATTTTACATTAGAAGTATTATTTTTTATTATATTTTATTTAGCTCTTTTTAATTTATTATTGTTATTACTACTGCTAATACTACTACTACTACTACTACTACTGATAGTGAGCAGTGTGTGTTGCAACAGTATATTGAGCGGCCCCCCTCACTTCCCAGGCATCTATGTGGAGAAAGTGCGGCAAGGAAGCCTGGCAGAGGAAGTGGGGTTGGAGGTGGGTGACCAGATTGTAGAAGTCAACGACACCAGCTTTCTGGGTATTGGCCATAAAGAGGTGAGCAAAGGAAACCTCAGGTTAGCAGTTACATATTGCTGTAGACTATATAGTCCATCACAGGGACTTTAAAGATCCTGACGCTCATGTCCTGAGTGCCAGCAACACAAATACACCCAGCAAGCACTGGGTCCCTGATCCCCCACTCCTGTCACCCAGGATAAAGCTCAGTTGTCTGGGCATCAGATGATGAGCCCACAGGCTGCAGCTGGGCAGCTTGTTAGTTCCTGTATCAGGCAGCGCCTTGAGCTGCTCTTGAGCTGAAGAAGTGCTGTATAACAATGATTACATAAATATATCCATAACAATAGTGCTGTATAACAATGATTACATAAATATATCCATAACAATAGTGCTGTATAACAATGATTACATAAATATATCCATAACAATAGTGCTGTATAACAATGATTACATAAATATATCCATAACAATAGTGCTGTATAACAATGATTACATAAATATATCCATAACAATAGTGCTTTATAACAATGATTACATAAATATATCCATAACAATAGTGCTGTATAACAATGATTACATAAATATATCAATTCTCAAGTGCTTTATAACAATGATTACATAAATATATCCATAAAAATAGTGCTTTATAACAATGATTACATAAATATATCCATAAAAATAGTGCTGTATAACAATGATTACATAAATATATCCATAACAATAGTGCTGTATAACAATGATTACATAAATATATCCATAACAATAGTGCTGTATAACAATGATTACATAAATATATCAATAAAATAGTGCTGTATAACAATTATTACATAATATATCCATAAAAATAGTGCTGTATAACAATGATTACATAAATATATCCATAACAATAGTGCTGTATAGCAATGATTACATAAATATATCCATAACAAGTGCTGTATAACAATGATTACATAAATATATCCATAAAAATAGTGCTTTATAACAATGATTACATAAATATATCCATAAAAATAGTGCTGTATAACAATGATTACATAAATATATCCATAACAATAGTGCTGTATAACAATGATTACATAAATATATCCATAACAATAGTGCTGTATAACAATGATTACATAAATATATCAATAAAATAGTGCTGTATAATAATTATTACATAATATATCCATAAAAATAGTGCTGTATAACAATGATTACATAAATATATCAATAACAAGTGCTGTATAACAATGATTACATAAATATATCCATAAAAATAGTGCTGTATAACAATGATTACATAAATATATCAATAACAAGTGCTGTATAACAATGATTACATAAATATATCCATAAAAATAGTGCTGTATAACAATGATTACATAAATATATCCATAAAAATAGTGCTGTATAACAATGATTACATAAATATATCCATAAAAATAGTGCTGTATAACAATGATTACATAAATATATCCATAAAAATAGTGCTGTATAACAATGATTACATAAATATATCCATAAAAATAGTGCTGTATAACAATGATTACATAAATATATCCATAATAATAGTGCTGTATAACAATGATTACATAAATATATCCATAAAAATAGTGCTGTATAACAATGATTACATAAATATATCCATAAAAATAGTGCTGTATAACAATGATTACATAAATATATCCATAAAAATAGTGCTGTATAATAATGATTACATAAATATATCAATAACAAGTGCTGTATAACAATGATTACATAAATATATCAATAACAAGTGCTGTATAATAATGATTACAAAAATATATCAATAACAAGTGCTGTATAACAATGATTACATAAATATATCAATAACAAGTGCTGTATAACAATGATTACATAAATATATCCATAAAAATAGTGCTGTATAACAATGATTACATAAATATATCCATAAAAATAGTGCTGTATTACAATGATTACATAAATATATCAATAACAAGTGCTGAATAACAATGATTACATAAATATATCAATTCTCAAGTGCTTTATAACAATGATTACATAAATATATCAATAACAAGTGCTGTATAATAATGATTACATAAATATATCAATGACAAGTGCTGTATAACAATGATTACATAAATATATCAATAACAAGTGCTGTATAACAATGATTACTTAAATTTATCAATAACAAGTGCTGTATAACAATGATTACATAAATATATCAATAACAAGTGCTGTTAAACAAGGATTACATAAATATATCAATAAGTGCTGTATAACAATGATTACAAAAATATATCAATAACAAGTGCTGTATAACAATGATTACATAAATATATCCATAAAAATAGTGCTGTATAACAATGATTACATAAATATATCCATAAAAATAGTGCTTTATAACAATGATTACATAAATATATCAATAACAAGTGCTGTATAACAATGATTACATAAATATATCAATTCTCAAGTGCTTTATAACAATGATTACATAAATATATCCATAAAAATAGTGCTGTATAACAATGATTACAAGTGCTTTATAACAATGATTACATAAATATATCAATAACAAGTGCTGTATAACAATGATTAGATAAATATATCAATAACAAGTGCTGCATAACAATGATTACATAAATATATCAATAGCAAGTGCTGTATAACAATGATTACATAAATATATCAATAGCAAGTGCTGTATAACAATGATTACATAAATGTATCAATAACAAGGGCTGTATAACAATGATTACATAAATATATCAATAACAAGTGCTGTATAACAATGATTACATAAATATATCAATAAATGTATTGCTGTATAACAATGATTACATAAATATATCAATAAAAATAGTGCTGTATAACAATGATTACATAAATATATCAATAAAAATAGTGCTGTATAACAATGATTACATAAATATATCAATAACAAGTGCTGTATAACAATGATTACATAAATATATCCATAACAAGTGCTGTATAACAATGATTACATAAATATATCAATAAAAATAGTGCTGTATAACAATGATTACATAAATATATCAATAACAAGGGCTGTATAACAATGATTACATAAATATATCAATAAAAATAGTGCTGTATAACAATGATTACATAAAGATATCAATAAAAATAGTGCTGTATAACAATGATTACATAAAGATATAATTAAAAAGTAGTCATTGTTATAGGGTATTAAAATATATAAAACTACAGAAAACGCTGCCTATTTTGTATATATCAGTATTGTTGTTTAAATGAGGCGATGTAAATAGGTGGTAGAGTTATTACGATGTGATGTTGTGTGCAGGCAGTGGTGGTGTTGAAAGCCAGCAAACAACTCAACATCATAGTAAGGAAACACGCAGTGAGTACTGTCATTGTACACATACTCTGTTAAATTAATTTGTCATTGTACACATACTGAGCTGTTATATTAATTTCGTACTGTCATTGTACCATACTCTGCTATATTAATTCAATACAGTCACTGTACACATACTGAGCTGTTATATTAATTCCATACTGCCATTGTACACATATATTTATTTTATGCCCTCAATACTATTATATTGAATGGAAAAGTTATTTTAATTGTGTGTGCATGATATGAGTGGTTCTGCCAATCAAATAAAATTTTCTATAAATGTGTTATGTGGGTGTGTACATGGAAGTGTGTGTGTGTGTGTGTGTGGATGTTAGAGTGTAGTTGAGAGTATAATAGTTGGGAAAATGTAATTTTAGTAGTAGGATTTTTGACTATCATGCATTGCAGTGTGTCTAAGTTCTTACCCACAAAAAATAAATTTCCTAATTTTTGAAAATCTGTGCGAGGTGAGTCCTAAATAGTCCAAAAATGACATTTTTTGAAAATGTCTCTACGTCTGTCCACCATCCACCGTCTTTCTATGCAAAACTTGAAAGTAAATTAATATCTCAGAACCTATTTCAACTATCACAACCAAACTTGATTCACTGAGGTCATATTTTGCTTTAGGTGATGTCTCAGGAGGTTTGAGTTAGTTCCCGTTTCAGCTAGCACCTTGAGCAACTGTTGAGCTGGAAAGGAGCTTGATAGGAACAGTGATACAGTATTTGATTGAACTGATGAGCCATGATGTGTATGTTGGTCTGTTCACACTATTTATTTTGAAACCTCTCACGTCTGTTGTTTTCACAGGGAAGGTCACTGTTTAATCGTGATCACACTCCAGTCAGAGCCACAGTGCCACCATCGTCTTCATCGTCCCACTCTTCTCCCCCACCTTCAAGTCAGAGGTATGATCATGACACCAGGACCGTCAACTTCAAGCTTCCTTGAACTGTTAAAAACAAATAATCTTGTCCTATCTGTGCTCAGATGACTGTTGAAAACATACAGTCTTGTCCTATATACTCAGATGACTGTTGAAAACAGTCTTGTTATAATTATACTCAGATAAGACTTCCTAGAATGTTGACATGATTATTTTATTGCTATTGTATAACTTATGTGATCTGTAATGTTTGATGCTGAAGTTTAAATGGAGAGCAACTGACGGATTGAACCAAAAAAATCAAATGTTAATATTGTTACGGTGTTAAAATTAAGTCCTATAGACTCCAACTTAAAGGGGTCTCAAGTCTTCGATTCTTTTAAGTCCATCTGATAGATGGTGGAAGAAGTCCATCTGATAGATGGTGGAAGAAGTCCATCTGATAGATGGTGGATGAAGTCCATCTGATAGATGGTGGATGAAGTCCATCTGATAGATGGTGGAAGAAGTCCATCTGATAGATGGTGGAAGAAGTCCATCTGATAGATGGTGGAAGAAGTCCATCTGATAGATGGTGGATGAAGTCCATCTGATAGATGGTGGAAGAAGTCCATCTGATAGATGGTGGATGAAGTCCATCTGATAGATGGTGGAAGAAGTCCATCTGATAGATGGTGGAAGAAGTCCATCTGATAGATGGTGGAAGAAGTCCATCTGATAGATGGTGGAAGAAGTCCATCTGATAGATGGTGGAAGAAGTCCATCTGATAGATGGTGGAAGAAGTCCATCTGATAGATGGTGGAAGAAGTCCATCTGATAGATGGTGGAAGAAGTCCATGATTGTTTGACAGGGAGAGTGAGATAACAAATGGGGTTGAAAATAGCTATTTAGTTTATAGATAACAAGTTAGTTGTGTTCAATCTTATCAATAATCTTGATGTACTCTTCTTCTTCTTTTAATGTCCACCTGTCATACCGGACAATGACTGACATATTAGTGGGTGCTTTGTAGTACTGCACTGTGCGTTCTTCACTTCAGGAAAAACAAAATAAAATAATAAATAAAAAGAATAATAAAAAATAGAGAGTGCACCTAATTGAAAAAAAATATAGCACCTAACTGAAATAAAATAGCAACTAACTGAAATAAAATGTAGCACCTAACTGAAATAAAATAGCACCTAACTGAAATAAAATGTTCCACTTAACTGAAAAAAGTAGCACCTAAATGAACTAAAATGTAGCACCTAACTGAAATAGGCTGGATGTGGATGTTACACTCGTTCGATGTTGTTTTTATCAGTAGTTGATTCAGCCCCAATGCTTGAATTCTCCTGATAGGTGTAAACTCAGATTCGTTTATCCACGCAACCCGTTCAATCAGCATACAAGTCACAGAGTCGACGTATGAAGTTTTCCCACTTTTATTCAGCACACATCAACAACTGCATACAATCGCCTTTTGACACTTTTACAACAACCCTCTCTCCTTTTGAAACAGTGCGGCACTTATATAGTCTCTACATACTCAAGAACAAACGAGAATATCCTACATGAAACACCCCAACCAATCAAAATTAATTTCATCATCACTGTCTCACGTCATACAACCCTATTTGCAATGGAAGCTTCCATGGTAACCACTCGAACTATCTGTCAGCAGATTCAGCTGCTGTGTAGACCTTCATTCTTCCTTTGGTTTGATTTTTGTATTTTTGATTAGGCATTCCACCTTGTTTTCTGTCTGGGATCTTTCTTCATTTGTTTCATTCTTGCGTCATTGCATGTTATTGACGTCACCGTGTGCGTGTTTCCTGTGTGGATTACGTCAAGATTTAGTCGTTGGTTTGTACTTGGTCAAGCCGCCATCGCCATCTTTTCAGTTCTTCATATTTGTTTTAGTCTTCAGTCTAATCTACGTGTTAGTTTTAGTTCTTTTTGATCAGCACGTGTGCCTTTAGTTCAGCTAGTAATTTATCAGTGTAGTTTTAATAAAAGTTGAGTTTTTATTCCGTGATTCATCGTCTTCTGATTTCTTCGTCCGTAGATTTAGTTTCGACCTTCATCTTCACCTCTAGAACTACACCCGTGTGCCTGTATATGTATATGTTTGTGACAATTGGCGACCCCGAAAACAAAAAACAAACAAAAAAAAGAACAAGACACTAACATCTATACTAACAGCAATGGCTACGCCGCACTACAACTTGCGTAGCACTGCCACAGGCGAAACAGAGGAGACTGGCGACCAAAGATCCCCAGGCAACCCCACTCACCACCAATTCTTTGAAAGTAGTTCTAATCATCCATCTTCGATACTACACCCACCCACTCCCACCTCTGAAGCACAGCTGCTGCTACAGATCGAGATGATGAAATTGGAGGAGGCGCACAGGCAGAGGGAGCACGAAAGAGAGATGTTGTTCTTGAAGCTGCAACATGAAGACCGTAGCCAGATGAACGCGGACAGGCTTCAGCAACAGCGTCAGTTTGCATGGAAATGCGAATCTTTCCCTCAGTTTATGAGAAATCGGACAACATTGACGCTTTCCTGGCGGCTTTCGAGCGAAGAGCCCAGCTGGCTGACCCGGACCCTAACGCCTGGGTTTTGTGGCTCGGTCAGGTGTTTTGCAAGGGCCAGGTCTGTGACGTCTACAACCGTTGTATGCTGTCCACGGACGTCACCTACGATGACATAAAGGAAGCCCTCCGCAGCCATTTCAACCGCACTCCCGAAGAATACAGGCGCACGTTCCGCAACGCCCGTCCTGAGCAGTTTGAGCTGCCCAACCAGTTCTCCAAACGTCTCATCCGTCACTTCGACGATTGGCTCATGGCGGAAAAAGTCACCACATACGAACAACTTCGTGACTTGTTTCTCATTGAACAAATTATGAAGTGCTACAGCTACGAAGAGCGAGTTTTTGTACGGCAATGCAATAGCAACACATGGGAGTCAGTAGTCTCCAACTTGCAGTCTTACACTGCAGCGCGTTCATTAAGCGGCAAGGCCAAAACCAAGACAGCAACGACGGACAAGGCTCGACAGCAATCTACGTCATCATCTTCTCCTACTTCCAACGTCGAACAAGGACAAATTAAGCTACAAGCACCCCAAGGCCAACAACAGCAGCAACAGCAGCAGCAGCAGCTACAGCAGCATCGACAACACCCCGTGATCTGTTTCAAGTGTAAGCAGCCAGGCCACACATCAAGGCATTGCAAAACCACACCAAGCGGAGCATGCGTGCAGCACAATTTAATCCACACTACACGTGCGGACAATGATATGGCGATGCCCGTCCTGCCAGGCTGCGTGGAGGGGCGAGTGTGCCAAGTGCTGCGTGACACTGGATGTGGCTGCATCATCGTCCAGAGGTCCCTCGTGCCCGACCACTGCATGTCTGCCATCACTCAGAAACTAATGCTCATTGACGGCCAAGTGAAAGCCTTTCCCACTGCTCGGGTGCATGTTCAATCTCCTTTTCTTCAAGGTGAAGTTGATGTAGTTGTCATGGATACCCCGTTGTACCCATGCATCATCGGAAATGTGGACGGAGTTGCTGCATCTGATATCTTTCAGAGAGAGCGAGTCTTGTCGCCGTCGAGATCCACTCGACACGAGAAGGATGCAGGTCGGGAGTGCCCGCCGGTCCACGGCAAACGTACTTGCCAGGATGACATCCCGTCATCGCCTACAGTCATCAATCTGATGATGGCCGCTGTGCCACCCAGTCGTAAGGAAGCTGACGCTCTGACAGCAACTGACTCGGCAGCCAGCGGCGTGGAAGGGAGCGCTCAGCAACCGACCACGGAACCTACCCCCCAGGTTCATCCACAAGATTCTTTCAACATTCAGCAGGCAGCGGCGGTGACGCGCGCCCAAGACGCTTCCGCCAAACTCCCTTCGAGAGTGAAACCGCTGACAACCGTCGGAATGATTGGCGTAAACACGAATCGCCAGAATTTGATTGCAGCACAGAATTCTGACCCAACATTAGCCAAGTCAAGGGAACTGGCTAAAAAGCTGTCAGTCATGGATCACCGTTACGGTCAATCCAAGTTCTTCCTTCAAGATGGCATTCTTATGCGCTCCTACGAGGAGTACAATATGCCTGGACAAATCTACACACAGATTGTTTTGCCCACATCCATGCGTCCCGAAGTGTTGAAACTCGCGCATGAAGGTTTGCTCTCCGGGCATCTTGGGGCAGACAAGACTTTCAACCGCATTCTCCCTCACTTCTTCTGGCCCGCCATGCGCGCTGACGTAAAGAGACACTGCCAATCGTGTGACAATTGTCAAAGATCCATTCCCAAAGGCAAGGTGCCACCGGTGCCCCTTGGTGATGTGCCACTCGTCGGCGAACCGTTCAGCCGAGTCGGCGTTGACATCGTTGGCCCCCTCGAGCGCACGACGTCGGGTAAGAAGTACATTCTCACTCTAGTTGATTATGCTACACGCTATCCTGAAGCCGTTGCGTTGCCCAACATCACCACGGAGACAGTCGCCGAGGCCCTAATCAGCATCTTTTCTCGGTGTGGTTGCCCTAAGACATTGCACTCCGACAGGGGAAGTCAGTTCACATCCGAGATGATGGCCGAAGTTTGCCGCCTCCTCAACGTGAACCAGTCTTTCACCACGGCTTATCACCCTCAGGCCAACGGCTTGACCGAAAAGATGAACGGCACATTGAAGGAGATGTTGCGACGCATGTGCGCTGAGCGCCCAAAGGATTGGGACAGATATCTGGACCCCCTGTTGTTCGCCTATCGGGAAGTACCGAATACTTCGACACAATTCTCACCGTTTGAATTGCTGTTTGGCCGCACTGTCAGAGGTCCCATGGCTGTCCTACGTGAATCCCTTGAAGAAGAGGAAATTCCCGAAGAAGTTAAAACCAGCTACGAATACGTGTTTGATCTCCGAAATCGGCTGGAAGACACATGCAAAGCAGCACAAGACAACCTGGCGAAATCTAAGGTCAGGTACAAGAAATACTTTGATGTCAAAGCCAAGGACAGGCAGTTCGCTGAGGGCGATACAGTGCTACTGTTACTCCCAACAGAGCACTCTAAGTTGTCCATGCAGTGGCGCGGGCCGTACCAGGTGATAGCCAAAATTGGCCAGTGCGACTACCGTATCAACAAGGATGGTGTGGAAAAGATTTTTCATGCTAACATGATGAAAAAGTATTTGTCACGAGACGCAAATACAACCCCGACAAGTGCCGATGGCAACGTGCCCGTTGCAACATCCCCACACCCTGTCCCCATCGATCAGCCGTCGACGAGCACCATCCGCAACGCATTCTGTGCAGCATTACCGTGCGCCACGGCTGCTGTCATTCACGAAGATTCTGATGACGTCATACCTACACTGGATCTACGCCCAGCCAGTGCAGTCCCTACCCTCGATATTAACCCCAGCTTGTCCTCTAAACAAAAAGAGGAAATTGGCCAGTTGTTGTCGGACTTTCCTGATCGTCTCAGCCATGTTCCCGGGCGTACGAACCTTGAAAACCACAACATCGAGCTTACCAGCGATGTTCCGGTGAGAAGTCGTTGCTACCACACTCCCTATGCTATGCGTCAGGTCATTGACAAGGAAATTGAAACTATGCTTGAAATGGACATAATAGAACCATCCAAATCGGCCTATGCATCCCCAATTGTGCTCGTTGTCAAGAAGGACGGTACATACCGGTTCTGTTCTGATTTTAGAAGGGTCAATTCTTTGACAAAATTTCACGCTGAACCGGTAGCTGACACACAACACTTGTTTATCAAGCTTCAAAGTGCAAATTTCCTGTCCAAAATTGATCTGACCAAAGGCTACTGGCAAGTGCCCGTGGCCGAGCAAGACAGACACAAAACGGCTTTCATTACCCATAGCGGCCTCTGGCAGTGGAAGGTGATGCCGTTTGGCCTAGTCAACTCGGGAGCCACGTTTTGCAAGATGATGAAAAAGCTACTTGCGGGCATTGATCACGTCCAGCACTTCATCGACGATATGGTTGTCGGCACGGAAGACTGGGCTACACATATGCAGACTCTACGGGCAGTCTTCCAACGACTCCGGCAGCACAACCTCACAGTTAAGCCTGAGAAATGTCAGTTCGGCTACCACGAGCTGGAGTTCCTTGGCCACGTCGTCGGCAAAGGCACGCTGCAGACCGAACAGAAGAAAATCGACAAGCTGAACAGCCTGGCCAGACCCAGCAACAAGAAAGAGCTCCGCTCTTTCCTAGGTCTGGTAGGCTACTACCAACGCTTTGTGCCCAACTTCGCTGCTGTGGCTGCGCCTCTGACGGATGCACTCACAAAAGGCGCGCCGTCTGACCTCACCTGGGACGTCGACATGACCACTGCCTATGAGCAGCTGAAGCACAAAGTCGCCACAGCGCCGGTGTTACACATCGCCGATGTGTCGAAGACTTTCACACTGAGAACAGATGCCTCGGACCGAGGTATCGGAGGCCTTCTTCTTCAAGAGCACGACGGCATCCTTTTCCCGGTTGAATTCATCAGCCGCAAACTCAAACCTGCAGAGAAGCGCTACGCGGTCATTGAGCGCGAGTGTCTGGCGCTTGTGTGGTCTATCCAGAAGTTGCAGCCCTATCTGTACGGCAAGCCCTTTACCGTGCAGACTGACCACAGTCCCTTGGCCTTTCTCCATCGCGCCAAGCTGGAGAACGCACGACTGATGAGATGGGCACTTCTCTTGCAACAGTACCAGTTCCACATTGAAGCCATCAAGGGTGCGGACAACGTTGGAGCAGATTTTTTGAGCCGATGCCTACCTGTTGTTTGATAACACGGACATGCTCCGCCCTATTAGACGCTTGAACTCATAGCATTATCTATTCTCATGATGTCCGTTTCCAGACGGCACATTGATAACTTTTCTGTATTTTTGACAACGGACAATCCGAACTCTTTCGTCGGTATTTTATCATAATTTACGCTGGACTTTGTTCTTAAGTTACATGATTTTCATCTGTTTGCAGTTTTCTTGTTATAGCTTTATTATGATTGTGTATGTCTACACTTTCCCACCACCCGCCCGAACTTCAGCCCCGGGGGTGTCAGCAGATTCAGCTGCTGTGTAGACCTTCATTCTTCCTTTGGTTTGATTTTTGTATTTTTGATTAGGCATTCCACCTTGTTTTCTGTCTGGGATCTTTCTTCATTTGTTTCATTCTTGCGTCATTGCATGTTATTGACGTCACCGTGTGCGTGTTTCCTGTGTGGATTACGTCAAGATTTAGTCGTTGGTTTGTACTTGGTCAAGCCGCCATCGCCATCTTTTCAGTTCTTCATATTTGTTTTAGTCTTCAGTCTAATCTACGTGTTAGTTTTAGTTCTTTTTGATCAGCACGTGTGCCTTTAGTTCAGCTAGTAATTTATCAGTGTAGTTTTAATAAAAGTTGAGTTTTTATTCCGTGATTCATCGTCTTCTGATTTCTTCGTCCGTAGATTTAGTTTCGACCTTCATCTTCACCTCTAGAACTACACCCGTGTGCCTGTATATGTATATGTTTGTGACACTATCCATACGCTTCGATCGATAGTAAACAACCAATTCTCGAAAATTCTCAAATAATATCGAGCAACTAAAAACACCAACGTTATACAAAGCTTCTTCTAACAACAACGCAAAATCAAATCAAAGATAAACACACTCTATCACTGCATGCGTTGCAAAATAAAACGAACAGATCTATCGCGCGCGCTTCACACATAATTATAATATCGTGCGCATTTCACACGAACCATCATGCGCGTTTCAACGTAACAGTGGAGCTGCAGAAGGCGCTAATTGTCCTAAAGCCCCAGGCATCCTACTGATTCACCAGGCCCACACGTCATTGCTGCTTAAAACAAAACACAAAATACAAACATTATATTTTATTAAACAAAGTTGAAAATGTTGTTCATGACACTACAGTTTTCTTATGAAAAATTTCAAAATCTCTCTCTCACTCACTCTTTATCTCATTCTCACTCTCACTCTCTATCTATCTATCTATCTATCTATCTATCTATCTATCTATCTATCTATCTATCTATCTATCTATCTATCTATCTATCTATCTATCTATCTATCTATCTATCTATCTATCTATCTATCTATCTGTCTGTCTGTCTGTCTGTCTGTCTGTCTGTCTGTCTGTCTGTCTGTCTACCTGTCTGTCTGTCTGTCTGTCTGTCTACCTACCTACCTACCTACCTACCTACCTACCTACCTATCTATCTATCTATCTATCTATCTATCTATCTATCTATCTATCTATCTATCTATCTATCTATCTATCTATCTATCTATCTATCTATCTATCTATCTATCTATCTTTTAGTGCAATGCAAAAGCAGTGTATCAAGCACTGATCTGACCTGTGGTAGTAATGACTGCATAAAGTGTGGATGATGTGTCAACATTATTAGGCCAATAAACTACCAGTTACCGCATAATGTGTTAATGGTGTGTCAACATTATTAGGCCAATAAACTACCAGTTACCGCATAATGTGTGAATGGTGTGTCAACATTATTAGGCCAATAAACTATCAGTTACTGCATAATGTGTGAATGATGTGACAACATTATTAGGCCAATAAACTACCAGTTACTGCATAATGTGTGAGTGATGTATCAACATTATTAGGCCACTAAAATACCAGTTACTGCATAATGTGTGAATGATGTGTCAACATTAGTTACTGCATAATGTGTGAATGATGTGTCAGCATTATTAGGCCAATAAACTAGCAGTTACTGCATAATGTGTGAGTGATGTGTCAACATTATTAGGCCAATAAACTAGCAGTTACTGCATAATGTGTGAGTGATGTGTCAACATTATTAGGCCAATAAACTAGCAGTTACTGCATATTGTGTGAGTGATGTGTCAACATTATTAGGCCAATAAACTAGCAGTTGCTGCATAATGTGTGAGTGATGTGTCAACATTATTAGGGCAGTAAACAAACAATTGAGCACCTGTGTTTTATTGACAGTATAGTTCTCCAGTGTTCTCCAGTGTTCTCCATTCCCTGCCTTTCCTCACCCTCCACAGTCAGTTGGATTTGACAGAGGTAACGGTGTTTTTAGAACAGGATTGACTTAGAATTAGGATTTGACTGACGTAACGGTGTTTTTAGAACAGGACTGACTTGGAATTAGGATTTGACTGACGTAACGGTGTTTTTAGAACAGGATTGATTTGGAATTAGGATTTGACAGACGTAACGGTGTTTTTATAACAGGATTGACTTGGAATTAGGATTTGACAGACGTAACAGTGTTTTTAGAACAGGATTGACTTGTAATTAGGATTTGACAGGCGTAACGGTGTTTTTAGAACAGGATTGACTTGGAATTAGGATTTGACAGACGTAACGGTGTTTTTAGAACAGGATTGACTTGGAATTAGGATTTGACAGACGCAACAGTGTTTTTAGAACAGGATTGACTTGGAATTAGGATTTGACAGGCGTAACGGTGTTTTTAAAACAGGATTGACTTGGAATTAAGATTTGATCGGCGGGGTCATTTGTTGAAGAACCCATTTTCTGTAACGTCTGTTTCTTCTGTTTTGTATTAGAAGAGCAGATACATTCCAGAGCAAGTTAACAAACGAACTGAACATTACAATTCCGACTCCAGCAAACATCATGATACTCAAATGCTGAAATGTTTTGAAACAAAAGACAGTTATTTGTCCACATTTAGTTTACACCACCATGTAGGAAGTCCTGAACATTGTAGTCACCATGTGGGAAGTCCTGAACATTGTAATCACCATGTAGGAAGTACTGAACACTGTAGTCACCATGTAGAGAGTCCTGAACACTAGTCACAATGTAGAAAGTACTGAACATTGTAGCCACCATGTAAAAAGTACTGAACATTGTAGCCACTATGTAGGAAGTCCTGAACACTTTCGCTACCATGTAGAAAGTACTGAACATTGTAGCCTTCATGTAGGAAGTCCTGAACATTGTAGCCACCATGTAGGAAGTACTGAACAGTGTAGCCTCCATGTAGGAAGTACTGAACATTGTAGCCATTATGTAGGAAGTCCTGAACACGTTAGCGACCATGTAGAAAGTACTGAACATTGTAGCCATTGTGTAGGAAGTCCTGAACACGTTAGCCACCATGTAGAAAGTACTGAACATTGTAGCCACTATGTAGGAAGTCCTGAACACTTTAGCGACCATGTAGAAAGTACTGAACATTGTAGCCACCATGTAGGAAGTCCTGAACACGTTAGTCACCATGTAGAAAGTACAGAACATTGTAGCCACTATGTAGGAAGTCCTGAAAACTTTAGCCACCATGTAGGAAGTACTGAACATTGTAGCCACCAAGCATAGTACTTTATCATAAGCACAGGCTTAACCTGCCTTGACAGTACACTGCTGAACATGGATGATGAGAAAGCACAAATAAAGCACTACAGACAAACAATATTGATTACAACAAAGAAAGACTAGGTTGCTAATGTGGAGAAAGTCAACAGCAAGTTTCAAAGACTTGCCAGACGTTTGATCAAATGGTAAGATTTGATGTCTAAATAATTTGTAACGATGTTGTGGAAATGCTAGAAAATAGCTTCTTATACTTTTCTGTATGCTTTGAGAAAAACCATGACAGCTTACGTTAATTTACAATGGTAGTTTTCTCACCCATTCAAATATAACATTGCACTTTTCTTTTGTGGCACAAAACTTATCTGGTAGCTAATAATGATATATAAGTTTTATGTAATATTATTTGTCTGTTATAGATCTTTTAACATGAGTCTTAGTTGTTCTAAGTTCAACTGCCCAAAGTCATCCTTGTTTATTGCACTGGGTCTCCTGTGTTAATAATAATAATAATAATTACTGTATTTATAATGCGCTTATCTTATAATAATTATAACTCTAAGCGCGCACTCACAACTCACGCACGCATGTGCACGCTTTAGACAATGACACATGTAACAATTACGCAAAAAATACATTCACTCAAATATACTCATACCACAAACAGACCAGACACTATATGTAAGAGACAGCTGGCGATGGGGTGCGTAGTGAGGTCATAGTGTTAGAACTGCTTGAAAAGGTAAGTTTTGAGGGCAGACTGGAAGGAGGTGGGAGAGGGTTTCTGACGGAGAGAGAGTGGAAGAGTATTCCAGATGGATGGGCCGTAGACAGAGAAGGAGCGGGACCCGAACGTGCTGAGTTTGGAGCGAGGAATGCGGAGGCGGAGAGGGTCGGAGGCAGAGCGAAGAGAGCGAGAGGGAATGTATGGGTGAAGTAAGTCAGAGAGATAGAGAGGAGCGGAGTTGTTGAGGGACTTGTAGCAGAGAGACAAGGTCTTGTATTGAATGCGTTGGGAGATGGGAAGCCAGTGTAGGGCTTTGAGCAAGGGAGTGACGTGGTCAGATTTCTTCTTTCTGAGGACGAGGCGGGCAGTATTGTTTTGAACGCGTTGGAGAGGGAGAGTGGTGGAGCGGGGAAGGCCGGAAAGAAGGGAGTTGCAATAGTCGATGCGAGACAGGATGAGGGAGACAGCAAGTTTGGTGGCAGCTTCAGTGGTGAGGTATTTTCTGATCTGACTGATTCGACGGAGGTGGAAGTAGCAGGCCCGGGCGGTTGCAGAGACAAAGCTAGTCATTGAGAGAGAAGAGTCAAGGATAACGCCAAGGTTCTTGGCAGAGTCGGAGAGAGGGATAGAGGTACCGTCAAGCTGAAGATGGAGAGAGGAGGGGAGCTGAGGGAGTTTCTGGCGTGTGCCTACCAGCATGGCTTCCGTTTTGTCGTCGTTCAGTTTAAGTTTGTTTGCTGTCATCCAGTCCTTCACGTCTTCACAGCAGTCGGCCGTGCGAGTCAGGAGTGCCTGAATGTTGTCAGGTTTGTCTTTGTCTTGTAGTTGTGAGTCGTCAGCATAGAAGTGGTGGTTTATGTGATGAGACTGGATGATGTTGGTCAGAGGGGAGGTGTAGACATGTAGGAAAAACGTCCACACAAGTAATAGGTGTCTGGCCTATATAGGACTTGTTTATTGCACTGGGTCTCCTTTGTTGACATGTAGGAAAAACGTCCACACAAGTAACAGGTGTCTGGCCTATATAGGACTTGTTTATTGCACTGGGTCTCCTGTGTTGACATGTAGGAAAAACGTCCACACAAGTAATAGGTGTCTGGCCTATATAGGACTTGTTTATTGCACTGGGTCTCCTGTGTTGACATGTAGGAAAAACGTCCACGCAAGTAATAGGTGTCTGGCCTATATAGGACTTGTTTATTGCACTGGGTCTCCTGTGTTGACATGTAGGAAAAACGTCCACGCAAGTAATAGGTGTCTGACCTATATAGTACTTGTTTATTGCACTGGGTCTCCTGTGTTGACATGTAGGAAAAACGTCCACACAAGTAACAGGTGTCTGGCCTATATAGGACTTGTTTATTGCACTGGGTCTCCTGTGTTGACATGTAGGAAAAACGTCCACACAAGTAACAGGTGTCTGGCCTATATAGGACTTGTTTATTGCACTGGGTCTCCTGTGTTGACATGTAGGAAAAAACGTCCACACAAGTAACAGGTGTCTGGCCTATATAGGACTTGTTTATTGCACTGGGTCTCCTGTGTTGACATGTAGGAAAAACGTCCA
Organism: Oncomelania hupensis; assembly: GCA_036898135.1. NCBI lineage: Eukaryota > Metazoa > Mollusca > Gastropoda > Littorinimorpha > Pomatiopsidae > Oncomelania > Oncomelania hupensis. The sequence goes on from CM072517.1 coordinate 74,247,462, forward strand.
CACAAGTAATAGGTGTCTGGCCTATATAGGACTGGAGTTTATTGATAGAGTCTTGGGTATAATCCTTATTAGGCCCTAGCCTCTGAGGAACAGGCCTATCTCCCCTTCTCTGCTGCCAGTGATTGGTATTTGTGGATGTGTGCTATAAATACAGATGGCATCAGTTAGGTATGCAGGCTAATGTTGCAGGCAGTGCTGTCAAGTGTCAGTATGATGCAGGTTAATGTTGCAGTCAGTGCTGTCAAGTGTCAGTATGAGGAAGGCTCATGTTGCAGGCAGTGCTGTCAAGTGTCAGTATGAGGAAGGCTCATGTTGCAGGCAGTGCTGTCAAGTGTCAGTATGATGCAGGTTAATGTTGCAGTCAGTGCTGTCAGGTGTCATTATGATGCAGGTTAATGTTGCAGTCAGTGCTGTCAAGTGTCAGTAGGAGGAATGCTAATGTTGCAGTCAGTGCTGTCAGGTGTCAGTATGATGCAGGTTAATGTTGCAGTCAGTGCTGTCAAGTGTCAGCATGATGCAGGTTAATGTTGTAGTCAGTGCTGTCAAGTGTCAGCATGATGCAGGTTAATGTTGCAGTCAGTGCTGTCAAGTGTCAGTATGATGCAGGTTAATGTTGCAGTCAGTGCTGTCAAGTGTCAGTATGATGCAGGTTAATGTTGCAGTCAGTGCTGTCAAGTGTCAGTATGATGCAGGTTAATGTTGCAGTCAGTGCTGTCAAGTGTCAGTATGATGCAGGTTAATGTTGCAGGCAGTGCTGTCAAGTGTCAGTATGATGCAGGTTAATGTTGCAGGCAGTGCTGTCAAGTGTCAGTATGATGCAGGCTAATGTTGCAGTAAGTGCTGTCAAGTGTCACTATGAGGAAGGCTAATGTTGCAGGCAGTGCTGTCAAGTGTCAGCGTCAGTATGATGCAGGTTAATGTTGCAGTCAGTGCTGTCAAGTGTCAGTATGATGCAGGCTAATGTTGCAGTCAGTGCTGTCAAGTGTCAGTATGAGGAAGGCTAATGTTGCAGTCAGTGCTGTCAAGTTTCACTATGAGGAAGGCTAATGTTGCAGGCAGTGCTGTCAAGTTTCACTATGAGGAAGGCTAATGTTGCAGGCAGTGCTGTCAAGTTTCACTATGAGGAAGGTTAATGTTGCAGTCAGTGCTGTCAAGTGTCAGCATCAGTATAATGCAGGTTAATGTTGCAGTCAGTGCTGTCAAGTGTCAGTATGAGGAAGTGGGTATACTCATTATTCATGTTTTTATTGTTTTTCTTCAGTCACTATATTAAGTAGTTATTCATTGAATCGACATTGTCCTTCCAGTCGGTACATCTGACAACACATAGATTATTACTCAGGCAGCTGCAGTTTTATTATTGCTTCTGTTTGTTTATACATATATTGTATGATTTATATATTTATTTTTATTCATTTTGTTGATGCCTTTATATTACCAACATTATGCACTGTATTTTTTTGCAATAGTTTTCTGCTTTTGATGTGATTATTTTGTTTACTTAAACCTATGTGACATATGACAGGACCTAATTATTTGGTAACTACATACATGACTCTGTATCCTTCATTTTCTTTAAGTGTGGTAGCAACAGTTGTCTCCTTTTGGTGAATAGATGCTCTGTTAACTAAACCCACTTCTTATGTCACAAGCATTGACACTTGGTTTATCTCTCTCCGTTCATTATCTTTCATGTTCTTGAGAACTAGGGTTGTCTTGAAAATGATAGTGTTCATCATTTGATGTCTACCATGAGCATCATTGTATATTCTTACAAACCAGCTACAGTGAGAAACAGCTAACCAGGAAAAGGCTTCTGGCATTGAAAATGTGAAGTACTTGACTCTTATTTTTGGGGAACAATCTTAAGTCTTGTGAGCATAATGAAGTACTGTCAGACTTTATGTGTGTCATATCAAGTTTTGGTTCCAATATTTTATTCAAAGAATTATGAGATTACAATGAACATTTTAATCATTTATGATGAGTTTATGATGTATCATATTTGGGATGAGGTAAGTGCCGCAGCATGAGTGTGTGAATAGTTTGGTACTAGTTTGATACACCTTTCATTGATACAAGCACACTGTACAGCAGTTGTGCCAAACAATCTAAGTTTTGCAAGTGTTTACCTTGTGGACATATTGTGGCCATAACAGCTATCAATAATTTGTGTGTATGTAATTTCAGGTCACCTGCCGCACAGTACAGAAACACAAGGGCGTTGGATGAAGGAGAGTTGATAGCAGAACAACTTGGTATGTTTTGTTTTGTTTGCTATTTACTCTTCAGCACAATTTAAGAATTTTTGGAGTGGTTGATAATTTGAATATTGCCACAGTGGTTTATCGTGTCTTCTTCTTAACCTTCTTCTCCTTCTCCTTTCTTCTTCTTCTTCTTCTTCTTCTTCTTCTTCTTCTTCTTCTTCTTCTTCTTCTTCTTCTTCTTCTTCTTCTTCTTCTTCTTCTCCTCCTTCTCCTTTCTTCTTCTTCTTCTTCTTCTTCTTCTTCTTCTTCTTCTTCTTCTTCTTCTTCTTCTTCTTCTTCTTCTTCCTCTTCCTTTTCTTCTTGTATGCTGCTACACAGTCAGTCCAGAGTCCTTGTGAAAAGTGCTGTTGTGTTTTGCAGTTGTTGCCAGCAAACTGAATGTTTGTTCCACTGTTCCTGCCTGATGGCTTGGTTGTACAATATGGTCATTTGCACTTTCAACTAAATTAGTTTTTTGTTTTAAAAAAAAACAAACGATATATGAACACTGCATTTAATATTTAGAAGAGAATTTGTCAAGTGATAGAAAAATCAAAAGGTAAAGTTGTAAAAATGAAGAGGGTAATATGCTGAAAAACCTGTGAGTTTTACTAGAAAATTAGTTTAGTTTTCTGTTATGGACAGGTCGGGGTGGATTCTTTCAACAAACTGCTACCAGAGCCAGTCTGCCGATGGAGCGATCGTCCAACCACCAGTCTGTGGACCGCTCTCGCATTTCCACGCATGCAGAAGTTCACTCGGATTCTGATTCCTTTGCAGGCAGCCTGGGAGGTGATGTAGTCAGAGAGCACAGCGCTGATACTCCTAGGATCCCAGTAGAAGAGGTGAGATATATGGCCGGTGTGTTATGAGATGAGATATATGGACTGTGTGATAAGAGGTGAGATGTGTGATAAGAGGTGAGATATATGGCCTGTGTGGTGGTTTGATTGGGATTGTTCTTAATGATCTTATTTGATGTCTTTCAAACCAGTCATTGCACATTACTTATTACCATGTTCTGGTGTTTGTTTGGAATGTTTGGATGATTTTTATTGGAGGACAGAGGAGGGGGGGGGGGGGAGAGGTGGAAAAGGATTGGATTGGTGTGGGTAGTGTAGCCATGTAGTCATGTAGTCATGTAGTCATGTAGTCATGTAGCCATGTAGCCATGTAGCCATGTAGCCATGTAGTCATGTAGTCATGTAGTCATGTAGTCATGTAGTCATGTAGTCATGTAGTCATGTAGCCATGTAGCCATGTAGCCATGTAGTCATGTAGTCATGTAGTCATGTAGTCATGTAGCCATGTAGCCATGTAGTCATGTAGTCATGTAGTCATGTAGCCATGTAGCCATGTAGCCATGTAGTCATGTAGTCATGTAGTCATGTAGCCATGTAGCCATGTAGTCATGTAGTCATGTAGTCATGTAGTCATGTAGCCATGTAGCCATGTAGTCATGTAGTCATGTAGTCATGTAGTCATGTAGCCATGTAGTCATGTAGTCATGTAGTCATGTAGTCATGTAGCCATGTAGTCATGTAGCCATGTAGTCATGTAGTCATGTAGTCATGTAGCCATGTAGTCATGTAGTCATGTAGCCATGTAGTCATGTAGTCATGTAGTCATGTAGTCATGTAGCCATGTAGTCATGTAGTCATGTAGTCATGTAGCCATGTAGTCATGTAGTCATGTAGTCATGTAGTCATGTAGCTTTGTTATTTTGCTGTGACCATTTTTGCCTACTTTGTAACACTGATGATGTTTCCCCTGATATGATGTAGACAGTTTTGTGGTGGTTAGTTTGTGTGTTATTTGTAAAGCGTATCACTATTGTTTGTTAAGTCTGTGGTACAAAATGGTTATGGGACATTGGGAATTATTTTGCATGCCTGGTAGTGTGACACACTGTCAAGGGCTTTGTTTTGGTTATTTCTTATTTGTAGTTTGGTTATGGATGTACATGTGTACATTTTCCCATAACTCATTTTAAAAAAAATACAGATGTTCTTTGTTTAACAATGTTGGCATGCTTGACATGGTTGAAGGACTTTCAGACCTGGTTACCTTCCACTTTTTGCATAAAATCTCCCAATTTTGGAGATAATTTTATGCTTCCGTCTTTCCGTCTTTCCGTAGGCGCCCACAATCATACTTGTTGATTATACTGGCACTATGAGGGCTTTGCACATGTTTAACAAAAGGCCGTTCTCCTAGTTCATGGACAGTCCAGATCTGATTAGTGACAGAGGGATTTGGGAGGTGGGGGGGAGGGGAGGAGTTGTAGTGTTGTTGATTAGCTACCTATTCTGGTCGGTGGGAGGCTCTTGATGCAAAAGCATCAACAGTTTTGGCCTCCACTGCCTCCTGGGGAAGAGCATTCCAGTCTTTTATAGTACGGGGTAGGAAAGAGGATGAACGGTACTCAGTTCGGCAGGTGATGCGGCTAAATTGGCTGTCATGGCTTCTACGCATTAGAAACAAATATTCCGCATTCCCATTTCGCTGGTCTACGCATTGTTTTGATTCGGTGATTTTCGAACCGGTTTCGTATTTTCATGTGACCGAACAATTTTTTTACTTTTTGGATTACCCGAGTGACAAAAATGGCGAAAGGGGAGACAGAGAGAAAACTCCACGAGACAGAAAGTGACGATGACGGTGTCGCCGTCGGTGATGAAAAGAATAAGAAGAAGGCAAAATATCATCAAAGATTCAAGGATGAAGATTCATCTCGCTTTCCAGGAGTTAAGAAGTCCAGAAAAGATGATTCTTATGCATTTTGCAGCCATTGCAACACGGACATTTGCATTTCACACGACTACGACATCAAACGACACATTAACAGTACAGCACACAAGGCAAACGCTGTGGGCAAAGTCAGAAACACATTCAAAGTGACCCTCCGTTTCTTCAACTGGTGGAAGTTGCTGATGTGGACTTGCAGTCGAGTGCCTCCCCTGTTCTTCTGCCACCTGAAGCCACCAAGGATGATGTGATGAACCAATTTGCTGCATACCAGTGCACAGACATCTCTGAGCATAAGGCAGACAGGCTGGACCAGACATGGGCGAACAGTGGAAAAGTTCCAGAGTTCAAAGAACTGTCTTTTGTCATGAGAGGAATTTTGGTCATACCCCACAGTTCAGCTCACTGTGAGCGTGTATTCTCTTGTGTGAGAAAGAACAAGACTCCCCAAAGAGCTTCACTCTCACAAGAGACACTAAAAAGCCTTCTTATTCTGAAGAACAAAGATGCTGTGCAGTTAAGAAAATGAGCAAAGGAGCCTTGAAGCAGGTCAAATCAGCGTATGCTGAGGAGCTGAACAAATATAAATGAACTTGCTGCCAATCCTCTTCTGTTTGACATTTTCTGCAAGAAAGCTGTTTTTCTTCAAAGAACAATTTTGAGTGCTTGTGAAATTTTACAGGACAGGACTACACAGAAATGATTTGCCAGATTACAAAAATAACACAGAACGGTCAAGATTTTCAGCACAAATTTTCTGGAAAAAAACAGGCGGACAAATTTTCTTCTTTTTTTTTCAAGTATATTCATTTTATTGACATTCTATTCTTTTATGGCCATTTGCAAATGATAAAGCACACAAGATAAAAATAACTTATGGAATCGTTTCCTTATTTTTCGTTGCAATCTTACACATTCTGGTTCAAATCTTACACATTTTGGTAACCAGTTATACACATTGGAGCAGTCAGGGGTAACCAGGTCTGGGCTTTTGTTGTTGTGTCAGTGTTAACAATGGCATTGTGTCAGTGATAACCATGTTGGCATGCTTGACATGGTTGAAGGGCTTTTGTTGTTGTGTCAGTGTTAACAATGGCATTGTGTCAGTGATAACCATGTTGGCATGCTTGACATGGTTGAAGGGCTTTTGTTGTAGTGTCAGTGTTAACAATGGCATTGTGTCAGTGATAACCATGTTGGCATGCTTGACATGGTTGAAGGGCTTTTGTTGTAGTGTCAGTGTTAACAATGGCATTGTGTCAGTGATAACCATGTTGCAAGTTTCCCTTTTCCTAGTAACAAATGTGTTCTGCGTACATTGTTTGCTTTCTATGGTTTTGGTTGAAGCGGTTTTGTTTTGTTTGCATGCAGCCTTCCTTTCCTGGCAACCTAATCCTTCCAACCACCACCACCGCTAACACCACTGCCACCACCACCCCCACCCTCCTTCCTGATGTTAACACACACAACAGTCCTTTCCATGCACCTTATCGTTATTCACAAGAACTGACCACTGTGTCCAACACCGTACAGACGCCCTTTGACCTCTTTGACCTGCCTGACAACCTCCTTGTGCACAGTCCTCAGTCTTTTTCTCCCCCACCACCATCACCTTCTATGTTGACCTCCCCATTGTCCTTTGACCCCCTGATCCCATCATCATTTGTCCCCCTCTTGCCCGAAGAGCTGGGTGACCCTGTTCTTGCTGCCTTACGCAGACCCATCTACCCTCTGGACAGTCCTCCCTGGATTCCGCCCAGCTACACCAATATTGGAACACAAGACCTTGAAGTAAACACTGTTGACCTTGATCATAGTGACCTTGATAGAAAGGGCTTTCTTGAAAGAAGAAATGTTAATGTTAGCAAACATGACGTTGAAGACAGGAGTCCAGAGCCTGCTGTGGCACTGAACAGTCACAGCATTGGCTCTGACAGTGACATTGAACAAAAACGTGCTGACCTTGACAACAATAGTACTGAACTTGAAGAGGGTGCCCTTGAAAGAAAGCAGCCCGACCTTGACAGGGATGATCTAATGGGTGATGGTGGTGTGGGTGATGGAGATGGGGAGAGTGGTGCTAGTGGCTCTGATGCTTTGCTTTGTGATGATCATTCTAACGATGATGACCAAGGCGCAAACAGCCACAATAATACTGGGGAGAGGTCTGACTTTATTCTGGTTAGTGTCACCATGACAGGCTCCAATGGCAAGCCTGTGCCTTACAGTCACTACAAGTCAGCCAGTACTAGTGGCCAATCCCCTCACACAGTGGACAATTCCAACATAGTCACAGAAGATGCAGTGGCAGAAAGTCAAAGGTCACATTCATCGCCTGAAGAACGCCGATCTTTTGCGCCTGTCTTTGTGCCTCCTCCTCCTCCTCCTTATTCTCCTCCTTCCTCTCCTACTCCTCCTTCTTCTCCTCCATCATCTTCATCACATGTCCCACCTTCCCCTCCCCTTCCCCCCAGTGGTGAGTCCTCTGTCCACCATGTGCCAAAGTGTGGGAAATCATCCACCATTTCCACTCAGACCCCTCCACCTGACGTTGGCGATGGGCCATTCTCTGTCTTCAGTGAAGTGGATGAGGATGAAGACATAGAGGGCGCACATAGTCAGCATCTGGAGGGTTTATCCAGCCATAAAACCTCTTTGAAGAGTGGAGCCGAAGAGGTACAGAGTTTGGGGAAAGTTGTAGACACGGGTATAGGGAGACCTGATAGGGCAGAGTCGCTGTTGAAATTGACTGAGGCTATAGACGTCATCAGTGAGGAAGAAGAAGAAAATGTTAAAGAGAACCAAATCAAAGAAAGAAAAGAAGAATGGAGCAGAACGAAGGGATTGGTCGGTGAAAATAGAGAGTTTGGTGTTGGTGAAAATAGAGAGTTTGGTGTTGGTGAAAATAGAGAGTTTGGTGTTGGTGAAAATAGAGAGTTTGGTGTTGAAGACAGTTTCAGTCAACCATTGACAAGTTCGGAAGTTTGGGCTGATGTTCATGGCCCTTTCTCCTCTACTGTAGATGAATTTGGAGCACACACTTTACCCCAAGATGTGCAACATTTGCCCCCACCTCCACCATTTTTCTTTAAAGAAGGCGCAACAGAGGAGTTCAATGACACTACAGGCAGTGGTCCCAACTTTGATGAGACCCTTCCCTCTCCTCCCCCTTCACCACCCATCATTGCCAGTACAGCTCTTTCTCCTTACCTCACTCCCCTGTCCACTCTTTCCCCGCCTCTTCCCCTGGCTGTGGGCCTGGGTGGTGCAGCAGCGGTGCTGGCAGCAAGGAGAGAGACTCGTCAACAAAACTCACCTCGGTTGTTGGGTCCCGCCCAGCCTGCTTTCTGGCCGTCCAGCTCTTTGTCACACCCCCAGCTTGCCGCCTGGGTATGGTTCTAGTGTAGATGTATATGTTAGTGTTGTGTGGGTATGGTTCTAGTGTAGATGTATATGTTAGTGTTGTGTGGGTATGGTTCTAGTGTAGATGTATATGTTAGTGTTGTGTGGGTATGGTTCTAGTGTAGATGTATATGTTAGTGTTGTGTGGGTATGGTTCTAGTGTAGATGTATATGTTAGTGTTGTGTGGGTATGTTACTAGTGTAGATGTATATGTTAGTGTTGTGTGGGTATGTTACTAGTGTAGATATATATGTTAGTGTTGTGTGGGTATGTTACTAGTGTAGATATATATGTTAGTGTTGTGTGGGTATGGTTCTAGTGTAGATATATATGTTAGTGTTGTGTGGGTATGGTTCTAGTGTAGATGTATATGTTAGTGTTGTGTGGGTATGTTACTAGTGTAGATGTATATGTTAGTGTTGTGTGGGTATGTTACTAGTGTAGATGTATATGTTAGTGTTGTGTGGGTATGTTACTAGTGTAGATATATATGTTAGTGTTGTGTGGGTATGGTTCTAGTGTAGATATATATGTTAGTGTTGTGTGGGTATGGTTCTAGTGTAGATATATATGTTAGTGTTGTGTGGGTATGGTTCTAGTGTAGATATATATGTTAGTGTTGTGTGGGTATGGTTCTAGTGTAGATGTATATGTTAGTGTTGTGTGGGTATGTTACTAGTGTAAATGTATATGTTAGTGTTGTGTGGGTATGGTTCTAGTGTAGATGTATATGTTAGTGTTGTGTGGGTATGGTTCTAGTGTAGATATATATGTTAGTGTTGTGTGGGTATGGTTCTAGTGTAGATGTATATGTTAGTGTTGTGTGGGTATGTTACTAGTGTAGATGTATATGTTAGTGTTGTGTGGGTATGTTACTAGTGTAGATATATATGTTAGTGTTGTGTGGGTATGGTTCTAGTGTAGATGTATATGTTAGTGTTGTGTGGGTATGGTTCTAGTGTAGATGTATATGTTAGTGTTGTGTGGGTATGGTTCTAGTGTAGATGTATATGTTAGTGTTGTGTGGGTATGTTACTAGTGTAGATGTATATGTTAGTGTTGTGTAGGTATGTTACTAGTGTAGATATATATGTTAGAGTTGTGTGGGTATGGTTCTAGTGTAGATGTATATGTTAGTGTTGTGTGGGTATGTTACTAGTGTAGATGTATATGTTAGTGTTGTGTGGGTATGTTACTAGTGTAGATATATATGTTAGTGTTGTGTGGGTATGTTACTAGTGTAGATGTATATGTTAGTGTTGTGTGGGTATGTTACTAGTGTAGATATATATGTTAGTGTTGTGTGGGTATGTTACTAGTGTAGATATATATGTTAGTGTTGTGTGGGTATGTTACTAGTGTAGATATATATGTTAGTGTTGTGTGGGTATGTTACTAGTGTAGATATATATGTTAGTGTTGTGTGGGTATGGTTCTAGTGTAGATGTATATGTTAGTGTTGTGTGGGTATGTTACTAGTGTAGATATATATGTTAGTGTTGTGTGGGTATGTTACTAGTGTAGATGTATATGTTAGTGTTGTGTGAGTATGTTACTAGTGTAGATATATGTTAGTGTTGTGTGGGTATGTTACTAGTGTAGATGTATATGTTAGTGTTGTGTGAGTATGTTACTAGTGTAGATATATATGTTAGTGTTGTGTGGGTATGTTACTAGTGTAGATATGTATATGTTAGTATTGTGTGGATATGTTACTAGTGTAGATGTTTATGTTAGTGTTATGTGGATATGATACTAGTGTAGATATATATGTTAGTGTTGTGTGGATATGATACTAGTGTAGATATATATGTTAGTGTTGTGTGGATATGTTACTAGTGTAGATGTATTCAATTCAATTCAATTTAACACATCTTTATTACCACAGGAATGGAAATATTGTACAAGTCTCATCACATTATGTTATATAATGGCTCCACACATCAAGACAGTTATAATGAACAATAATAAGACACAGACTAATATAAGAGGTTCAGAAAGCATAGAATCCGTACGCACATCATCCGTACATAATTTAACTATGCATTGATTGAGCGAACGCCTCTTGCAGGTAAAAATATTACAGGTAAGAAGTAGGACTACAGAATAGGCACTATTATCTCAGTCGTAAAAGCCTCGCGCAGTTACAACACACTCACGCCCTACATTTGCCCACTCATCACTGCAGCCGTGCACTCATCCACACAGAACACATCATTAGCAACTATAACAACGAGATAAAAAATACCAAACAGTCCTTGACAAATAAGGTAATACACTCACACTTACAAACACAATAATTATCAATGGTCATGTGGGTAGTAGAGTAAAGTAAAACATACAAGTTTGATTGTAAAAGCAATTAATCAGATAAAAATAAATGATGGGGTTATTAATTTGAGGGTGGTGAGGTGTCCTGAGCAGAGCCATCAGCGTTTGTTGGTTGAATTGAAAAGGGTAATTGCAGTAGGGATGAAAGTGGAACTAAAGCGAACTGTTCGGCATTGCATTGTCCTGAGTCGAACCCTGGACGGAAGACACTGGATGTCACGGACCGGGTTTATACTAGTCCGGTGACTTTTTGTGTGTTGTAATATCTTCCTGTGTGAAGATATAAATTATAATATTTTTATTGATTACTAATTTCTGATTGGTTGAGCTAGTCATGTGACGGTTCACCAATTACATGTATTCAAAAAAATGTTGCATTCTTCTTGTGACTTGACCAAGTAGTGGTCGTTGGTTGTGTTTGTACTTCTGGCAGCTGCGTCTGCAGGTATATATTTATTGTTTATCATTGAAATATTGTATTATGAACATAATAATAATTTAACCATGATTATATTCTACTTATTGTGGAATAAGAATTAATAATAGATAATTTTGATATTAGTATGAAGGATGGATTAGGGAGGTGATGGAGATAGCGGATCGTTGTATATTTTTGAGTAACGAATTGAAATCGGATTTTTATTTGATTTGTAGTTGAAACCTCAACTTGCAATGTATAGCACTATATTTATTTTTGTGAATGAAAGTAATTAGCGGCAAGAATGTAATAATTAGTTGTTATAATTAGTTTTACAATTTTTGCGTATGTGTGAACTGTGTTCTACACATATGAGTTTTGAATTATATGTTGCTGGTCTGGTCCTGTCACAGAGAGAAGAGAAAGGTATATGTGGTAATACAGAAAAGTCTATGTATCAAGATATTTAGTGGGGGAAAACTTGTATGTTTTCAGAAGTCTCCGGCTGAGGGGCCTCGAGGCGAAAGAGAAGGAGAAGAAAGAAGAAGAAAGCAGAGAAGGAGAAGAAGGAGAAGAAAGAAGAAGAAAGCAGAGAAGGAGAAGAAGGAAGAAGAAAGAAGAAGAAGAAGAAGAAGAAGAAGAAGAAGAAGAAGAAGAAGAAAAGAAGGAGCAGAAGACGACTAAGACGAGAAGAGGAAGAAGAAGAAGAAGAGGAAGAAGAAGAAGAAGAAGAAGAAGAGAAGGAGAAGAAGAAGAAGAAGACGAAGACGAGAAGAAGAAGAAGAAGTCGTGAAGAAGGAGGGGTGGAAGTATCGAGAAGGGGCCAAAGAAGAAGCCAAAGAAGAAGACGAAGAAGAAGACGAGAGAAGCAACCACTGCTGCATCAGCAACCACTGCTACATCAGCAGCAGCAGCGACCACTGCTACATCATCTGCATCAGCAACCACTGCTACATCAGCAGCAGTAGCAACCATTGCTACCTCAGCAGCAACAGCGGCAGCGGCCACAGCGATGACAGCCGCCACAGCAGCAGTAGCAGCGACAGCGGCTGGGGGGTTTATTGAAGGAAGGTGAAGAGGACGGTGAAGAGAGGGGAAGGCCTAGGACAGATAGAGAAAAGGATAAGGAGACATTGAGAGGAACGAAGGAACTATCCATGGACAGAGACAGAGGATTTAAAACAAAGGAAAGACATAGCGATTCATAGCCTCCGTGAGACTCTGGAGAATAATTCTCTCTGTCGACGGGACTGGACCTCATTGGTGATTTTTGTGACTGGTGATTCTTGGATTGTCTTTTCTGGAATATTACTCGTGGGTTTGTGAGATCAGTGTACAATCTCCCGGATTATCTCCTTGGAACTTTATGTGTGTGATTTTGTGAATGGTATATTTAATTCACGGATTGTTCTACAAAGTACGTGAGTACAAAACTATATATATAAATTTTTCCATATTATTGATTGAGTTGGAAGTACTTTTGTGAACTTTGTTGATTATTGTTTATTTTTCTAGTAATAGAAGGGGGTGTGACAGCCAAAAGAATTCTTGAGAGTTAGGAAGTGTGAGACGGGCGAACACGCAGAATATTCACGCACGCATACACGCAATTCTTGATAATAACCCCTTTCGTTACAGTGGTGACCCTGAAACCCGTAGTTAGTTAGTGGGAGTTAGATTATTTAATTATCTTAGTGGGAGTTTATATTGTGGGATTTATTTGAATAAGTATAAGATTGAACAGTAGAAGAGTTTGGTATACATTTTGGGCACTTAACTTTGGTGTGCTAGGAGTTAGTGTGTACTGGGTAACTGACTTGTTAAATTGTTGTTTTCATTTCTTTTTGGGTAGTATGTTGTTGTTTATATAGATTATACCCCGTCTCCGATTCTTTCCTTACGGGTCTGATTCTTTGTATAGTTCTGGGATCAGAAAGGGCTTAGATTCATTTTTCTTCCTGTTGTATATATATTGCTAATTCTAGTTCAGCTATTCAGTATTGTTTTGTTTTTCTTTCTATACTTATTAGGATCCTGTCTTGTATAGTTATAGTTGTCACATCCCTATTTTAGTTGTTGTAAGTGTTTAGGATTTATTTTTGGCATTTTAATAGAACTTCCGGTGTTTTCTAGCCGAAGTGGAACTTAGTTGTTTTTTCTTTTGATTTCTTGTATTCTATTGTACCGATATTAGTTTAGAGTTTTAGTTCTCTCTTTGTTGTGTTGTGATGTTGTTGTCGTCGTTTGTTTATTTAGTATAGTGTTTCATTATTATTACTATTTCTTTTGTTTTGTTTTGTTTTCACTTCAAAACAAATTATTTATAAAATTTCACCTGTCATAATTTGGATTTAAATATGGGTAGTTGTTACAGTTATTAATTGTTGCATTTAGTATGGTTTTCTGATGCTTGCTTGTACTTAGACTGAATATAATCTAAACATTGTCTCTTTTCTTTTACGCTATTGCTGTTTTGTTGGACTTGAACTTGTTTTCATTTTGAAATAATTTTCTTTTGTCACACTTAGCTTGCTTTGATTTTGAAATAATTTTATTTTGTCAAACTTGAACTTGCATTGATTTCAAAATACTTTTCATCTGACAAACTTCGCTTGGTTCGATTTTGAATTATTTTCTTTTGTCAAATCTGAATTTGTTTTTGATTTTTGTAATAATTCTGGCCTTGTGAAACTTGTGAAAAATAATTTTTACCTTGTATTACATTAAGTTAGTTGTTAAGTTGTCACTCGCTTTGTCCTACTTTTAGTAATTTGCTTTTGAATTCAACTGACCATGTCTTCTGTTGAGGATTATGATACGCTGTTTAATTCATTTTTGACTCAAGCCCAGAAGTTAGGTTTTTCTGACGAAAAGCTGCAGCAATACATTGAGCAGTGTTTTCAGAGACATGATAGGGCTAAGGAAAGAGAACAGGAAAAGGTTAAACAGGAAAGAGAGGAAAAACGATTGCAGTTAGAACTGGAAAGAGATGCTAAAAGAGAAGAACAGGAAAGAGAGGCAAAACGATTGCAGTTAGAACTGGAAAGAGATGCTAAAAGAGAAGAACAGGAAAGAGAGGCAAAACGAATGCAGTTAGAACAGGATGCTAAAAGAGAGGAAAGGAAATTGAAGATGGATTATCAGATGGAACTTGATAGACAAAGCCTTAAGCTAAAGGAAAAAGAAATTGAACTTCAGTTGAAACAAGCTGAATTGCAGAGCGAGACCACTACCCCTAGGACTCGGAGCTCTAATCCTTCGTTTCCAAAGTTGCCCCAACTACCTGTTTTCAAAGAGGACAGGGATGACATTGATTCTTTTTTGTACCGGTTTGAGGCGCATGCTAAAGCTCTCAACTACGATAGCAGTAAATGGGTGGTTTACTTAACTGCATTGCTACAAGGCCCGGCTTTAGCTGTGTATCATTCTTTGTCTGCTGCCGGTGCAGTTTCATATGATGATCTTAAGCAAGAGCTTCTTAAGAAATTTCAGTGCACTGCAGATGGATTCAGAGAAAAATTCAGATCAGTTAGGCCTGAAGTGGGGGAAAGTTTTGTAACTTTTTCAAAGCGTTTTTCTCACTTGTTGGAAAGATGGATCCAACTATCAGATTGTGAAAAGACTTTTGATGGACTATGGAATCTGATTTTGTGTGAGCAGTTTATTGCTTCTGTTTCAAGAGATCTCGCCGTGTTTTTGAAAGAAAGAAATTTGACGAAATTCGCGGCTTTGATAGACAGTGCTGAAGCATTTCGCATGGCTCACCCGGAAAAGAAACTGGCACGGAAGTCAGATGACTCGATTTTTGCATCCGCGTCTATTTCTGAGAATGTACCCACTCAGAATCAATTTCGTGGGACTGGCCAAAGATGGAATAATTTCCGGGGCTCGGGTTTTCGTGACTCTCCGCGTGGAAACTACCAACCCGCAGGTCCTATTCCAAATAGGGGTTTTGTAAATCAAAACATGAATAATCAACAGGGCGCTCAAAACAATCAGGCTCCTCGTGGACGTGGAAATACCTATTCTAGACCTGGTTCTCGTTTTTCAGGTAGTCCTCCTCTTAACAGAAGACAGAATAGACAGGGCGTAGTTTGCTATTGTTGTGGGGGTGTAGGTCACATAGCTGCATGGTGTCCTTCTGCTAGTGGCAATGGATACCCAGAGACTCAAGACACTGAAAGTGGGTCGCAGAAATATCAGGACCCTCCAGTTAACACTCAGTCAGCTTTAGTCGCGGAAGTCATTTGCTCTGTTGGTGATGAAAACTGTGGTCAACCCAAGCTAGTGTCAGGTACCGTCAATGGCCTCCAAGCAAGTGTACTCAGAGACACAGGGGCTACTATCTGTGGCGTTCGCAAGAGACTGGTTTCGGACGGCCAGTACACTGGCAAGGAGTGTAAATGTTTGTCATTCGGTGGGAATATAGAAGAATTTCCGTTGGCCAAAGTGCCTGTTGACACTCCATTTTTCTCTGGCACTGTTTTGTGTTGTGTCATTGATCAACCAGTGGCCGATTTGATAGTAGGGAATTTACCAGGTGTGTCTGACCCTTTTTCGGGTGCTTCCACACTCAGCCAAGATCAAGGTCATACTTGTAGTGTTACTACTCGTGCTCTGAACAAGAGACAAGGTATTCCACCGGTTCCTTTAGACAAGATGCCGACTAGTTCAAACTCATTCAAACGGGTTACAGTTGATTTGGTAGGACCGATTTCTCCACCGTCTGAGGAAGGTCACAGATGCATACTCAACATCATTGATATGGTAACACGTTACCCTGAAACTATTCAGCTTAAACTCGTCAAAAACAAGATCCTAGAATCTTGCAAACTAGCTCAGGAATACATCAAAACAGTTGTAGCCAAAACCAGTCACTACCATCAGTGTATTCCATAAAATTTGTGGAAAATGAACATGCTTTGTGTATATTTCTGCCATTGTATATTGAATGCTTGGAAATCTATTGGAATACTGTAAAATAGTCTGTTATGTACCTTTTGATTTTTGATTTCACTGTATCACGATAACATGCTTGGTCTTGAACTACATATTTTGTACGTCTATTGCGCTTTGGGTGATTGCTGAATACAATATGTTTATGATTAAGATAGGTGCTAATGACCAGTTATCTCTTTTCGCTTGTTTGTACAGTTTAGATGGACATAATTGCATTAATTTTTTTTTCTTTCTGATAAAATTCAGAAAACTCGGGCGTTTTCTTTTTGCAGGAAGGGGGTATTGTCACGGACCGGGTTTATACTAGTCCGGTGACTTTTTGTGTGTTGTAATATCTTCCTGTGTGAAGATATAAATTATAATATTTTTATTGATTACTAATTTCTGATTGGTTGAGCTAGTCATGTGACGGTTCACCAATTACATGTATTCAAAAAAATGTTGCATTCTTCTTGTGACTTGACCAAGTAGTGGTCGTTGGTTGTGTTTGTACTTCTGGCAGCTGCGTCTGCAGGTATATATTTATTGTTTATCATTGAAATATTGTATTATGAACATAATAATAATTTAACCATGATTATATTCTACTTATTGTGGAATAAGAATTAATAATAGATAATTTTGATATTAGTATGAAGGATGGATTAGGGAGGTGATGGAGATAGCGGATCGTTGTATATTTTTGAGTAACGAATTGAAATCGGATTTTTATTTGATTTGTAGTTGAAACCTCAACTTGCAATGTATAGCACTATATTTATTTTTGTGAATGAAAGTAATTAGCGGCAAGAATGTAATAATTAGTTGTTATAATTAGTTTTACAATTTTTGCGTATGTGTGAACTGTGTTCTACACATATGAGTTTTGAATTATATGTTGCTGGTCTGGTCCTGTCACAGAGAGAAGAGAAAGGTATATGTGGTAATACAGAAAAGTCTATGTATCAAGATATTTAGTGGGGGAAAACTTGTATGTTTTCAGAAGTCTCCGGCTGAGGGGCCTCGAGGCGAAAGAGAAGGAGAAGAAAGAAGAAGAAAGCAGAGAAGGAGAAGAAGGAGAAGAAAGAAGAAGAAAGCAGAGAAGGAGAAGAAGGAAGAAGAAAGAAGAAGAAGAAGAAGAAGAAGAAGAAGAAGAAGAAGAAGAAGAAGAAGAAAAGAAGGAGCAGAAGACGAAGACGAGAAGAGGAAGAAGAAGAAGAAGAGGAAGAAGAAGAAGAAGAAGAAGAAGAGAAGGAGAAGAAGAAGAAGAAGACGAAGACGAGAAGAAGAAGAAGAAGTCGTGAAGAAGGAGGGGTGGAAGTATCGAGAAGGGGCCAAAGAAGAAGCCAAAGAAGAAGACGAAGAAGAAGACGAGAGAAGCAACCACTGCTGCATCAGCAACCACTGCTACATCAGCAGCAGCAGCGACCACTGCTACATCATCTGCATCAGCAACCACTGCTACATCAGCAGCAGTAGCAACCATTGCTACCTCAGCAGCAACAGCGGCAGCGGCCACAGCGATGACAGCCGCCACAGCAGCAGTAGCAGCGACAGCGGCTGGGGGGTTTATTGAAGGAAGGTGAAGAGGACGGTGAAGAGAGGGGAAGGCCTAGGACAGATAGAGAAAAGGATAAGGAGACATTGAGAGGAACGAAGGAACTATCCATGGACAGAGACAGAGGATTTAAAACAAAGGAAAGACATAGCGATTCATAGCCTCCGTGAGACTCTGGAGAATAATTCTCTCTGTCGACGGGACTGGACCTCATTGGTGATTTTTGTGACTGGTGATTCTTGGATTGTCTTTTCTGGAATATTACTCGTGGGTTTGTGAGATCAGTGTACAATCTCCCGGATTATCTCCTTGGAACTTTATGTGTGTGATTTTGTGAATGGTATATTTAATTCACGGATTGTTCTACAAAGTACGTGAGTACAAAACTATATATATATACATTTTTCCATATTATTGATTGAGTTGGAAGTACTTTTGTGAACTTTGTTGATTATTGTTTATTTTTCTAGTAATAGAAGGGGGTGTGACAGCCAAAAGAATTCTTGAGAGTTAGGAAGTGTGAGACCGGCGAACACGCAGAATATTCACGCACGCATACACGCAATTCTTGATAATAACCCCTTTCGTTACACTGGAAGAGGGGGCACAGAGGGTGGGTGGGGTCTTTAATGATGCACATGGCCTTGCTCAGGGCCCTTGTTTGGAACAAATCGCAGAGACGGGGGAGATTTCTGCCTACAATCTTGCTACATGTTCTGGAGATACTGTTAAGAGAATTTTGGTTTTTGAGATTAAGAGACTGATAGAAACAGATGAATGAGAATGTTAACACAGACTCAATGAAAGCAGTATAGCACTGCTGCAAAATTCTTTGCGACACCATCAGTGAACGCAGTTTGTACAACATATACATCCTCTGTCTGCACTTCTTGAACACTGCCTCAGCGTTAGCTGTAAACTTTAACTTATCGTATATGTTAGTATTTTGTGGATATGTTACTAGTGTAGATGTATATGTCTGGATGCCTGTAGAGTTGTATGGGCAAGGGAGCTAAAAGTTCAACTTGCTTTCTGGACTAATGATCTAGCAAAAGTGTGCACCTCTAGAATTCTCAAGAGCATGCTGAGAGCTTTAGCACTACAAAAGTGAATGGATTAAACTTTATTTGCAAACCACAAGAAAGCAGGCTAAAATGAGTGAACTTTGGCAGAAGTATTGCCATGCAGTTACGCTAGCTTTTACCTTTATGTGTCCATGCCAGAAAATGACTGCGTGTCTAAAATCACACGTATATGAACAAGTGTTAAAATAAATAATTGACTGGAATATCACAAGTTATGAACAGGAGAGTGGGGCTGGAAAAAAACATGAAGGCCAGCTGTTGTGCCAGTTCATGAACAAGCTTTTCAGGATTTTTAGGAAACTGGCCAAGAGATGAGTGCTTTAAGCGCTGCTGCTGATTGGTACGGAATCTGTGTATAGTGTAGAAAAATGTCTGTAGTGGTGGGAGTGCCACTGGAGTCTTACACCAAATAGTGTAGTTCATCATACCTGCCACTGGAGTCTTACACCACATCATACCTGCCATTGGAGTCTTACACCAAATAGTGTAGTTCATCATACCTGCCATTGGAGTCTTACACCAAATAGTGTAGTTCATCATACCTGCCATTGGAGTCTTACACCAAATAGTGTAGTTCATCATACCTGCCACTGGAGTCTTACACCAAATAGTGTAGTTCATCATATCTTACACTTTAACACATGTTCAGTTTACAATCACCTTTTACAAATCAGTAGAACTTCTACCAGCATTTCTATTTTACTTAACAGAAATGTGTGTTTTGTGAGGACATCACTTCTACCAGCATTTCTATTTTACTTAACAGAAATGTGTGTTTTGTGAGGACATCAGGACATAGTACAAATCAGTAGAACTTTACCAGCATTTCTATTTTACTCAACAGAAATGTGTGTTTTGTGAGGACATCAGGACATAGTTGCTATTTGATGATGAAGAGGACTGCATGTTGTGAGTGGTGGACAGTGGTGGGAGAGGGTGTTAGTTGTTGAAAGCAACAGCTGCAGCACATTTTACCCCAGCATTCCTCCCATGGAAGACCTTGATGCACATGTTCCTTTTTGAGATGTTTGCCCAGCACACAGTTAGCATTCCCATGAAAGACCTTGATGCACATGTTCCTTTTTGAGATGTTTGCCCAGCACACAGTTAGCATTCCCATGAAAGACCTTGATGCCCATGTTCCTTTTTGAGATGTTTGCCCAGCACACAGTTAGCATTCCCATGAAAGACCTTGATGCCCATGTTCCTTTTTGAGATGTTTGCACAGCACACAGTTAGCATTCCCATGAAAGACCTTGATGCACATGTTCCTTTTTGAGATGTTTGCCCAGCACACAGTTAGCATTCCCATGAAAGACCTTGATGCCCATGTTCCTTTTTGAGATGTTTACCCAGCACACAGTTAGCATTCCCATGAAAGACCTTGATGCCCATGTTCCTTTTTGAGATGTTTGCCCAGCACACAGTTAGCATTCCCATGAAAGACCTTGATGCCCATGTTCCTTTTTGAGATGTTTGCCCAGCACACAGTTAGCATTCCCATGAAAGACCTTGATGCACATGTTTCTTTTTGAGATGTTTGCCCAGCACACAGTTAGCATTTCCGTTTTTGTGCCTGTCTGTCTTGACTGATCATTTTATTGCTATCTTTAGCCATGTGTTTTTTCACTGTTGTCATTTTTATTTGGCACGTTATTTTCATGGTCCTTCAATGCTGTCTGTTGAATTGTAATTTACTTGGGTTATCAGTAGTTGTAGTATTGTAATGTGATTGG
This sequence comes from Oncomelania hupensis, assembly GCA_036898135.1. Lineage (NCBI taxonomy): Eukaryota > Metazoa > Mollusca > Gastropoda > Littorinimorpha > Pomatiopsidae > Oncomelania > Oncomelania hupensis. Next base: position 74,267,925 of record CM072517.1, read on the forward strand.
TTTATCATTAACGCTGACTGTTTGGTGCGTCTGTGTGCAGTTCAGTCCACGAGAAATAGATGGGAGAGAACTCCAGTCTTTTGTCTTCAATAAGGTAAGAATTGGATCAAGTACTAGCCTCCATACAGCTGGTGTACAATAATAAGTAATAATAATAATAATAATAATAATAATAATGATAATAATAATAATAATAATAATAATAATAATAATAATTTATTTTGCAAAGTGTAAATATTACACAAGATATTGGCTCAAAGTCCATTAAAAAAAACAACTGGAGCAACATAAAACCTAATATACACTATCATCTTTACAGTTGTGTTGGGAGGCATTGTTTTATTCTCTTTTGTGTTTTGAAGAACAGCTTAGCTCCATAATGTACTTTGTGTTGCATTATCTATCTGAAGAACAGCTTAGCTCCATAATTTACATTGTACAGTATGTCTGAAGAACAGCTTAGCTCCATAATGTACATTGTGTTGCATTATCTATCTGAAGAAAGCTTAGCTCCATAATTTACATTGTACAGTATGTCTGAAGAACAGCTTAGCTCCATAATTTACATTGTACAGTATGTCTGAAGAAATCTTAGCTCCATAATTTACATTGTACAGTATGTCTGAAGAACAGCTTAGCTCCATAATTTACATTGTACAGTATGTCTGAAGAAAGCTTAGCTCCATAATTTACATTGTACAGTATGTCTGAAGAACAGCTTAGCTCCATAATTTACATTGTGTTGCATTATCTATCTGAAGAAAGCTTAGCTCCATAATTTACATTGTACAGTATGTCTGAAGAACAGCTTAGCTCCATAATTTACATTGTACAGTATGTCTGAAGAACAGCTTAGCTCCATAATGTACATTGTGTTGCATTATCTATCTGAAGAAAGCTTAGCTCCATAATTTACATTGTACAGTATGTCTGAAGAACAGCTTAGCTAAATAATTTACATTGTACAGTATGTCTGAAGAACAGCTTAGCTCCATAATTTACATTGTACAGTATGTCTGAATAACAGCTTAGCTCCATAATTTACATTTTACAGTATGTCTGAAGAACAGCTTAGCTCCATAATTTACATTGTACAGTATGTCTGAAGAAAGCTTAGCTCCATAATTTACATTGTACAGTATGTCTGAAGAACAGCTTAGCTCCATAATTTACATTGTACAGTATGTCTGAAGAACAGCTTAGCTCCATAATTTACATTGTACAGTATGTCTGAAGAACAGCTTATCTCCATAATTTACATTGTATAGTATGTCTGAAGAACAGCTTAGCTCCATAATTTACATTGTACAGTATGTCTGAATAACAGCTTAGCTCCATAATTTACATTGTACAGTATGTCTGAAGAACAGCTTAGCTCCATAATTTACATTGTACAGTATGTCTGAAGAAATCTTAGCTCCATAATTTACATTGTACAGTATGTCTGAAGAACAGCTTAGCTCCATAATTTACATTGTACAGTATGTCTGAAGAAAGCTTAGCTCCATAATTTACATTGTACAGTATGTCTGAATAACAGCTTAGCTCCATAATTTACATTGTGTTGCATTATCTATCTGAAGAAAGCTTAGCTCCATAATTTACATTGTACAGTATGTCTGAAGAACAGCTTAGCTCCATAATTTACATTGTACAGTATGTCTGAAGAACAGCTTAGCTCCATAATGTACATTGTGTTGCATTATCTATCTGAAGAAAGCTTAGCTCCATAATTTACATTGTACAGTATGTCTGAAGAACAGCTTAGCTAAATAATTTACATTGTACAGTATGTCTGAAGAACAGCTTAGCTCCATAATTTACATTGTACAGTATGTCTGAATAATAGCTTAGCTCCATAATTTACATTTTACAGTATGTCTGAAGAACAGCTTAGCTTCATAATTTACATTGTACAGTATGTCTGAAGAAAGCTTAGCTCCATAATTTACATTGTACAGTATGTCTGAAGAACAGCTTAGCTCCATAATTTACATTGTACAGTATGTCTGAAGAACAGCTTAGCTCCATAATTTACATTGTACAGTATGTCTGAAGAACAGCTTATCTCCATAATTTACATTGTATAGTATGTCTGAAGAACAGCTTAGCTCCATAATTTACATTGTACAGTATGTCTGAATAACAGCTTAGCTCCATAATTTACATTGTACAGTATGTCTGAAGAACAGCTTAGCTCCATAATTTACATTGTACAGTATGTCTGAAGAAAGCTTAGCTCCGTAATTTACATTGTGTGTGTTGTATATCTGAAGAACAGCTTAGCTCCATAATTTACATTGTACAGTATGTCTGAAGAACAGCTTAGCTCCATAATTTACATTGTACAGTATGTCTGAAGAACAGCTTAGCTCCATAATTTACATTGTACAGTATGTCTGAAGAAAGCTTAGCTCCATAATTTACATTGTACAGTATGTCTGAAGAACAGCTTAGCTCCATAATTTACATTGTACAGTATGTCTGAAGAACAGCTTAGCTCCATAATTTACATTGTACAGTATGTCTGAAGAACAGCTTAGCTCCATAATTTACATTGTACAGTATGTCTGAAGAACAGCTTAGCTCCATAATTTACATTGTACAGTATGTCTGAATAACAGCTTAGCTCCATAATTTACATTGTACAGTATGTCTGAAGAACAGCTTAGCTCCATAATTTACATTGTACAGTATGTCTGAAGAAAGCTTAGCTTTGTAATTTACATTGTGTGTGTTGTATATCTGAAGAACAGCTTAGCTCCATAATTTACATTGTACAGTATGTCTGAAGAACAGCTTAGCTCCATAATTTACATTGTACAGTATATCTGAAGAACAGCTTAGCTCCATAATTTACATTGTGTGTGTTGTATGTCTCAAGAACAGCTTAGCTCCATAATTTACATTGTACAGTATGTCTGAAGAACAGCTTAGCTCCATAATTTACATTGTACAGTATGTCTGAAGAACAGCTTAGCTCCATAATTTACATTGTACAGTATGTCTGAAGAACAGCTTAGCTCCATAATTTACATTGTACAGTATGTCTGAAGAACAGCTCAGCTCCATAATTTACATTGTACAGTATGTCTGAAGAACAGCTTAGCTCCATAATTTACATTGTACAGTATGTCTGAAGAACAGCTCAGCTCCATAATTTACATTGTGTGTGTTGTATGTCTGAAGAACAGCTTAGCTCCATGATTTACATTGTATCATCCGATAGATCCCAACCTTTGATAAGGTTTAGGACAGAGCAATTTCCATTGTGTGGTTTTGTCTTGTTTTGGGCTAAATTAGCATTTCTTGGGTTATGTATGCCTTTGTTTCTACTTTAAAAAAAAAATTTTGTAATGAAGAAGTAGAAGGATAATAAAATAATTACGGCTTTTAGGAAAGCACACACATACACACTCAAACACACAAACGTATGCACACACTCACATTCACGCACTCACACACATGCCCCAACACACACACACTCATGTATACATGCAAACACATGTACTCACACACACATGTACACACATACAGATGTACACACATACACACACACACTGGCATAAACACACATACACATGCTGTAACAATGTTTGTGTTTGTGACAGTCCAAAAAACTGAGAGTGGAGCTGGAGGGAGGGCTGGGAACACCACTGGCCGGCAAGATTGTGGTTGCTGCCGTCTTTGATGGTGGGGCCGCTGTGGAAGAAGGTTAGTGCAGCTTGTCACACCTTTATATATACACACACACATACACACACACACATCTTTGTCTTATGGTTGATCTGCTGACGCGTAGTTTTTTCCACCGTTGTGCCGACTCCTTCATTTTTGAAGTTAGAGGTACAGAAAACTACAGTTTTACTTCTTTTCCTTTGCTGAAGCTTATTTTGTGGTGGAATATTCGATAGCTCAAAAAAAGCAAAACTAGACTTTACATGCTCTGTGGAGACCACACGTGTATAAACGCTCTGGTGACCACACACAAACCTTTTACATACGAACACATGACATCGAAATTTCTGCCGACATTCACTTTCCCGCCCAAATTGTCCCGACTTTACACACAACAAATTGTGGTGACCACATGTGTTAAATTTCTGCCGACATTCGCGTTCCCGCCCAAATTGTCCCGACTTTACACACAACTAATTGTGGTGACCACATGTGTTAAATTTCTGCCGACATTCGCGTTCCCGCCCAAATTGTCCCGACTTTAAACACAACTAATTGTGGTGACCACATGTGTTAAATTTCTCCTGACATTCACGTTCCCGCCCAAATTGTCCCGACTTTACACACAACTAATTGTGGTGACCACATGTGTTAAATTTCTGTTGACCATCCAACCACTTTCTACATTCAAACAGAACAGAAGCCAGCATTGCAAACATGTAAGGTGTTGCCAAGTGAAGAGTTTATGTATTATTATTAGGTTAATAGCTGATTATTATTATTATTATTATTATTATTAACATTGATTTTGTTGTGTGTTGCTGCATCACCTGTGGTTTCAATGTTTATGTCTGAATGCCACATTATGTACAGTACACATTGGATTGCTTATATACACTGTGTAGTGCAAGCAAACTAAAGAGTTTGAAGAGTAAAAGTGAGCGAGAGAAGCGATCTGCTATTCTGGTCAGACCTCAAATGGTTGTGATTTAAAATTATAAAGAACAACAAAAACAATGTTGTAACACAAAGATGAATTTTAATCCAAAACAAAATTCTAAGGAATCCACAGTGCCAATAAATGTTTGTGCTAAACTGTGCACTGTACGCAATCTAAAGCATCCAACTAATGATCAAATGAAAACAAGAACAAAACTATTGTAACTTAGAAAAAAGTAACATACATAACAAAATCTTCATCCTGTGACCAATCTACAAGTTTTTTAAAGGTCAGATTGAACATCATTAACTCATTGTTGAATCTGAAAACTAAGGTTTCTTTATTAATTTTAAACTTATTATTTGTCATCTAACACATTTTGATCACTGTGGATGTTTCAGGATTTCCAACTGAATCTAGTCTGTGAAAAAAACACGGACACATTTCAAATTCAAATACAGAAGATCTTTTCCAGCAGCATGACACAAAGCACTGAAAAGTAAAAAGCATTCATTTTATCTCACAGACCAGATTTAGTCGAAAATCCTGCAACATCCGCAATGATCAAATTGACGTGTTAGATCACATTTACATGTATATACAGGTAATGATGCAATGTCATGAGTACATATGCACAACTGATGCCTAATTTGGAATATCAAAATTGACAACAACCAACATAAACAAAATGGAAATGACATAATAGTAAGAAATTCTCAAAGATTAACAACGTTTTACTAAATGCGACAATAAAAGTTAGTTAGTTAGTTATTAGCTAGTTATTCCTGGGTTGGCGTGCATGAACGAACTTAAAAGCCGACTTAGATTTAACGCTTCACTTAAACATGCTACTTAAGTCTAAGTCGGCTTTTAAGTTCGTTCATGCACGCCAGCCCTGCGGACTGCAAAGAGCCGAATCAGGACAACAAAATCAAGACCACAACTTTGCAGGAAAAAGGACTCGACCCTGATCCGCATAAAAGATCTGCCAAAACAACCCTAGTGGTAACACTGATGGCACTCCACCAGCCGGTCACTTTACAATAAAGACATTCCACGCAGGGGACGCCGAGGCTATATTCTAATTTATCGGACCCCCGTTTACATAAAACAAAATAGAATATAAACATTATAAAATATCAACAAAACACATATATATATACTCCTTCGGATGAGAGTATAAACCGAGGTCTAGTCTGTGTCACATACATTCCATCATAACGGACTTTAAAGATCATGACGCTCATGTCCTAGACGGGTGAGTGCCGGTGACAAGAACACACCCAGCATGCACCTAGATCCTTCTCCCCCATCCCTGGCTGCCCAGGATTGTGCTCAGTTGTACGGGCGTCAGACCATGCGCCCAAAGGCTGCTGGTGGGTGTCTCGGACGGTTTGAGTTAGATCCTGTATCGGCCAGCGCCTTGAGCAGTTCTTGAGCTGGAAAAGCGCTATATAAGAACGATAAAAAAAAAATATATATATATATATTGCCAAATAATAACATCATAGGAAGCCCCAGTGACCACCTGGCAGAAAGCGTCCAATATTTCCAAGCTTAGTTAGTTATCTATTGCTTATAGCGTTCAGCGGAATGCAAAGAGCCGAATCAGGACCACAAAATCAAGACCACAACTTCGCTGAAAGAGGACTCATCCCTGATCCGAAAAAAAGATCTGCCGAAACAACCCTAGTGGTAACACTGAATGCACTCCACCAGCCAATCACTTTACAATAAAGACATCCCACGCAGGGGACGATGAGGCTTACTCTAATATATCGAACCCCCGTTTCCTATCCTATCCTGTCCCATAACCCGAAGGTCGTAGGGGCACCACAGATGATCGCTTAACCAGCATACTCCATCTTTCTCTGTCCTCAGCAGCCCTCATGGCTTCGCTCAGTGTCAAACCAGTCCATTCTCGAATGTTGTCCTCCCACCTCTTTTTCGGTCTCCCCCTTCTTCTACCTCCTTGCACTGTGCCTTGCAGAATGGTCTTTGCAAGGCCTGATGATCTGGTGACGTGGCCATACCATCGGAGTTTCCGTTTCTTCACCACTGTGAGCAGGTCATCGTGTTGTCCAATGGCTTGTGTGATGGTCTGTCGGACTTCAACGTTGGTGATGTGTTGGGTATAGGAAATGCACAGAAGTCTTCTGTAGCACCTCATCTCCATGCTTTGTATTCTTCGTTGGAGATCTGCTGTGAGGGTCCATGCTTCGCAAGCATATAGGAAGATGGAGATAACCAGAGAGCGCAGCAGTCTTACTTTGGAATGTAGACTGATGGTTCTGTCTTTCCAAATGGGCTTCAACCTTGTCAGGGCAGCAGTTGTTTGTGCGATCCTGGAGAGGACTTCCTGTCGAGACCCATTGTCTGACACAATGGCTCCTAAATATTTGAAGCTGTGCACTGTGTTGAGGGATTGGCCTTGTACTTTGATGTCCGTGTTGATGCCATTGGTGTTGTTGGTCATCATTTTGGTCTTCTCTGCACTTATTTCCATTCCATAAGCTCTGGAGGTGGTGTCAAGCCTCTGTACAAGCTGTTCAAGTTCTTGTTCCTCTCCAACCCCCGTTTACAAAAACAAAATAGAATACAAACATCATTATAAAATATCAACAAAACATATAAATATAACTTGCCTACATTGCCAAATAATAACATCATAGGAAGCCCTAGTGACCACCGGGCAGAAAGCGTCTAATATTCCTAAGCTGATCCAACAGACATCATTCACAAATGAGTTTTGTCCCAGAAGAGTTTTCAAGGAAAAAGGTAGGTCACTAGGTGACTGGTCTAGCGAAGAAGAAGATAGTATAGTAGGTTGATAGTACAGAGTAGGAATGAGAAAGAACAAAGGCGAAAGACAGCGACAGTGGGAATTTAAAGCACTACATTTGCTTGTGTTTTCATGGGGACAATAAAGATTCTGATTCTGAATTGGGGATACTATTTATACTGAAACCCCCCTTACTCCCATGTGGGAGTATGCGACAATAAAAGCTCGTGCTAATCTGCACACAAGGGATTGTGTGACGGTTTGTTTGTTTGTTTGTTTGTTTGTTTATTCCTTGCTTACAGCGTCAAGCGTACTGCAAAGAGCCGAATCAGGACCACAACTTGGTTGAAAGAGGACTCCTGATCCGTATAAAAGGTCTGCCGAAACAACCCTAGTGACACTGAAGGCACTCTACCAGCCGGTCACTTTATAATAAAGGCCTCCCACGCAGGGGACGCTGAGGCTATACTCTAATTTATCGAACCCCTTGGTCTACCGAAGAAGATAGTATAGTAGATTGGTAGAACAGAGTAGGAATGAGAAAGAATAAAGGAGAACGACAGCGACAGTGAGAATTTAAAGCAGTAAATTTCCAGAAAGTGTGGGATACTATTTATACTGAAACCCCAGACTCCCCCTTCCCCTCCTCTCCCCACGGTTGCTGCCGGTATGCGACACAGGTTGACGTCACGGCGGGAAAAAAGCCTTTTCAACAAAAGTCAAGTTTCTTTTAACTTCATGCACTGTCAACACTTACAAGCACTGCAGACTTGTAGTGTTCTGGCGCACACGTATTTTTGCAATATATTCATTTGTCATTTCAAGAAAGTTTGTATAGCTGTTTGGTAGCCGATTATTGTTGAGACGGTAGAACAACATACAGAAACCGCGGGGTGTAACGGTAGGGTGATACTTTCGGCCAATGCTTACCCACACAAACAATCAGCTACCACAACTAAACAAACATGTACATTGAAAAAATGTGTATGTGCCAGAGACTGTAGATGTCAACACTACTAGTCTGCAATGCTTACACTGCATGAATTTGACAGAAACTTGCCTTTTGTCAAAAAGGCCTTTCCTGCGCCGTGACGTCAACAAGTGTTGCTTACCGGCTGCAACCGCCACACAATCCCTAGTGTGAACTATGCACTGTACAAAATCTAACACGTATAACTAAATGACCATGCGTAAAAGAGAAAACTGTTGTACTGGAAAAAAGTTACTTGAATAGAAAAAAATCAAACTAAACATCTTGTCCTTTGGAAGAAAACACGTCTCGCACAGTAAAACCTCATGGCATTAACAAAAGCGTTTGATAAAAACTTCCAAATAAATTGTTAAATCTGGAAACCTAAGTTTGAATGACGTGGAATGCAGAAGATGACGAACACGGTTGCTCATCAGAAACACTGTCACCCCCAACAGCACAAACTGCAGTTCCTGCACACAGAAAAAATAATATTTTGTTCCTAAAATGAAATACAGGGTGAAACTTTACAGGGTATAGGTAGGGTCACCCTCCAATCAATAATGACTATGCACATTTCAAGGTAAAGGACTCAATAAGTCAACAAAATAAAGTAAACCATTAAGTCTTTAAACGTGACCAGTCGTGACGACGACGTAACGTGAAACCTCGGGCCATCAGAGTGATCAGGTCATCGCAGCTCCCGGCCACAGAGGGTTAACCCTTACAGAGCCAGAGTCACTTACTTTGATTGATTGATTGATTGATTGTTGCTTTAGGTCCAGCGGACTCTTCCGAGCCAAATCAGGACCGGACAACCCCCGATCCGCATAAAAGATCTGCCGAAACAACCCTAGTGGGAAAATTGAATGCCCTCCACCGGCCAGTCACTTTACAATAAAGACATCCCACGCGGGGGACGGCTGAGGGTTGACCTCAACTACGCGAACACCCCGGTTACAAAAACAAAATAAAATATAACCATCATTATAAATCATCAACAAAACACATACATATAAAATGCCTATAGTGCGAAATAATACAATCATGGGAAGCCCTAGTGACCACCCGGCAGAAAGCGTCCAACACTCCCAAGCTGATCCAACAGACCTCATACACAAACAAGGAGTCTTGTCCAGGAAGAGTTTTCAAGAAAAAAGGTAGGTCATTGATCTAGCGAAGAAGAAGAAAGTATAGCAGAGTGATAGGACAGATCAGGAATGGGAAAGAGCAAATGATGAAGACAGCGACAGTGGGAATTTAAAGCACTAAATTTCCAGAAAGTGGGGATACTATTTATACTGAAACCCCCGGCACTCCAACGGGGGGAACTGTTGCCACAGTGAATTAGTCATGCCTACAAAGGCAAGACAGGTTTTCAACTGGGGCTTTCACTGTTCCCTTTATAGGTTAGAACAATCTACAGTGACAAGATTGCTCATGACCCCAAGGGATGTCACTTACTTTTGGAAGGCCATGGAATGCAGATGACGACAAATATGGTTGCTCATCTGAATCACTGTCACCACCAACAGCACAAATGGCGGTTCCTGGACAAAGAACAAACAAACATTGCTGCAGCCACACAACAGAATTGCCTATCTCAGAGATGGCGAGCGTTGTGGCCAAGTGGGCTAAGGCGGGACTAACTTGCCTTGTCCACAGGCCAGAAACCAATGGCGCCTGACAGGTGTGGGTTCGATCCTGCATCGGGGTGTTATGTTTCTCCGAATATTATTTACTTTCGACTCGGGCAACGTCTCGGGGGTTTTCTCCGGGTACTCCGGTTTGCTCCCCCAGCAAATTTTCAAAAAATTTCAAAAAATTTAAAGAATTTCTAAATTTCAAAAATCACAACTAATGTTAGGTAGGTTGGGTTTGGGCGCGCCACAGGCTGCGACTACGCCTTCCACAGGGGAGGCGGCCCAGAATTTCCCGATAAAAAGGGACAATTAGGCATTAAATTAAAATATATATATATATATATAAACAGATTCACATTAACGGTTTCAGTGATCGGGTCTCAAGGATTTTTTATCCTATCACTTAGGAAAATACAAAAAGAGCCAGTTGGAAATTAACAGTAGGAGTGGCAGCCCCCCCCCTTTTTTTTTAAACTTTGTGTTTTGAAATATGTGTTTTGTGAAACTATAAAAAATGCAAGCAAGAGTTTACAGGTGTGAGTTGTTAATGCAACTAGGCGATAATTGTCGAAGAATTTCCAATGTTTGTTTTGTTTTAAAATGGGTACAACAATGGCTTGACGCCGGCCAAAACATTTATTAAAATAATTTAAAAGAATACTTTCAAAAGAAAGTGGAGCACGTTTGACCATTAAATAGTGGACCCCATCTGGACCAACACTCTTATTTACCGGTCAAGCCTGGAGGGCGCCGAGCTTCTTGAACATAATGAAGGGACGGAATGAGCCTACGGGCACTAAGTCAGGGGGTAAGAATGCCTCAGCCGAGCGCCTCCTCGAGAGCTCCACGGGAGAAAGCCAACTTCCATCGTCTATAGAAACAATTTTTTTAAAAGCCTCTGCCTGAGAATTTGCGGCGGAGAAGGAAAAGACCCCATCTGACAGATCGAACACCATGGCTCTATAGGTTCCCCGCAGACGACGGATATTAGATGGTCGACATTTTGATCGCCGTCTAGAAATTTAATAATAATAATAATAATAATAATAATAATAATAATAATAATAATAATAATAATAATAATAATACGATGACTTGCAACGCGCACATATCTCACCACAAGGCGACTCAAGGCGCTGGTCGATATAGGATCTAACTGGAGCTGCGCGAGGCGCCCACCTGCAACATTTGGGCGCGTAGTCTGACGCCCAGACAACTGAGCACAATCCTAGGCGACCTGTGATTTCAGCCAGTGATCCCGCTTAGCTGCCGTGACGGTGCGCTTGGCAAAGAGCTTGGCAGCCTTCATACTGGCATAGATATCCGGAGTATTTAGACCTTTATAGCGGGCAAAGGCTTTCCGTGTAGCGCTAAAGGCCTCCTGTCACAAGTTCCAGTTCTTCCCTTAAGTGGGTCTTCACGTGTGTAGGTGCCGAGGGGCGCCTTAGGCGCATGCAAAGTTGGCCGAGATAGCCTCTGAAGTTGACAGGGAGTGGAGATAGCTACAGCAGCAGCGTGGAGAGCGTGCATTACATAAGCAGATGGTTGTCGTGAGGGTAGTGGTGAAGGAGCTGTCCACCATACAACAGCCCACCATAAAACGTGATAAAATTTGTAGGTAATCAATTTCACAGACTGTGTCAACATTATGACCACCACCTTCAACTCAGCAGTGACAGATGCCGCCACTGAGATCCTTGGCAATCCATCAACACAGTGCATAGCTTCAAATATTTAGGAGCCATTGTATCAGACGATGGGTCCCGACAGGAAGTCCTCTCCAGGATCGCACAAACAACTGCTGCCCTGACAAGGTTGAAGCCCATTTGGAAAGACAGGAACATCAGCCTACATTCCAAGGTATGTCTGCTGCGCTCCCTTGTTATCTCCATCTTCCTATATGCTTGTGAAACATGGACCCTCACAGCAGATCTACAATGAAGAATACAAGGCATGGAGATGAGGTGCTACAGAAGACTTCTGGGCATTTCCTATACCCAGCACATCCCCAACTATGAAGTCCGACAGACCATCACACAAGCCATTGGACAACATGATGACATGCTCACAGTGGTGAAGAAACGGAAACTCCAATGGTATGGCCACGTCAACCTATCATCAGGCCTTGCAAAGACCATCCTGCAAGGCACGGTGCAAGGAGGCAGAAGAAGAGGCAGACCGAAAAAGAGATGGGAGGACAACATTCGAGAATGGACTGGTTTGACACTGAGCGAGGCCATGAGCTTTGCTGAGGACAGAGAAAGATGGAGTGCGTTGGTTAAACGATCATTTGTGGTGCCCCTACGACCTCCGAGTTATGGGATAGGATAGAATGTCCTCCATCACATTGTCAAGAAAAGCCGGGTTAAAATCTGTGACAATCCAAAAGCTGGATGCTTAGGGTCCAGGAGGCATGTTGGTCCCTCATGAGGTATTGATGCTTGCTTACATGACAGCTAGATATGTTCAATAAACAGAACGTTTTTCAACAGAGAATAATCAGATTTATTAAAAAGTACACAGACAGATCCACTAAAAGAATTCGAAATTTGTTTGTTTATTTCCAGGATTCCAGCCATTCAGGATGAATGGTTTGATATTGTATGATAGTATATTGTATGCAAAATATGAATTTTAAACAAAAGAAATGAAAAAGAAGCAAAAATAACCAACATATAATTTTTTAAACATTATTTTGAGAGGCAAGATTTTGAAACTTTAGACGAAAGTCCAAGTAAATCACAGTCCTGGACACTTCTTATTCTAATAAACTTCTCATATTCATACTTATACAATGAAATCAATTGATATGATAAAGAAAAAGATGCTTACTATTTCTTCAGGAAATCAAACACAATCTGTGCAGTCGCCATGTCGATAGGCAGAGCAGTTTCGCAACGTAGTCACGAACTCGATCTACAAGAAAAGGAAAACCAAACTAATTTCATTAGCAATTTATTCCCTCTGCAGAGAAAATTACCAGTCTCCTTACATTTTGCAGCACATACTAACTACATGTACAATTAACAGTCAGTAATCAATAAAACATGTGTGAAGTCATGTAAAATTATAAAATTATTCATAATGCTTACGTAAAATCTCGTGCGACCAAGGATGGCGGCAGGAATAGATCAGTAGCATGGATTCTTCAGTATATTGGGCGACATAGGCTCGAATCCTGACTTCAGCAAACAATTTTGTGATTGCTGGATATTATGGGCCATCGCCTTGAGAAGCTCTCTGAGCTTGTAAGTGCGCTATATAAGAGAAATCTCTTTCGTTTATAAGAGAAATCTCTTTCTTTTCTCAGCTGTTCCACGGCGCGCGCCGGCGGAGAGAGAGGGGTGGAAGTGAAGTGACGCAAGGACGCGAACGTAGTCACATTCCGATAAAGTGGAGACCACAAAATTTTTCGGGAAACACACGCGATGTTCAAGATTATACACACGGAAGGCTGTGTATAGCCTTATGCCGACAATTTGTAACCACGTGTTTTTTTAACATGCTAGGGTGAAATTCACTCCCCTGAGTCGCTAGAAATGCCTCTTTAATTGTGCCGACGTCGGCAGAAATACACACGTTTCCGGAACGTGGGTGTGTAACTACGAATTTGTCGGCAAAAGATACAAAAGACAAAGACACACACACACACAACACACACACATACACACACACACACACACAACTACCTTCTTCTTCCTGTTCCTTGTGATGATGAACGTAATTTGCTGTGACAGTGGAACCTTGCAAAAACCTGTAAGGACTGGCAGTGGGTAGCGTTTCAGTGCTCCAGCAAAACTCAGCTTGTTAAGTGGAAGCCTCAGACATTTTTTGTTATTCTGTATTGGCCAACGCCTTCATTAGCTTTTGTTATATTGTGTATTGGCCAGCACCTTCATCAGCTTTTGTTATATTCTGTATTGGCCAGCGCCTTCATTAGCTTTTGTTATATTGTGTATTGGCCAGCACCTTCATTAGTTTTTGTTATATTCTGTATTGGCCATCGCCTTCATTAGCTTTTGTTATATTGTGTATTGGCCAGCGCCTTCATTAGCTTTTGTTATATTCTGTGTTGGCCAGCGCCTTCATTAGCTTTTGTTATATTCTGTATTGGCCAGCGCCTTCATCAGCTTTTGTTATATTCTGTATTGCCCATCGCCTTCATCAGCTTTTGTTATATTCTGTATTGGCCAGCGCCTTCATCAGCTTTTGTTATATTCTGTGTTGCCCATCGCCTTCATCAGCTTTTGTTATATTCTGTATTGGCCAGCGCCTTCATCAGCTTTTGTTATATTCTGTGTTGCCCATCGCCTTCATCAGCTTTTGTTATATTCTGTATTGGCCAGCGCCTTCATCAGCTTTTGTTATATTGTGTGTTGCCCATCGCCTTCATAAGCTTTTGTTATATTCTGTATTGGCCAGCGCCTTCATCAGCTTTTGTTATATTCTGTGTTGGCCAGTGCCTTCATCAGCTTTTGTTATATTGTGTGTTGCCCAGCGCCTTCATCAGCTTTTGTTATATTGTGTGTTGCCCATCGCCTTCATCAGCTTTTGTTATATTGTGTGTTGCCCAGCGCCTTCATCAGCTTTTGTTATATTGTGTGTTGCCCAGCGCCTTCATCAGCTTTTGTTATATTGTGTGTTGCCCAGCGCCTTCATCAGCTTTTGTTATATTGTGTGTTGCCCATCGCCTTCATCAGCTTTTGTTATATTCTGTGTTGGCCAGCGCCTTCATCAGCTTTTGTTATATTCTGTGTTGCCCAGCGCCTTCATCAGCTTTTGTTATATTCTGTATTGGCCAGCGCCTTCATCAGCTTTTGTTATATTGTGTGTTGCCCATCGCCTTCATAAGCTTTTGTTATATTCTGTATTGGCCAGCGCCTTCATCAGCTTTTGTTATATTGTGTGTTGCCCATCGCCTTCATCAGCTTTTGTTATATTCTGTATTGGCCAGCGCCTTCATTAGCTTTTGTTATATTCTGTATTGGCCAGTGCCTTCATTAGCTTTTGTTATATTGTGTATTGGCCAGCGCCTTCATCAGCTTTTGTTATATTCTGTATTGGCCAGCGCCTTCATCAGCTTTTGTTATATTGTGTGTTGCCCATCGCCTTCATAAGCTTTTGTTATATTCTGTATTGGCCAGCGCCTTCATCAGCTTTTGTTATATTGTGTGTTGCCCATCGCCTTCATCAGCTTTTGTTATATTCTGTATTGGCCAGCGCCTTCATTAGCTTTTGTTATATTCTGTATTGGCCAGCACCTTTGTTAGCTTTTGTTATATTATGTATTGACCAGCACCTTCATTAGCTTTTGTTATATTCTGTATTGGCCAGCACCTTCATTAGCTTTTGTTATATTCTGTGTTGCCCATCGCCTTCATCAGCTTTTGTTATATTCTGTATTGGCCAGCGCCTTCATTAGCTTTTGTTATATTCTGTGTTGCCCATCGCCTTCATCAGCTTTTGTTATATTCTGTATTGGCCAGCGCCTTCATTAGCTTTTGTTATATTCTGTGTTGCCCATCGCCTTCATCAGCTTTTGTTATATTCTGTATTGGCCAGCGCCTTCATTAGCTTTTGTTATATTCTGTGTTGCCCATCGCCTTCATCAGCTTTTGTTATATTCTGTATTGGTCAGCGCCTTCATTAGCTTTTGTTATATTCTGTATTGGCCAGCACCTTCATTAGCTTTTGTTATATTGTGTATTGGCCATCGCCTTCATCAGCTTTTGTTATATTCTGTATTGGCCAGCGCCTTCATTAGCTTTTGTTATATTCTGTATTGGCCAGCACCTTCATTAGCTTTTGTTATATTGTGTATTGGCCAGCGCCTTCATCAGCTTTTGTTATATTGTGTATTGACCAGCGCCTTCATTAGCTTTTGTTATATTCTGTATTGGCCAGCACCTTCATTAGCTTTTGTTATATTCTGTATTGGCCAGCGCCTTCATTAGCTTTTGTTATATTGTGTGTTGGCCAGCGCCTTCATTAGCTTTTGAGCTGAACAAGTGCTTAAAGCATTTTCTTTGTAGGAAAGTGACGGACTAATGATGTGATGTTATGATTGTATGCTAGCTGTGTTGTACTGTGTCACAGGCCTACAAACAGGTGATCAGTTGATGATGGTGAATGGCAGAAAGCTCACGAACGTGACCGTGGCCCAAGCTGAACAAATCATTGAGGATGCTCACAATGGACCTAATGTAACTTTACACTATCTCATTATCTCTCTCACTAAGACAACTTTACACTATCTCATTACCTCCCTTACTAAGGTAGCTTTACACTATTATCTCTCTCACTAAGATAACTTTACACTATCTCATTACCTTCGTCACTAAGACAACTTTACACTATCTCATTACCTCCCTCACTAAGGTAGCTTTACACTATTATCTCTCTCACTAAGATAACTTTACACTATCTCATTACCTCCCTCACCAATGTAACTTTACACTATCTCATTACCTTCCTCACTAAGATAACTTTACAATTTCTCATTACCTCCCTCACTAAGGTAGCTTTACACTATTATCTCTGTCACTAAGATAACTTTACACTATCTCATTATGTCTCACTAAGGTAACTTTACATTATTATCTCTCTCACTAAGGTAACTTTTACACTATTTCATTACATTTGTCACTTAGATAACTTTACACTATTTCATTACACCCCAATATAACTTTTACACTATTTCATTACACCCCTCACTAAGGTAACTTCACTCTATTTTATTACCTCCCTCGCTAAGGTAACTTTACACTATTTTATTACCTCCCTTGCTAAGGTGTTTGTGTGTATGTTTATGTGATTATTGTAAATGACAAGCAACGCACCACCTTTTCACTGTAGTTTATGTGATTATTGTAAATGACAAGCAACAAGACACATTTTCACTGTATTTTTTGTGATTATAGAGATTTCTTGACTTGACTTCACACTATCTCATTACCTACCTTGCTGATCAGGCACACAGAAAAGTCTAGATTGTTTTTTTTTTAATGTTGAGGGTTAAGTAAATAATGTGACAAAGACAGGTAACATTTTGAACAACGCAATCCACAGAATGTTATGTATTGAATGTTAGTATATTGAAGTTGTGATGGTTCTTCATGAAGTTGTGATGGTTCTCCATGAAGTTGTGATGGTTCTCCATGAAGTTGTGATGGTTCTCCATGAAGTTGTGATGGTTCTTCATGAAGTTGTGATGGTTCTTCATGAAGTTGTGATGGTTCTCCATGATGGTTCTCCACTGACTTATTGTTTGTTGCAGGACATGATCCACATAGTCTACATCCACAGTTCCTTCATGAATGACGAGGAGTGTGTGTACGTATCATGTCCTTCTTTTCATTACTTGTCATTGACAAGGTATAGCCACAGTCAAAACTACATCAAGATGTGGTACCAATGGCCTTTATTTCAATTGTTTGACAAGCGTTTCACAACTAAAACATCGCAGTACCAACACACACTTTCAATGAAGAAACCATTGAATTTCATTGAAATTCAATGATAATAATAATATTAATAGTTGATATTTGTATAATAATAATAAAAATAATATAGGATGCTATTTTTAAATGTTATCCTTCGTGTGGACTTTCCATTAATCAAATCCTTTCCTACCTTTGTGTTTTAAAGTTTATTTTTTATTAATAACTATAATAATAACAACAAATTAGAATAATAATAATAACAGCAACTAATAATAATAATAATAATAATAATAATAAAGGACCCTATTGTAATAATGTTACCCATTGTGTATTGTAGAATAATGACTTTAGTAATGTTTCACATGTTTTTTGTTTGTTTCAGAACTTACTTCTAGCCTAGGCAGTAATGTCTTCCAGCAAAGCCTGACGTTGCCTTGTTGAACTTACCCTGCAGCCTCCTGCGACATGCTTTGCACTGAATAATGTTTGGAGTTTAGCACAGTGATGTTTATTTTACCATGCTGTAGGTCATTTTATCAGTGTTGTTTATGTTGTAAGTTTACGTCGCCTCAATGTTTACTATCACAGTTCATCACTGTGAAATTTACATTATTTCAGTTAGCATGTATTATTATCATTTATTACAGTTGTGTTTTCACAGTGAAAGATACATGATCACATATCACGTAGTTTAATTGATAATAATAATAATTTATTTAGGGAAGGAATACATTGTGGACCTTGAAACAGTTGTGTTGTGGTCAAAGGTACATGATCACATCACGTAGTTTAATTGATAATAATAATAATTTATTTAGGGAAGGGATACATTGTGAACCTTGAAACAGTTGTCATGTGGTCAAAGGTACATGATCACATCACGTAGTTTAATTGATAATAATAATAATTTATTTAGGGAAGGGATACATTGTGAACCTTGAAACAGTTGTCATGTGGTCAAAGGTACATGATCACATCACGTAGTTTAATTGATAATAATAATAATTTATTTAGGGAAGGGATACATTGTGAACCTTGAAACAGTTGTCATGTGGTCAAAGGTACATGATCACATCACGTAGTTTAATTGATAATAATAATAATTTATTTAGGGAAGGAATACATTGTGGACCTTGAAACAGTTGTGATGTGGTCAAAGGTACATGATCACATCACGTAGTTTAATTGATAATAATAATAATTTATTTAGGGAAGGAATACATTGTGGACCTTGAAACAGTTGTCATGTGGTCAAAGGGCTTGAAGACAGGAGCTCAAACCTGGCCTGGGGAGAAAACTTCTGTGGGATAACATGTTGACAGCTAACAGTTTACAGGCCAGTGATGGACTGACGCATGAAAATTAGTAAAGGGAACAGGTCAGTACTCCTCAACAGCCAATGAAAAATTAGGAAGGGAAACAGCTTAGTTCTCCTCAACAGCATAAGGAAAAAAAAAAAGGCAAATTGTAAATTTCTTTCTTTTCTTTTTATTTTTATTTTAAAAATGTGTATCTGTGTTTATATTTGGAGTTTAGCATTGGTGTGTTTGTAGTCCAGATGACTGTGATTGACTACAATGCAGTAACCTAGGTATACATTTGTGTACATTTCTGTGGCAGTTGTTGTGATTACAGTGTTAAGTTCACTTCACATCTTGTGACCAAAAGTGACTGTAGACTAATATTAGTAATAGTCTGGAATTATAGGACAGTTATCTGATCAGCATTGATCAATGTTTCTTGTGTATAGATGTAAGAGATTGTTGTTGACAGTTTTCTGATCAGCAGTGATCAATGTTTCTTATGTATATATGTAAGAGATTGTTGTTGACAGTTATCTGATCAGCATTGATCAATGTTTCTTGTGTATAGATGTAAGAGATTGTTGTTGACAGTTTTCTGATCAGCACTGATCAATGTTTAATTGTATATAAATGTAAGAGATTGTTGTTTTGAGTTATTGATCAATGTTTCTTGTTTATAGGTGTAAGAGATTGTTGAGTGCATGTGATGTCCCAAAGGTTTGCCTCAACTTTCTTCATTATATGTACTATTTCTGGATGTCTGTTCCTACAATCTGTATCACACCTGTAGTTAGTTCATCCTAGCCTATCCTATCCTATCCTGTCCCGTAACCCAGAGGTCGTAGGGGCACCACAGATGATCGTTTAACCAGCATACTCCATCTTTCTCTGTCCTCAGCAGCCCTGATGGCTTCGCTCAGTGTCATAATGTTCAAAGGGAATAAATAGTAAAATGGCATATTATGCCTATATAGATAAATAAGTGATGATAGCAGCTCCTCTGACATGTCACCGTGTTGTCAATGAGAATGTGTTAACCACATTACATTACATGATTATTGCTTTAGGTCCTAGCGGACTCTTCCGAGCCAAATCAGGACCAAAAGTGTTAACCACATATGATAAATTATGCATATCATAAAATATAAACTGGATTATAATGTATGTATTTTTTAAAAAAAAATTACTTTATTATCTTTTTGTGTGTACTTAGTAAACAGAAAAATGATACTCGCATGTAACTTGTTAGTAAACGATATAAATTTGATTGTTTCATACAGGTTTAAAGCGAGTCGAGTCTAAAACAAAGTTGTGTTGTCGATGGTGAAGATTTTGTGGTTGCACATTTGTTTTTGAAAGATGAATGAGCAAGTTGTAATTGATGTCATCTCCATCAGTTTTTTCAATGCAGCAGCTGTTGTCTTTCTTCAGATTTATTCTGCTTTCACTCCACGACCTTCCTTCAACGATACACTTCAGCTGTTGTCTTTCTTCAGATTTATTATGCTTTCACTCCACCACCTTCCTTCAACGATACACTTCAGCTGTTGTCTTTCTTCAGATTTATTCTGCTTTCACTCCACGACCTTCCTTCAACGATACACTTCAGCTGTTGTCTTTCTTCAGATTTATTATGCTTTCACTCCACGACCTTCCTTCAACGATACACTTCAGCTGTTGTCTTTCTTCAGATTTATTCTGCTTTCACTCCACCACCTTCCTTCAACGATACACTTCAGCTGTTGTCTTTCTTCAGATTTATTCTGCTTTCACTCCACCACCTTCCTTCAATGATACACTTCAGCTGTTGTCTTTCTTCAGATTTATTATGCTTTCACTCCACGACCTTCCTTCAATGATACACTTCAGCTGTTGTCTTTCTTC
The DNA here is from genome assembly GCA_036898135.1 of Oncomelania hupensis. Lineage (NCBI taxonomy): Eukaryota > Metazoa > Mollusca > Gastropoda > Littorinimorpha > Pomatiopsidae > Oncomelania > Oncomelania hupensis. The sequence goes on from CM072517.1 coordinate 74,288,568, forward strand.
AGATTTATTCTGCTTTCACTCCACCACCTTCCTTCAACGATACACTTCAGCTGTTGTCTTTCTTCAGATTTATTCTGCTTTCACTCCACCACCTTCCTTCAATGATACACTTCAGCTGTTGTCTTTCTTCAGATTTATTATGCTTTCACTCCACGACCTTCCTTCAATGATACACTTCAAACCATCACTGTGTTTACCTGCATTTATTATGGTTACTCATCTTCATAATCAGCTCCACTTACAGTTCCATCTTTATTCTACAACCAGTGATTATTTCATATTTATTATACAACCATCACAATAATCAGAAACACAATGAAGTAAGAGCGTTGCCACAACACAAATACATTATCAGCTTATAAGTATTATGATATTCAATTATTGTTTCAGAAAATAAACAATAAAATAATGGAACATTTATACACATGTCAAAGTTGATCACAATAAGCCTCGTGAAAGGATCAGTTTTCAGAAATATTCTTTCAAACAGGACAAGTTAGTTAACCGACATTGTTTATAGGGTCTTGAGGGCTGCAAAGAGCCAAATCAGGACCACAACTTGGTTCAAAGCGGACTCGCCCCTGATCGGTATAAAAGATCTGCTGAAACCACCCTAATGGTAACACTGAAGGCACTCCACCAGCCAGTCACCTCAATAAATGCAATTGACTTGCCCTAATGTAAAACAAGCAAAACTAGTACTGTTTTTTAAAACATAAAATAAAATATCAAACACTAGAATACAAAAAGTAAATAATAATATTTGTACAGCACTAAAAGCAGACTGGCTGACCAGAACTGCGTGGCTGACAAGTACTGCGTAGCTGACCAGTACTGCGTGGTTGATAAGTACTGTGTGGCTGCCAACTGTCTTTACTGTCATGTTTCAATATTGTACACTAAACTAGTTATTACCCCCCCCCCTCCTCCTCACCACCACACCCTTCAAGAAGTAATATACCCACATTTCTGCCTCACTTGAACATAAAAACAATGAGACATCCACAATGCCAACAAGTAGCCAACTACAACATGAACATCCCACATCGCTTTCTACTGCCATGTATATCCAACCAAGCCATTGGACAAAACATTGGCACAATAAGCCTACCTGCGAAAAGAGTAATATAAGCGCTCTCATTACCTCATTTGATTCTCGTTCTACTGTTAAACTATTACATTACCCATCATTATGCACATTTTCCAGCTTAGGTCTATATATTTTAAATTAAATGATACAAACCAACAACAAAAATACAAACAAAAAAGTTAAACAATAAAATGTTGGAGGGCAAATGATCCACTGGCATTTTGAAATAATCATTGAAACTATGTGCTAGGCACAGTTCCACTGGTGAACATTTGTACAGTTCTAGCTTTGACAATTTATGGAACTTGTTTTCAAATGCTGTCAACTGTCAGCTAAAATGTGCACAATTGAAATTTTGTGAAATTGAGAAAAAATGTGTGTCATAAAGACTAGTTTGTCATTTGCACTTCACCAAGGAATTGTGTGACAACAAATCAACACAAGTCCAGCAACAGCTGCATCAGGCATCCAATAATAATAATAATTTATTATTATTATTATTATTATTATTATTATTATTATTATTATTATTATTATTATTGGGAAGCATCAACTGTTTGAATACATGGGATATTCACCGACAGTCCATGCAAGACCTCAAGGACTATGTTTGTAGTATTATTCAGGCATGCCAATTGGGGAAAGTGGTTGGCGAGTACAGCTCAGCCAGGCAGGGGGGAGGGGTGGGGGGGGCTGCAATAAGCCCCACTGGTTGAGATGAGGCGCAAGAATAAGGTGACATAATTTTGCAATATAACCACTCATTTTATGCTTATTTTACTATAGAGAAGGCAAAACTGTTATCCACCCTATAGTATCCGTCTGCACTCAATTGTAGTGAGGAACAGCTTTTCCTAATACACAATACATTTTTTAAATAATAATAAAAGGAATCATATGTATAAATATGGCATTTGTTTCATTGCATTTTTTAAACCCTTTAATACTGAACTTTTATTAATATTATTTTGTTATATTATTGATACGATTAGTTTTCTCCCCATTATTGTAGAACAAACATTATTCACTTACATTGTCAATTATTTACTGTGTTCTATGCTTGTGGATAAGGTGTGTGTGTTAGACTGTGGGTAGCTATTTAGTCATTATTGGTGCTGTGTTCTATGCTTGTGGATAAGGTGTGGTTGTTAGACTGTGGGTAGCTATTTAGTCATTATTGGTGCTGTGTTCTATGCTTGTGGATAAGGTGTGGGTGTTAGACTGTGGGTAGCTATTTAGTCATTATTGGTGCTGTGTTAGGTGTGGGTGTTAGACTGTGGGTAGCTATTTAGTCATTATTGGTGCTGTGTTCTATGCTTGTGGATAAGGTGTGGTTGTTAGACTGTGGGTGTTAGACTGTGGGTAGCTATTTAGTCATTATTGGTGCTGTGTTCTATGCTTGTGGATAAGGTGTGGGTGTTAGACTGTGGGTGTTAGACTGTGGGTAGCTATTTAGTCATTATTGGTGCTGTGTTCTATGCTTGTGGATAAGGTGTGGGTGTTAGACTGTGGGTAGCTATTTAGTCATTATTGGTGCTGTGTTCTATGCTTGTGGATAAGGTGTGGGTGTTAGACTGTGGGTAGCTATTTAGTCATTATTGGTGCTGTGTTCTATGCTTGTGGATAAGGTGTGGGTGTTAGACTGTGGGTAGCTATTTAGTCATTATTGGTGCTGTGTTCTATGCTTGTGGATAAGGTGTGTGTGTTAGACTGTGGGTAGCTATTTAGTCATTATTGGTGCTGTGTTCTATGCTTGTGGATAAGGTGTGGGTGTTAGACTGTGGGTGTTAGACTGTGGGTAGCTATTTAGTCATTATTGGTGCTGTGTTCTATGCTTGTGGATAAGGTGTGGGTGTTAGACTGTGGGTAGCTATTTAGTCATTATTGGTGCTGTGTTCTATGCTTGTGGATAAGGTGTGGGTGTTAGACTGTGGGTAGCTATTTAGTCATTATTGGTGCTGTGTTCTATCCTTGTGGATAAGGTGTGGTTGTTAGACTGTGGGTGTTAGACTGTGGGTAGCTATTTAGTCATTATTGGTGCTGTGTTCTATGCTTGTGGATAAGGTGTGGGTGTTAGACTGTGGGTAGCTATTTAGTCATTATTGGTGCTGTGTTCTATGCTTGTGGATAAGGTGTGGGTGTTAGACTGTGGGTAGCTATTTAGTCATTATTGGTGCTGTGTTCTATGCTTGTGGATAAGGTGTGGGTGTTAGACTGTGGGTAGCTATTTAGTCATTATTGGTGCTCTTGGTAGTCCACTGGACCCTGCAAACAATGATTTACCTATACTTAGTCATAATATCCAACATTATCAAACTTTTATTGTTATTTTATTAACATCATAAAGAGACAAACCAGGACCCGCAAAGCAGGTAAAAAAGAATACAACATTGATTTCAGACCTACCTCAGATTGTAAGATAAGTATAAATCATGCCACTGCTTTGATTAATTTAACCATTTTTATTTATAGTAGACTATTTTTCTTGCTAAATCAAAAGTATATAAACCGTAACCGATAGTAGAATTATTGTTGAAAATTCCCATTCAAGCAATTCAAATATAAAATGCATTAGCCTAGTAATACAAGAAAAAGTTATGTATCCCTACACATTTGTCAACATAGATTTTAGTCGGTGTATTTTCATCCGCAATTTTTCCCCCTAGATTTTCAATACCAGCAGCAGATCTACTTGTACTTCTAAATTATTGATGTATGAATGACATTACCTATATATTATTTAGAATTATTGATGTATGAATGACATAACCTATATATTATTTAGAATTATTGATGTATGAATGACATAACCTATATATTATTTAGAATTATTGATGTATGAATGACATAACCTATATATTATTTATAATTATTGATGTATGAATGACATAACCTATATATTATTTATAATTATTGATGTATGAATGACATAACCTATATATTATTTATAATTCTCTTACCAGGCAGGGTGCTATTAGAAGTTCCAGAACGAACAATCCACTTGGTGCCACTCACAATTTGCATGTTTACCAAACACCACCTATCCTATCTTATCCTATCCCGAAACTCGAAAGTCTGGGCACCACAGATGATTCTTTAAAAACCCGCAACTCCATCTTTCTCTGCTCTCAGAAACCCTCAGGGCTTCGCTCAGATTCTCGAATGTTGTCCTCCAATCTTTTTCTGTCTCCCTCTTCTTCTGCATCCTTGCACCGTGCCTTGCAGGATGGTCTTTGCAAGGCTTGATGCTCTTGTGAGGTGGCCATACCACCAAAGTTTGCATTTCTTCACAATGGACATTACACCACAACTATATATATACAAATACTCTTTACAAGCATCGACAGCTTTCTAAACCATTCCCTGTGGCAAATGGGAGCAGGGTTCAACTTCAAAGTACAATCGGTTAAATGCAATTTTATATCCATCCACAGCCACTTCCATTTGTAGCAGCAATTATGTCATTAATATCATCACCATAGTTCACAATATCCCGATGATGCGCCAGTTTTGCTTTTCAAATACAATGAATGTGCATGGATTTGTGCGAAATCAAAACCGAGGCTTGTAGTGTAGCAGACAATCTTCCGTGTTGTTTCCAGAATGGAATAAAATATTTATATTAAAAATTTATAAACAATTTTTAAAAGTCGTTGGGCATACGCGGTCTTTACTCGGGCACCTACAAGACTTCAGCAGGGTGTAAATATGCCAAATGGTGTACAATTCCCATGCCTGAATATTAACAACATAACAAAATAAAGACAACATCAAATATACAACAACAATCAGTGCACAACAAAATTACATGATGTCAGAATCAATCCATTATTATCACAGAGAGGGTCACTAATTTGAAAAAAAAAAATAAATAAAAATGTCTTGATCAATCCAAAAAAAGGGTTATCATTAAAATCTAACACATGAACAATTTCACATACACTATGCACAATGTTGGCAAAGTAAGAAAGATAGTCTTCACTAAGCCACGTTCTATCAACATGAACAAATCACATTCACTGACTGAATGAACATTGAGGTTTAACATCTACACCCATCGTTGGCCATATGGCAGACTGGGATAATCATCCCAGGGAAAGAGAGCTATGGACCTAAATCAACACTGAACCACAAGAGCAATCATACTGCTAAAATGGACAGTGAAAAATGGCCACTTTTTATTTCGCCCACCACAGAATTTGAACCTGGGTCATCAGGCGAACGCTCTACCACTTGAGCTACGGCGGTGGGACTCAGGTTCACTGTGGGTAATTATGAAAGAGAGAAAGGCAATATGTACAGCAAGCACAATATGACTGTAAACCACAACAAAACAATTGTCAATGATGACTGCACCACGGACAACTTGCCTAGTCAACAACTGTCATGGCTTATCATTAGATGTATGCACGTGTATCAAATAACTGGATGTTTAAATGATACCCATACATACCATCTATCTCTATGTATTTACATGCCATCTATCTTTATACCGTCTTTATACATACATACCAATCCATCACTATACATACATGCCATCTGTCTCTATACATATATGCCATCTATCTTTATACATACATACCACCTTTATACATACATACGATCATTATACATACATACCACCCATCACTAGATATACATGCCATCTGTCTCTATACATATATGCCATCTGTCTCTATACATATATGCCATCATTACATTGCATTACATGATTATTGCTTTAGGTCCAGCGGACTCTTCCGAGCCAAATCAGGACCAGTATAGTCGAATCAGGACAAAAAAATCAAGACCACAACCTTGCCGAAAGAGGATTCGCCCCCGATCCGCACAAAAGATCTGCCAAAACAACCCCAGTGTCAACACTGAAGGCACTCCATCAGCCGGTCACTTTACAATAAAGACATCCCACGCATGGGACACTGAGGCTATACTCTAATTTATCGAACCCCCGTTTACAAAAACAAAATAGAATACAAACATAATTATAAAATATCAACAAAACACATACATATAAAATGCCTATATTGCCAAATAATAACATCATAGGAAGCCCCAGTGACCACCTGGCAGTAAGCATCCAATATTTCCAAGCTGGTCCAACAGACCTCATACACAAATGATGAGTTTTGTCCCAGAAGAGTTTTCAAGAAAAAAAGTAGGTGACTGGTCTGGCGAAGAAGAAGATAGTATAGTAGATTCAGAACAGAGTGGGAATGAGAAAGAACAAAGGAGAAAGACAGCGACAGTGGAAATTTAAAGCACTAAATTTTTCCAGAAAGTGGGGATACTATTTATACTGGCGGCAGGGATAGCTCAGTCATCAGAGTGCACGACTTGTGTACGTGCGTCTCAGGTGACGTGGGTTCGAATCCTGACTTCAGCAAACTATTTTGTGATTGCTGGATATTAAGGGCCAGTGCAATGAGAAGCTCTCTGAGCTTGTAAGTGCGCTATATAAGAGTAATCTCTTTCTTTCTTTCTTTCTTTCTTTCTTCTCTGAAACCCCCGGAACTCCCACAGGGGTTATATATATATATATATATATACGCCATCTGTCTATACATACATGCCATCTATCTTTATACATATATGCCCTCTGTCTATACAAACATGCCATCTATCTTTATACACATATACCACCTTTATATATACTTACGATCATTATACATACATACCACCCATCTGTCTCTATACATATATGCCATCTGTCTATACATACATGCCATCTATCTTTCTACATACATACATACCACCTTTATACATACATACGATCATTATACATACCATCCATCGCTATATAAACATGCCATCTGTCTCTATACATATAATACATACATTTCAAAAGACAGAAAACTATACACTAGATCTATAGATTAAAAACTGTTAATCAGGACCTTCATTGACTTCCTCTTCACATGCCTCTTGATCACAATCACATTGTCTAGTTTACTGTTGCTGTTTCACATGCATTGTCTGCTCTTAGCTGTAAATAACATGGGTTACTGTTACAGAGCAGTTCACAGCGCAATAGGCTGTTGTGATCAAGGTTATGATTTACCTGCTGGCCAAATCACAGTGATCTGCATCCCAGGCAAGTTAAAAGCTACAGCAGCAAGCAATAAAATATTGCCTGGTTGCTTGTACACAAGAAGAAGAAGCATCAAGGCTAAAAGTAAAGAGATCAAATGTAAAATTACCACTACCACCGGGATGAATGAATGACTTCTTACATATTCTATACACATACGCATACACATTCTGCCCTTAGCAGCAAAAAGACATGCTCAAGGCAAAGGAAGCATGTACAATACTGATGGCTATGTCAGGATATTTTACACTGAACAGTTTAGTAATCATTTTCATCATGATGCTACTGATGATGATGATGATGATACTGATGATGATGATGATGATGATGAAGATGAAGACAATGATGGGGATAATGAGGAGGATTAGTTAGTTTGTTAGTTACTCATTGTTTATGGGGTCCAGCGGACTGCAAAAAGTTTAATCAGGACCACAACTTGGTTGAAAGAAGATTCACCTCCGATCTGTATAAAAGATCTGCTGAAACAACCCCAGTTGTAACACTGAAGGCGCTCCATCAGCTGGTCACTTTACAATAAACAACCCCAGTTGTAACACTGAAGGCGCTCCATCAGCTGGTCACTTTACAATAAACAACCCCAGTTGTAACACTGAAGGCGCTCCATCAGCTGGTCACTTTACAATAAACAACAGGCGCTCCATCCGCTGGTCACTTTACAATAAACAACCCCAGTTGTAACACTGAAGGCGCTCCATCAGCTGGTCACTTTACAATAAACAACCCCAGTTGTAACACTGAAGGCACTCCATCAGCTGGTCACTTTACAATAAACAACCCCAGTTGTAACACTGAAGGTGCTCCATAAGCTGGTCACTTTACAATAAACAACCCCAGTTGTAACACTGAAGGCGCTCCATCAGCTGGTCACTTTACAATAAAAACCCCAGTTGTAACACTGAAGGCACTCCATCAGCTGGTCACTTTACAATAAACAACCCCCAGTTGTAACACTGAAGGCGCTCCATCAGCTGGTCACTTTACAATAAACAACCCCAGCTGTAACACTGAAGGCGCTCCATCAGGTGGTCACTTTACAATAAACAACCCCAGTTGTAACACTGAAGGCACTCCATCAGGTGGTCGCTTTACAATAAACAACCCCAGCTGTAACACTGAAGGCGCTCCATCAGATGGTCGCTTTACAATAAACAACCCCAGCTGTAACACTGAAGGCGCTCCATCAGGTGGTCACTTTACAATAAACAACACCAGTTGTAACACTGAAGGCGCTCCATCAGGTGGTCACTTTACAATAAACAACCCCAGTTGTAACACTGAAGGCACTCCATCAGCTGGTCACTTTACAATAAACAACCCCAGCTGTAACACTGAAGGCGCTCCATCAGGTGGCCGCTTTACAATAAACAACCCCAGTTGTAACACTGAAGGCGCTCCATCAGGTGGTCACTTTACAATAAACAACCCCAGTTGTAACACTGAAGACACTCCATCAGCTGGTCACTTTACAATAAACAACCCCAGTTGTAACACTGAAGGCACTCCATCAGCTGGTCACTTTACAATAAACAACCCCAGTTGTAACACTGAAGGCGCTCCATCAGGTGGTCACTTTACAATAAACAACCCCAGTTTGTTACGTTGAAACGCGAATGGTAGTACGTTGGAAACGCGCACGATACATCTAATCATTTCGATTTGCAAAGTATTCAATAATGGAGTTTATTTACCTTTGATTTGAGTTTGCGTTGTGGTTAGAGGAAGCTTTGTATAACGTTGATAATTTTCGTTAGTCGATATTGTTGGAGAATCCTCTAGATCTCCTTGTTTACTATCGATCGAAGTTTCTTGATGGACGTAGATATTTGCGAACATTCTGGGACGGGAAATAATAATGTATGACGTAGGTCAGTGATGACGATCTTTTATTCGATTGGTGGTAGTGCGTCATTTCTACTGTGTTCGAAATTGTTCGGGAAGAGAGAGAGGTTATAAAATTGTGTGCCGCACTGTTGTTGAGAGATTGTTGTTGATAGTGAAATTGGAAAGTAAATTTAAGAGTTGCTGTTGAAAGTTGTTGAGTTGAGTTGAGAATTGTATGCAGTTGTTGATGTGTGCTGAATAAAAAGTGGAAAACTTCATACGTCGACTTTGTGACTTGTATGCTGAGTGAGCAGGCTGCGTGGATAAATGAATCTGAGTTACACCTTATCAGGAATTCAGCATTGGGGCTGAATCAGATACTGATAAAGAAAACACCATCATCAAACGGAGTGTAACACAGTTGTAACACTGAAGGCGCTCCATCAGGTGGTCACTTTACAATAAAAAAAAACCAGTGGTAACACTGAAGGCGCTCCATCAGGTGGTCACTTTACAATAAACAACCCCAGTTGTAACACTGAAGGCACTCCATCAGCTGGTCACTTTACAATAAACAACCCCAGCTGTAACACTGAAGGCGCTCCATCAGGTGGTCACTTTACAATAAACAACCCCAGTTGTAACACTGAAGGCGCTCCATCAGCTGGGCACTTTACAATAAACAACCCCAGTGGTAACACTGAAGGCGCTCCATCAGGTGGTCACTTCACAATAAACAACCCCAGTTGTAACACTGAAGGCGCTCCATCAGCTGGTCACTTTACAATAAACAACACCAGTTGTAACACTGAAGGCGCTCCATCAGCTGGTCATTTTACAATAAAGGCATACCATGCTGGGAACGCTGATGTTGTATTCTTAATTTATAAAACCCCCGTTTACAAAAAAAAAAAGAATATAAACATCATTATAAAATATTAACGAACCACAAACATATAAAATGCCTAAATAAAATTGCTAAATAATAATACTATAAAAAGCCCTATTGACCATTTGGCAGAAAGCGTTCAATATCCCAAAGCTGACCCAACAGACCTCTTACACAGACAAGGAGTTTTGGGAGAATTTTCAAGAAAAAAGGTAGGTGACTGGTCTAGCAAAGAAGATTGAAGAGTAGATTGATAGAACAGATTAGGAACAAGAAAGAACAAATGAAAATGACAGAAACTGTGGTAATTTAAAGCACTAAATTTCCCAAAGTGGGAATACTATTTATACAGAAAACCCCAGCACCTCAACAGGGAATGATGATGATGATGGTGATGGTGATAATGATGATGATAAAGATAATGGACAATAATGATGCACAGTGTGGTGGTGGATATTACAATGACAATACAATGGAGATGATATTATACATGGCGTAGCATAGTGTAAGCTTTTCATAACATTACATTACATTACATGGTTATTGCTTTAGGTCCACCGAACTCTTCCGAGCCAAATCAGGACCAAAAAATCAAGACTACAATCACTAAAAGAGGACTCACCCCTGATCCACATAAAAGATCTGCCAAAACAACCCTAGTGGTAACACTGAATGCACTCCACCAATCGGTCACTTTACAATAAAGACATGATGTGTTACATCAGTTGTTTTTGTGTCACCCCACCCATTCAAACGACCAGTCCCATGAAGCTTATTCATATGTGCATTGTACTTTTTTTTATTCCTATGTGCAGCGCTTAGGCCAAAGAAACAAAAATTGTCCATTTACGGTCACCTGACCGACCCTGTACATTTTGCACCAACCCTAATTATTTTTTTCCAAAAACATAAAAATAAAATAATAAATTAAGATACTTTTAGAAGCCAAGGCAAAATCGTCCAAATGAAACTCGCAGACAACAGTTGTCTCTCTGTCTACATTTTAAACAGCAACCTGTGTACCCTGGCTTGCCAGGCTTGCCAGGGTACAAAACCACTAGTATATCTATATATCGCTAAGATTCGTGAACATGACAATCCATGAATTTTCACACATTTCTTATGGTATTTTGTTCAAACTTATGGTATGGGAAGCAAAATCTTATGGTAAAAGTCTACAAGAGCTTGACAGGTATGGACATCCCACGCAGGGGACGCTGAGGCTATACTCTAATTTATCGAACCCCCGTTTACAAAAACAAAATAGAATACAAACATCGTTATAAAATATCAACAAAACACATACATATACAATGCCTACATTGCCAAATAATAACATCATAGGAAGCCCCAGTGACCACCTGGCAGAAAGCGTCCAATATTTCCAAGCTAATCCAACAGGCCTCGCACACAAATGAGGAGTTTGGTTACCGAAGAGTTTTCAAGAAAAAAGGTAGGTGACTGGTCTGGTGAAGAAGAAGATAGTATAGTAGATTGATAGAACAGAGTAGGAATGAGAAAGAACAAAGGAGAAAGACAGACAGTGGGAATTAAAAGCACTAAATTTCCAGTTTAGTTTAGTTTAGTTGGGTGAATTAACGTCCCCGGACACGTTGTGTATAGGCCAGAAAGTGGGGATACTATTTATACCGAAACCCCCGGGACCCCCAAGGGGGAGTAAGCTTTTCATAAAACAACCACCATGATTGTGCTACACTCAACATTACATTATAGAGCAAAAGAAAACAATATTTTAACCAAAGAGGAGATAATAACCATGATTGTGCTACACTCAACATTACATTATAGAGCAAAAGAAAACAATATTTAAACCAAAGAGGAGATAATAACCATGATTGTGCTACACTCAACATTACATTATAGAGCAAAAGAAAACAATATTTAAACCAAAGAGGAGATAATAACCATGATTGTGCTACACTCAACATTACATTATAGAGCAAAAGAAAACAATATTTAAACCAAAGAGGAGATAATAACCATGATTGTGCTACACTCAACATTACATTATAGAGCAAAAGAAAACAATATTTAAACCAAAGAGGAGATAATAAGCAACAACAAAACTATTCACATTTAAAAAAAACAAAACAACATTTTTTTTAAAAATCACCAACACTTTTTAAGGAAAAAAACGACAAAAAAAAAGTTTTATATTGGATGCCAAAAATAGTGTGGTCTTCCTCCACAATAAATGGAGAAACATTGTCCACAAGCATCAATGAAAACTGGCACTAACAATATAGCATCATCATTTGACAGAATAGAACTCTTGTCTCTAAACTGATAGTCAGCACTGTCAAGTTTATATATCACAAATAAACATATCGTGAAGAAATATACTGAATAAAATAGTTTCCGATCTTTATAGAAAAATATGTCATACTCTTTAAAGGAAATAGTCATTAAAGAAAATTGTCATTAAAGAAAAAATTCAAATTTGTATTAGATTTCTGTGTGGTAGTTCTTTACAATTGTAGTCCTGATTTGTTTGACTAATCAGCAACAATTCTAATTCAAATCTTTTTTTTTTTATATACTCACAATAGTATACATAGAATATTACAACAGTGTGCCTATATATATATATTATAATATATATGTTATCGGCAATGTGTGAAATCCGGCATTCTATAGAATGCATAGATAGAATGCCTAGATAGAGTATAGAATGCACCATCAGGCATTCTATAGAATGCCTAGGCATTCTATACAATACCGGGAATTCACACATTGCCGGTAACATATATAAACTAATGGCCACTAAACTAATCATAATAATATTGACATAGTGCGCCTATCTATAATGTAATGGCCACTAAACTAATCATAATAATATTGACATAGATTATCCCTACTGGGCTAATACAGACATCTTTAACTTTAAATTCTCACCTAAAACTAATATAGTAAAAATAATCACAATAATAATGACATATACTATTCTTACAGAGCTGATATCCATAGCTCTGTAATTATTGATAATAATAATCATCATAATGAACAATGCTGGCAAGTATATAATGCCTTTGAACACAAGAGCTTTTGTGAATCCTAATCTATCGTTACTGTCACACAGTTTATCAGCCATGTTTTTCACTAGTCATTATCTAAATTAAATCTTGTGCTAATTTTACACCTGAGAAACCAAGGACCCTCTCTTCAAACAATTTGTTCTTTTGAATGTAAATTGCAGACTAACAGCTTGAACGTCACACTATATATATATATATATATATATATATATATATATATATATATATATATATGTGTGTGTGTGTGTGTGTGTGTGTGTGTGTGTGTGTGTGTGTGTGTGTGTGCGTTCACAACTATCCAACTCGGTTCCTTACATTAACACACAAGCGTCCAACTGGGTTCCAAAAACAAGTGGGTTTCAGAAAATGGAACCCACTTTTTTTAATACTGTTTCTTGAAGAAAAGTGCTCAACCGGGATTTTTAGAAGTTTTCAAGGCTGGAACCTCCTTGTGCACTTTCGTCAAATTCGTGTGTGAATTATTTCACACATCAAAGTGTGTGAAAAAAGTTTCCACTTGCCAAAGCACACATGGCAAGGGAAGATAACTTTCACTGACGAGTTGCAGTTTCAAGATGGCGATGCTTTGTGGCCTCAAGGTGAGCAAGAAACTTAATTGTACGATTGTTTGATATGTGTTATAGAACATAAACTGTATGCTGTTGTCATTGTTGATTTTACTTTTTTGTTGATATTTTATTCGTAGGTTATAATTGTATTAGAATGAGACTGTGATCGATCGAATGGTCGTGAACGGCGAAGTTGGGCTAGATCTAGGCGAAATAAGTAGATCTGTTTTTTTTACGAAAGAAAAAAAATGTTGTTACTTCTAGATTCATTTCTTTTTCCTTCCAGAGCAGAATGTATATTATAAGGATAGTTAATATGGCTAAACATTTTATTTTGTATAAAACGTAGGAAGTTGGGAAAGCATTATGTGCCTTTTGTCGTGCTGGGGGCTATGATAATGCTCCCAAACTAAGTTAAAGCAGAGGACTAGATGTTTTCCGATTTTTAAAAGCCGAGGACAGATTTATAGTAATATAATATATATGTTGCCATAAAGTGTGTTTGAAACAGAATAAAAGAGTGCATCTAAGCGTGCATGTGCTGTTGTTTGTGTACTGTAGGAATTATGTCCTATAATTGCTTTTGGCTTAGAATGTTACTTTTCACCTCTGATAATTTTTATTTTCAATGAAGTTTTTATGTGTAGATTAAAAAAAAAATTATTTTATCATAGTTTTATGTTGATACTTGATTGCGGTAATGCATAACTATAATATTGTGTACACTCTATTACATTGTTATCTAAATTAAATTGACCAAGGAAGTTTAGCACATGACATTCACAGCGCCCCAATATACAAACTAAAAAGGAGTACAATCCGCATTCATTTTCAAACAATTTCTAATCATTATCAGCAAATGAACCAAATTACTGATACTCTATTCAAGACGAAATAATTTTGATCTAAATCGACTGTGTGTAGGTGACCAAGGGAAATTAGATCTAAAAAAAATTATGACGCAGGATGCTATTAAAAGGAATAGAAAACACCTTTCACCATGTTTTGCTTTGAGTAAGGAATATAATGTTCAAATATGAACTGAAAGTGAAGTTGAAGAAAAGAATGGAGGGCGAGAAAAAAAACCACAAGAAAATATGTGTTTCGTTGCTGTCATTGTTGGCATTTCATTTGCAGATGTTTTCTTCAACAAGCCAGGTGTTTGCTTCTAAAGGACATGTGAAACGATCGACAAAGGATAATTCAAAGGTGAGATTAAGGATCACGATTAAAAATTGTGCACTATGGATGGGTTTTCTCTCTCTCTCTCTCTCTCTCTCTCTCTCTCTCTCTCTCTCTCTCTCTCTCTCTCTCTAGCTTGAGTGTGTTGCATGAAGATGTTTATTTTTATAAGATTAAATTTAGTAATTCATTATTACATTATTGTTACAAGGGCAGGATGTTGAAAAAAAGGAAGCCAGCGCTTATTTTTTTACCCTTGGAAAATAAAACTCTCTCTCTCTCTCTCTCTCTCTCTCTCTCTCTCTCTCTCTCTCCTTCTCTCTCTCTCTCTCTCTCTCTTTCTCTCTCTCTCTCTCTCTCTCTCTCTCTCTCTCTCTCTCTCTCTGAGTTGAAACATAGTCATGGTAGCGTGCGGACGCATTTTGCTGGAGCAGTGAGTTCAGATTATAAATTAGTGATGTTTATTGACAGAAAAATGTGCTGATTCTAGTTTACTATATAGTATTGTACTGCAACGGTGTAGGCTACCTACCTAACTGCAAGGTGTAGTCTATCAACCTAACTGCAACGGTGTAGGCTATATACCTAACTGCAACGGTGTATATTATAAATAACTGTAGAACTATGCCCACTACAGCTGTAAAACATAGGCTGGTTGTTGGCGTCTTTCACCGCTGCTTCATAGCACTTATGGCAATAAGGGTGAAGAAAGCTGCACTACGCTTCAGACCATGAAAACAACCCAGCGTCACACCCTCCGATTTGGTGGTGCTGTTTCTGACTGTGGCTCTCATTATTCAAAGTGGCGAGGTGGAGATGAATCCGTGACCGAATGAAAATTATGTAACAACGTCGACGAAGGCGTCCACACTGATAGCAACCGCGGTGACAGCAGAGTGTTTGCAGCGATCGAAAAAGTATTTCAAGTCGTCAATCGCATCGATAAACAGCAAGTGAATAGTGCCCAAGCTGTGACCATCAAACTGAACCAGGCGGAGGAGAAGCTAGATGAGAGACTTCAGGCTTTGGAAAGCGACACAGAGAGAATTTCTCAAGATATTGTGAGATGAGTGCCAAGCTGGAAATGATCGAAGAGAAAACCAAGAGCTAAGGAAAAAAGTGGATAGTCTTGAAACGAAACTACAGAAAGTGGAAATGAGGAGTGAGCGCCTGAACAAGAAAGGCACACGGCAGTACATGGCAGAACATGATTCAGTTTAGTTTAGTTTAGTTTATAGATTAACGTCCCTGGACACATAAGCGTATAGGGGACGATATAGGACCTCACAACCTAGTATTTAACGGAGTGCCGTCGGCGCCAGGGGAATCACCACAACCTTTGGAAAACAGGTTGGGAGTCATCATCACCAAAGACATGAAAGTCACCAGAGAAAGTGGTTTTGAAGGCGTGATTAGAGCTGGCAGATTAATTTTAATCTCAGCATTAATATTGATATTTTTATTTTTCTACTACTCGATCCTTTTGTTTTCCAACAGGTTTTCACAAGGTGCCACAGATACCTATAAAACCAGGGTAACCCAAGAGTCAGCAGACAGCAATACACCACTGAGGGAATGGAATGATTCTCAGGCAGAACATTATCGGAGGAGGACGTGTCACGTTTCACACCTGGTTGCCACTTACGCTTTGCTGACTTGCATCTTCTGTTGGCGAGTGTGCATGCCTATGAGTCATGCGTGATCGATATATAATTAGATACGTTTTGAAACTAATATGGGCTATTGATCTAGAGAGAGAGAGAGTCTTTGTTATTTGTGATATCATGTACTTTCTTGGTGTGTAAAGTGTCCTCCGTTTATCTGTCCTCTTTTTCCTCCCCACTGCATGTTGCTTCTTCTTTCTATCGTTTTCTTTGGTTTGGTTTTATTGATTTTGACTGACAAGACGTATCATCACCTCATTGGCCAACCCGACGCATCTTTTTGGTTTTATGACTGGACTGTTTATTTATATCCTTTCATTTGTTTTTTGGTGCCTGTCTTTCTTACTCCTCTAAATGTGTTTCTTGTGATTCTTCTCTTTGTGATTGTCGTGTTTCTTCCCCCTCTCTCTCACCCTCTCTCTCACCCTCTCTCCGGATCTATTGCTCTCTCAAGTCAGTGGCAAAAGCGTGCAGAGTTTTGATATGAGTTCGAATATTATTGGTGAACTGTGTTTCGTTTGTAAATATTGTTTGCGTATATTTTCTCATGAGATCGGGATTATGACGCAAGACTGGTTTTGGTAGTAACGCATATATAAGTTTGTGTCAACTCTTTTCTGGTTAGAATCAGAGTCTCCTCTCTGAAAATCCTTACGGGAAGAGAGGGGACTATAAACTGATAAACATTAAACAACACAACATTTCTGGTTAGTTAGATTGCTGGGTCTGAGAGAAGGTTGCGTCGTTTTTAGTTTATATGATATAAAAGTTGTGCTCACCTGTTTTGAAGGATAGAGTTTAAATGTGATGTTCACGATTCGTAGTTTTGTGAAAAGCTTTTATTTTACCTGCCTTTGGTACCAGACGTTGTTGTCGCCTTTTGGATCTGTGTGGTTTCCAAACGTCTTACAGCGGTCATAAGGTACTTATAGTTATTTTGCGTTTTGCATATGTTTTGTTGCTTTGTGCAAATGATTATGATCTTTATGATTTTCTCGATTTTAGTGACTGATTTGATGCCTTTTCTACAAATTGATTTGATTCTGATATTCTTTAAGCTTTTGATTTTCTAATGCTTAATAGAATTCGTTTTGATTGGAACCCGGTCTGCTTTGTCAGAAGAATTATTGAAGTGAACACTTTGTTCAGGATTTGTAAATAAGGACAAATCAAGTTTATTTGTTTTTAGCTTGTGGTCAGTCATAATGCGCTGATTATGCTGAACGTCTTGGCTTGATTAAAGCTAATTGTCGTCACAATTTGTCGGACTAAGTTTTGACGAAAAAGATAACTGTTTTGGTCTTTAATGAAGATAACGTTTTTTGTCGAATTATCGGCCTTATTCGAAATGTTAACCCACTTGGGTATTTATACAGTTTTTCCTTAAAGCTTTGCTGCTTTGTCTATGTCAAGGTAGATAGCTACGTTTTGGGACTTCAGGTGTATTTCCTAGAATATGTTGTTAAATGTTTACGTATGTTAATTAATTTATAAATGTTTTACTGAGCTAGGTCATCGACGAGTATTTCCTAGTTTAGGCACCGTACCGAGGCTCGTTGGGTGAACGTAGCCGAATTGTTTGTATTAATGAATTGACTAATGTTAGATGAGCATAGTCAAATTGTCTTGCGCCAATTGTTTTTGAGGCTTGCAAGAATAAACGTAGCCTAATCGTCGTGTAAGTTAAAGGAACATAAAGCGTTCGTTCCTTCGTTTGTACTGGCTTGGTTCCACGTAACTTTAGCTAAATTGTTGTTTATGAAATCAACTAAAGTATTTGTCTCTAAATTATTCTCCGGTATATGTATTCTTTTCGTTTCATTGCTTTGATTGTATCTTGTTGAATAAGGGTTTTTTTTGAGACATTGTTTGGTACACTTGCTAATGTTTCTTGTGTTTGTTTCTTTCTTTTCGCAGTATTTTACCACATATCGTCTAGCACAAGAAGTAGTTCATGGTCACATTTAGAAATTAGTTGTCCCTACACTGATATGTACACACACATATACATTCTTATGTGAGACGTTGACATTTTTCGTGAATGTTCTTTGACTACGAATAAATGAACTCTATGCTACTTCTGTGTTTCGTGTGCGTCATTACATGACCAGGCCCTAAATTAATACGAGGCGTTTGACGAGCGAATGGAAATAACCTTATCTAAATGGCGGCGATTACAGCGAGACTTAAACGGACTTGCACGTAGGCCTACTTGCACTCTGCTGTTCTGAGACCAGTGCCTCACCGCTTTACTGCTTGCGACTGCTGCGCCGTTGCCTTACCTTTTTGAGACTGGAGGTCCTAATGGCTTTGGCGCTGCCTACTCTTTTGGTGAATATTTTATAGATTTTTAAAACAGTTTTTAAGCTTTCCTAACCCTTTTTTTAGCTAGGAATTTGAGATTTTTGGGTCCTTATTGGAGATCGGTTTTGATAAGTTTTTGATAGGTTTTGAACCTCGGTTTTGACAGATCCTGGTTGGATTTTTGAACTTTGCGGCGCGCGAGTTGCGGCCAGCCCCTCTTCCGTATTTTTTTTTTTTTAACTGTGGTATTTTGCAGCTAAATTTATTTCCTCGTCGGCAGCCTTTCTCCATCATGAACGGGAGGGCTGCCAGCCGGGTTGGTGCAAGTCGTGGTGGGCCTTCAAAACGCCGGCGCGTCGCCGCGAAGAAAAGGGGTGGAAAGGATTCCACTGTTACTCAAAACAAAACTGAACTGAGAGACGATGACGTTGGTAAATGGAACTCGCAGGACGGTGGGGGCGTTGCCCTCCCACTGAATGATTTGGCCTTTAGCGCTGACCCCGGGCCCTCTCCTTGGTGGAAGAGTGCCCAGGAAACACTCTCTGATTCCTCTCTCTCGTCCATCCCGGAGGAGACTGATGATAATTCTATGGTGGATGGGGTTGCTCCCTTGGACGTTTGTTCGGGAGCGGCCGTTAGTGCTGGCCCCGGGCTCTTTTCCTCTAGGTGGATGGGGGCCCATGATCCATCTCTCTCGTCCATTCCGGAGGAGATTGAGGATAAATTTATGGAAGAGAGGGCTGCTCACTCTTCCTCAGATCCTTGCTCGGGAGCGGAGTCCCTTGACTCTGGTCCCACGCTCGAGGAGGTGGTACACCTGGTGACCCCTCCAGTCGCTGTTTCGAGTGACCGCCCGGTGGGTCAAGCGTGGTCTACTGTTACCAGTAGAAGAATGAACAAAATGAGACGACCCCTGGGGCCTACTCGCATACCAAACTACTGTCTTTGTCAATTTGCGGTAGTTATTAGACACACAGGTGATACCACTTTGGTTTCACTCAAATCATTTGGTTGGAAGCTGGCAGACCTCTTGCGCGGTTCTGTGGGCGCGGTGGACAGGGTAAGACCCTACATGTAGATGAAGGTTTCCTCATAGGTTGTAAAACCTTGACGCAGTAACAGAAACTGATTGAACTTTCGCGGGTGGGCCAGATTATGATAGCATGTACTACCCTAGTGCCGGTGGTGGAGGGGGTTGTCTCTGGCATTCCTCCCCCCCCCTCCTATCGTGCCGTGGAGGAAATACTCGAAAAGTGCAATGGATCGGTGGACCCGGATGGCACCGTCCGCACCTGCAAGGTTAGGAAATTCCAACGCATCCTCCGGTCAGATGGACAGCCGTCCACCGCGGTTAGGGTGACAGTCGAGGCGATGACGCTGCGGCAGCTCTCCTTCTCAATTGTAGGGAGTTCCTGGTGACTCCTTACGTGGCAACGGCACTTAGGTGCTACCGGTGCCAAAGATTCGGGCACATTCGAAAAAATTGTAATTCTGCGCAGATTTTTTTCTTCCTGCGGGGCTGCCGGTCACTCGGGGGCCGCTTGTAGAGCCGTAGGGCGAACGTGTTCCAACTGTCGTGGTGACCACTCGGACGCTAATCATAACTGCCCTACTCGCAGGGAGCGCCTGTTGGCGAATAAATTGCGAGCGGCGACATTCGTGCCACGAGCGCGGGCCTTATACCTGGCCCAAACAAAATATTATGTCTGAGTCGGCGAGTAGGGACGTGGCCTCGGGCGTGTCGGGCGGCGTTGCAGCTCTTGCGGGGGTGTTTGCTCCACCCCGTTCCCTCCCTAGTGCTTGGAGTGGTTCTCCCAGACGCTTGGCGGCGGGGAGCGAGACCGGGGATACAGTTAAGCCCAGCCGGTCACGGGGTGGGTTCGGGATCCTACACAGAGCCTGTGAATTTGGCACCTGGTGCTAAAAACGACTCTTGGGTGGCTATTCACAGGCTCGAACTCTTTGTCGAAGACTGACCCAGTCCGTTGTGGACCTTGTCGAGATGGTCCGTGGCCTGACGGCCGTGGCACCGGTTGCTCCAACCCAAAAACAGGTTGGCGCTGACGTACTGGACGCCGAGCGCGATCTGTGTCCCAGAGCTTCCTCTCTGGTGGCCGTGCACAAGGCCACTCCACTCGGGAGGTCCCGGCGGCGGTTGCCCGTTCCGACAGGGGCGGTGGAGGGTCTGCCGCCCCTAAAGAAGTGGGCCCATGTGGTTATCCTGACCTCAGTGCTATTAGTGAACTGTTGGCCCAGTTCGATGCCCGATTCAGATGGGCGAGATAACACTAGATGGCCGAGCTTGCGTAGGTAACAGCTCGCCTCATGCTACGCACTTCCCCTACCAGGAATTAGATACTTTAATCTTATTCATTTATTTTTAAAGATGTGGTAAATTTTATGATATTGTAGTCATATGAATGACAAATTATAAGATCGCTGTCTTCGATGGCGCCTTAACCTTGGCAGATCTCATTTTATTGGAAAAACGAAGTATTTGAAGCGGTTTTTAATTTATGCCATGTAACATTTTATCAATTGTTGAAGATAGTTAATTTATGCCTAAATTCCCCGTTACGTTGAAATGATCTACTGATCATTAAAATTGATTTTTTATTTATTCCCGTTGAGGGCCTGGCTCGCAATATCGCGCGTTGTAGGCCTACATAACCACAATCGTATCATCTCTATCGCGGAACATTCGGTGAATTCGATGAATTTAAAATTTTCTGTTTTAGACTTCTATTTATCCATTTTGGCGCTCTCTGGCATCACTTTTTAATCATGTTTAAACCCATTTTTAGAAATTATTCCTTTTTACCGTGGTCCTGAAGGATTTTGAACATTGACCTGGGAAAACAGATAGATGGATAATGAGGGTCCAGCGGACTACTACGAGCTGAATCGGCAATACAAGGAAAACATAGACTTGCTCCATTGTGTCCTTGGGCTGAAAGCTCACGCTTCTGTTTGTGACCAAGTGTAACCATGCTAGCGTTTCAAACTTGTAGAAAACTGGGTCATATATTGTTTTGTTTCCATCTGAATATGGCTGCAGGATAAACGTAATGTTTTTATCTGACTGTCCGTAGATACTGGAGGCACTGTGGTCTAATGGTAGTGCTTCGGCTTGCGGATCGGAAGGTCCCGGGTTCGAGCCCTGGCCGGGCCATTGTGTTGTGTCCCTGGGAAAGACACTTTACTCCTGTTTTCCTACTCCTTCGGATGAGAGTATAAACCGAGGTCTAGTCTGTGTCGCATACATTCCATCATAACGGACTTTAAAGATCCTGACGCTCATGTCCTAGACGGGTGAGTGCCGGTGACAAGAAAACACCCAGCATGCACCTAGGTCCTTCTCCCCCATCCCTGGCTGCCAAGGATTGTGCTCAGTTGTCCGGGCGTCAGACCATGCGCCCAAAGGCTGCGGGTGGGCGTCTCGGGCGGCTTGAGTTAGATCCTGTATCGGCCAGCGCCTTGAGCAGCTCTTGAGCTGGAAAAGCGCTATATAAGAACGATTAAAAATACTGCTGTCCGTGCACGCCTGGGAAAAAATTATAACATTAACCTCCTAAACCGTGTTTCATACCTTAACCACACTGACCATGATGTCAGATCTAGTCTGTTTGCATTCTTGTCAGCTGAGTATTTCAACCAATATTAATATTGAAAGTTCTGGCTCTCCACTACTTGAACCTTTTGTTTTTCAACAGGGTGTCACATCGTGCAAGAGAGAGATCCAAGAAACCAGAATATCAAAAGCGTCAACAGGGAGCCATGATATGCGAGGACGAAAGAGGGGGCGACAAAATAGGCCGTTCAAGTCTTCTTCCGTTTGTTCATACTCATCACCACATTCTAGGTTGTTAGCCTTATCTTCATTGACTGTTGTACTTTCCTGAATTAAATTCATGATTACCCAGGTCTATGTTTCCCCAGGTCTGTGTTCTCCCAGGTCTGTTCCTCGGGTCTGTGTCCCCCAGGGTTTATTTTCCACAGGTCTATATTCCCTCGGGCCTGTCATCCTCCAGGCCTATGTTAACTCAGGTCTATGTTCTCCAGGTCTTTATTCCCTGATGTTTAAATTCCCATTTGTATATTCCCCCATGTCTATGTTTGGCCGCTAGGTCTATTCTTCCAGGGCTATGCTCACCCCCCAAAAATATATACGTGCTATCGCCCATAGTGGCGTATCACCTAAAAAAAAAAAGAGAGAGAGAGAGAGATCGTTAGTTTTGGGGTGTTAGGGTTCAGGGTAGATTGTCAGATTACTAAGTGATTTTTAAATGGTTGGTTTGTTAATCATCTTGGCAGCATACTTAATATCCCCCATCCCCCCGCCATGCCACACCCCTCTCTCTCTCTTTCTCTCTCTGTCTCTCTCTCTCCCTCTCTCTCTCTCTCTCTCTCTCTCTCTCTTCTCTCTTTATGTTTCACCAGTTCTATGTTCACCCAAATAAAAACCACTTTGCTTGCATAGACTACATTGAAATGTAATTCTTCTTGCTCGATCTTTGTGAGTAAGATGTATTTTGTCTCAAACTCTAGCAATAACCCTTGTGGTATGTTATATACTGCAAATCCAGGATGCCGATCATCTCTTCGCAAGCCAAAGCAAATGGTCAAGTCATAGAAAGTGACCATTCAAGTGCCCGTTCAAGTGTTCAGTTTTTTGCTCAAGTCAAAGATGCATTGTCAAAAAACAATGTTGTATTTTTTTGCCAAGAACATTTAATGAAAAAATGTCAATCCATCTTCATCGAGTTCACAAAGAAGAGCTAGAGGTTGCTCAGATTGTATCAATTTTTTCTTATTCAATTGAATATTATGTTTTTTGCAATATTTGAATTTATTTTTATCCGTTGGTTTTTTTCTTACCTAAAGAGATGTCGTCAGTTTTTGTTAACAGTTTTACTCGATAAACCAATTTCACTTCTCACTCCATCACCAACCCCCTCAGGGAAGATTGGTGCTAGCAGCATTGTCACTTTAAAACAGTTGAAATTAAACTATGCATTATGACATGCCAATGGTGTACGTTCCTTTCTTTTAATTTTGTTGTTATTCGTTCCGTATTTTGTTTACAAAAAAGTACTTGTCAGTTATTCATTGAAATAAAATTGTTTCAGACTAAATTTGATACATTTGTCCTGAGTGTTTGATACGTTTTGAGTGTTCGCCTCCAGGTCTAAAGTTGATTACTCATTGCTTAAAGGGTCCAGCGGACTACGATGAGCCGAATGAGAGGACCTCATCTAGGTGTATGAGTTAGAGTATTACTTCACAAATAATGCTAAAACAATGTGGATAGGCCTATGGTCGAATAAATTGTGTGTCAAATGTCAAATACTGGAAATGCATACGACTTTTTTTGACTATGTACTCGCTCAAAACTCAACGCAAAATGAGTCCTAAATAGGCCAAAAGTGACATTTGACATATAATAATTTGTCCGGTCTTTCCGCCGTCGACTGAGCAAGACATTGAAGAGGTCAAGTTCTATTTCAATTAACACAACCAAACTAGGTAATATGGAGTATACCCATGAGACCTCGAAAATGATAAGTGAATTAAAGACTTCACTTCAAGGCCAATTCATAGAGTCAAAAAATGTTAGTACAAAATAATTAAATATTTGACATTTCTAAAATTTCTAATTTATTAATATTGAATTTACGATTCTTTGTTTTATGATACATATAAATGAGATTGTTAAATTGGTCAAACTATCTCTAAGGTTTGTTCGTATGAGTACTTTGAAGTGACCTTGGCTCTGAACTATGAGTGGTATAATGTCCAAAATTGTTTTTAGAGATAATATAGTTTGATATTTCATATATTTTCTGTTTTTTCGTTGATATTCAAAGTCAAGTTCATTGTAGGCCTTGCAAGTACTTTAAAAAAAAATTCATCAGGACTGCTTAGTCGAATTGGCGTCAGACTATGCGCCCAGAGGTTGCAAGTGGGCGCCTTGAGCCGCTTGAGTTAGATTCTTTATCGGCCAACATCTTGACCTGCCCAATAATTCATTTATTTAAAAATAATAAAAGTGTTGACCCTCAGGATACGAATAACCCCTTGGCAAACCAGATTGTGGCCAATAAACTATCTCAGGGCAATGAAATATCAGTGTATGGATTTCAGGTTAATGATACAAAACATTGGAACATAATGAAGCAGTGCCTCATTTGAATAATAATTATAATGGCTATAAGACCCCCACATTTACAGGAACACGAGCATCTAATTCCGTGAATGTCATCTACAAATCTTGTTCCAAAACCATTATCCGCTTTTCAGGAGTATGAGTGCAAATACTTCAGGGATGTTGTATAGAAAAAAATAACTACCTGACGTGATAATAATGCCCGCCTTTGGAACTAAGAAAATGAATTTAAGCCACAACCCTGTGTACACATCTTTGAAGGTACACGCGAAATTTCAGCTCAATCAGCCCAGTCATAAACGCTTGCGTTCTGTGTGCACATGAATGAACATGAAGGTTTAACGTTTACACCCACCATTGGTGATATGGTAGACGGGGATAACCATCCCAGGGAAAGAAATCAACACTGAACCACCAGAGCAATCATACTGCTAAAGTGGACAGTAAAACGGAAAGTGTGCACATACTTTATTAATATTAAATTGAACTAGAAAGACACATCCCATATGACTCACATGCTTCTTATAGAACTTGCAATATTTGCTTTGGATCGTGGAGACTTGATCTGATTAAAGCGGCTGACAAGTGTTAAACACCCCAAGGTATCCACAAGTCTGGAGTATGCCTTACAGAAGAACAAGAAGTCTTGTATAGATGGATAAAGTACTGCTCTGACCTTTACAACTACACACCAAACGGAAACCCATCAGTTCTAGCATGTCCCCAGAACGGAGAAGAAGAAGAAATCCTTCCAATTCTCAGATAAGAATTTGAGGCAGCAGTGCAATCGCTAAAGAAAGGGAAGTCAGCGGGAGTGGACAACATACCCGTGGAATAGCTTCAAGCAGGAGGAGAAGCGATGATTGACGCCCCTCACCATTATCTGTAACAAGATCTGGCAGAGTGAGGAGTGGCCTACACATGGATCCAGTCACTTGTCATCACTCTTCCCAAAAAAAGTTAACCTTCAGGAGTGTGAAAATTACCGCACCATCAGCCTCATCAGCCATCCCAACAAGGTCCTCCTGAAAATAATAGTCAACAGATTGAAACCCCAAGCTGAACAAATCATAGCTGAAGAACAAACAGGATTCATGGCAGGGCGAAGTACCACTGAACAGATTTTCAACCGCAGATTAATTTGCGAGAAATACGTACAGCACGAACAACATCTATAATGTGTTTGCAGACTTCAAGAAAGCCTTTGACCGAGTCTGGCATGCAGCTCTGTGGACAACCATGAGAGTGTACAACATCAGCCCTAAAATTATTGAAATCATCAACATCTTCCTAAAGCGCATCATGTTAGATGCTCTGGCAGATCACGAAGGCATAGTAAGCTTAGGGGGTAGAGCAATCTCCAACCTCCGTTTTGCGGATGACATTAATGGATTGGCTGGAGAGGAACAACAACGTGAACAGCTGGTACAGAGGCTTGACACACCAGAGCCTATGGAATGGAAATGAGAGCAAAGAGGACCACAATGATGACCAACAACACCAATGGCATCAACAGGGACATCAAAGTCCAAGGCCAATCCCTCAACACAGTGCACAGCTTCAAATATTTAGGAGCCATTTATCATACAATGGGTCCAGTCAGGAAGTCCTCTCCAGGATGCACAAACAACTACTGCCCTGACAACCCAGCAAACACCGAAATCTCGGAGTGATATTGGACCATTATTGTTTTGTTCGGATATCTCGGCTAAAGATATCCGTGATTGGGCCAAGATTGACCCAATATTGTTTTTTGAATTAACATTAATGCATAAATGCATGATTTAAATGTCTATTTTCATTTTCAAAGCAAAACCAAAGACCACTTGACTTAGTCTACGTTAATAATGCTAATTTTAGATGTTCCCACACATTTAAAATATCCAAGATGTGTCCAATATTGGTCCAGTATAGTGGGTTTTATTTTTAAATGTATATGTTTTTGTTTTTAACCTTAAAAGTATGTATACTTTTCTTCACAGCAAACACCACTAACATACATCATGTATTGTGCAAGTTACAGCAGTTAAGTTGACTGTATCTATTACAGAATAAAAATAGCACATAATCTGCAATCCATGATTGCTCCAAGATTGGCCCATGCCATCCTTGCGCACAGAGTCGACAGATATTCAAGGGGAAGCATCCGCGACACTTGTATATATTATTTTAGAGGCGGTTGTTTCCCTTGATTTTGCACTTTCGTTTTCATTTCTTTCTTTATTATTTATTTCTTTATTTTATTTTGCGAACAGAGTACGTGTTCTGAAACAAAACCAAATTGTTGCATTATAGATCTAGTCTGTGATAATTTTAGAAACATTCCAGTTTTTTGTCACACTAAAATTTAATCTATCGTGATTTGACTTGCGCATGCGCAATACGTAACAAGGGAAGTCATTCCTCCACGGGAAATAATTCGCAACGCATGGCCGTTGAATTGTAGCTCTACGTTTTTGCGCCGATCGTCGATTCCTTTGATATTGTTCAGCCATATTCTCGAAGTGTACGTTTTCTTACACTACAATGGAGGAGGCAGGGAAGAGGCTACTCCATCCCGAGCTTGTCCTCAAATACAACCTCCTTGGGAGAAAGGGGAAGAAGAGCTTCAATCTCATGATGGAAGTCAAAAGCTCCATGATTGGTAAGAATTAAATCATAAATGTACGTTAATCCATATTTCTCAACCAACTGAAAGACAATACATAACTCTCATTTTCTTTGTAAATAACTAAAGTACCCCAGTTTTCGTATCCTTTAATTAATTTTACAAATGAAGTCTTATAAAAATGTTTTCTTAGAAGTTAGGGTTGCTTAGTCAAATGACTAATGACAGTGGTTTCATGACAGTAATTTGACAATCATCTTCGTGGCGTGGTTGATTTTAAATGTCAAACTAATAAAGTAGGGATGAGAGCACATTATTGAAATTAACCAAAATAGAACTTTTAAAAAAAGCATTACAGGTAGAATAAATACTTTAATGAAGGGAACAAAAAATTGTGGAGTGTGCATTCTACACATAGTGCCTTCACAGCTCAAATACAAAAATGAAAGCATCAAAATAGAAGGCAAAAAGAGTACCATTTTATTTTATTTTTCTTTGACCTTCAAAGGCACTATTTGTCGAATGCACACTCCCCATTTTTTCTCTTCATCAAAGTCGTTCATTCTACCTTTGATTTTTTCTTGTTTACTTTTTTTTTAATAGACTTGC